>JACEFZ010028405.1:132500-253902 GCA_014155875.1 Cepaea nemoralis | reverse complement strand
CGATCTCTGGTCTTCGTCTGGCCTTGTAACCTTTTTCTCAATGGTTGCCATCACCATAAAGTGTGAAGCTTTGCTCTCAGATCTCTCCTCATATTTCTTAATGAGATGCCTAGGTAGATTTTTCCTTTCTCCCCCGATCCGGATTCCATAGGTATTTTTGGACACAACCTTTTCCACAGGATAAGGTCCTTTCCATCCTACTTGTAGTATAATAGTCTCTTCTGGACCCCATACTTCCACTTTGTCTTCCACCTTAAGAGTTATTTTACTCTTAGTCCGCTTGTTGGGTGGTGCGTTCAGGCACTCCGAACAAGACTTCACCCACCGGCGTACATCTCCGGTCATTCCTGGTTAGCAATAATGGCCGGAAATTTTCTGCAATGTCTCTCTGACACCCATATGTTTATTCTCTGCTATGGTGTGTCCACTCTGAAGAATATGAGGACGGTGGGTCTCTGGAACCACCCACTGCTCGTGCAGGTTGTCTCCTCTCCCAGCTCTCCGATAGAGTAGTCGATTCTTCAGAAAGTACTGTCCCCGTTCTGGTGGCTCAGCACTTCTTTGCAGCTTCATGTAGCAAGGATGCAACGTAGTGTCATTCCTCTGGGCAGTATGCAATTCCCCTAGCACTGTGTTGTCGCATAGGGTCTCTGCCTCTTTTTCCTTCCCCTGAGATCCACTGGCTACTGCTCCCCTGTGGGTTGGCTGTTTGGGCATCCCCAAAAAGACATATTTTGTTCCAATGATCATGGGAAATAAGGAGTCCGATAATACAGCTGCTGGAATAATGCCCGTGACGTACCTTGACTTACTCTCCACCTTGGCGATTGGTAGCGTCATGGTAACAGCACTCCTCATTGCCGGCTGTATCTCTATGGTCTCCCCTGTAAGTTGGTCTGGGCTTACCAAGCTGGCATCTATCACCGCTTCCCCATCCAAACCTGAATCGTAGAGACAAGCAACCTGTTGGCCATTGACTTCAATCAGTTCAACCACAGGTGGTCTCTCTTGGTCCTGAGTGTCTTTCATCTCCTCGACCTTTTCCTGGCATCGGCAGTCCACAGTATTATGTGTTTTCAACCTGCAGTGTGTGCACCATTTTCCCTTCCAAACTTTCCGTGTGCTCTCTTTGGTCAGAGTTTCTTCGCCGACCTTTGCATTGTCTGTGATCACCTTCTTATGGATCACTTGGCATGCCGCGAAGTGATGACTTTTCGATTTCGATCTGCAGTCATTTGTGTTATGAGTGGGCGACTTGCAGATTGAACACCACTTCTCGTACCACGGTCGTTTCGCTGGAGAATTCGAGGTGTTCTGGTTTCCTTCCTTCATCTTCTCTGAACTCTCCATTGACGTCTTTATATAAGGTTCCACTTTTCCTCATTCCGAGTTCTTAGGTTTCATTCGGTCTTATTTCTCCTGACTTTTTGTGGGTTGTATATTGGTTTCTTTAGCTTCCCCATGGACTTCTACGAATCTTTCCGCCAGCTTATTCACAACATCCAGCCGTTCCACCCCTTGTTCTCCTAAAAGTGTCTTCAGTGGTTCTGACATTTGCTGGCGCATCTGGTCGATCACCATGAGCTCTTCCAAACTCTCATAGTCCCGCTTGAACTCCGCCAACTCTATCCATTTTTGGAGGTATGATTTCAGCCTTAAACTGTAGGCGGCGAATAGCACTCCCGGCTCTCTTCTGGACGATTGAAACTTCTTCCGATATGTTTGTGCTGTGATTTCATAATGCTTCATCAAAGCGGCTTTTAATTCCTCGTAATGATTTTCATGTCCTGGTGGTAGGCGTGTGTAAACCTCGTACCCCGAACCTATTAACCCCTGGGATAATTTAAGAGCCCATTTGCTTCTATCCAGTCCCATAGCAACGGCCATTGCCTGAAAGCGATTAGCGTACTGGTCAAAGCGTTCTTTCGACTCATCATAAACAGCTAAGGGAAACTTCATGGCATGGTACCCATTTCCACTCATGTGGGTTGTCCCAGGTGAAGATGAACTTCCTTCCGTTCCATCTATTTCTCCCTTATTTTGTGTCTTGAGTTCTAGCTCTTTCATGCGATATTCATGTTCTCTGATCTTTGTGGCTTCTTCTGCATCCAACTGGGCCTTTCGATCTTCCCTTTCTGCTTCCAACTGGGCCTTTCGATCTTCCCTTTCTGCTTGACGAAATTCTCGCTCCCTTTCCTGTATGTAATCAGTTAAGTCTGAACCAGATAAACCAATTTTATCTCCGTTTGCCCTCAGTGCGGCGGTAGTTATTTTGGGAGTGGCCATAGTTAAAGCAGGTAAGTCAGCAAGTTGAGTAAAGACACATCAAGGCAGTAAAGAAGTACTCACTATAACCAGATAATCTATTATAACCTATATCAATTTCTCCTATGTATATCTAATTATTATTTATCTACGACACTACACATTACATCACATCCACTCTCTCAACCACAAGATGAGATTTAGGATAACGACCTATGTAGACGTGTGCAAGTGTGCACAACTAGGTAATATGTCTTAACACCTATTCACTTTCGTCCTGTCTGGCTCTTTCTCACTGTAAAGTCACCAGCATTAATGTAATGTCTCTAACATAAATGAAATGGCACCATATATCCCATGGACATCCTTCCATTAAAAGTCATCAATGTATACATTTATTTATATCCCAATAAGTATGTACCAATATGCCCGTACACCGCTTAAGCTACCCCGCTAGGCGGTTCCTTATGCAGTTGAAGTACCCCGCTAGGTATGTTATCCCGCTTGCACTCCAGTTCATGTGGGTATTATGTATTACCTCGCTATGCAAGTATCCTTATGCAGTTCAACTACCCCGCTCTGCTCCACCATTTAATGTCGCTTGTCGTCCCTGGAGGAAAGTGGACTCGACAAGCACACCTTTAATATCCTTCTACTATTGGAACTATTGAATGACTTTTGCCTACACTCCTCCCTTCTGTCTTTCATACACTATATCTCTCTCTTTCTCTCTCTCCTTCATAACATACCCTGACAACAGTTTCCTCCAACAATTAATAACCTGTTTATTGTTGAAAACTATGTCAGTTGTATGTATTGAATGTGTATATGTAGTTGGTAGTGTCTGCTAATGCAAGATAGGACTTTTGACTTCGTATGTCTCCGTATCTCCTCTCTCGTCAGCATTCAGCCATTCAAAGATACATCACACATAAATGGAAAGTTCTCACCCGGGTTTGCTCCTTTCGATTGAGCCTGAGCGTATCGTGAAGTGGTTCAAAGTCTGGTTACAGTGAAATAATAATAATCCAGTAAGTCTATGACTTCGCCAGAGTCTGCTTCAAGAAGTTAATAATCCAGTAAGTCTATGACTTCGCCAGAGTCTGCTTCAAGAAATTAATAATCCAACACTGAAACCACATCACCACAGTCTACCACTGTGTCTATATTGACTTTGAATGTTCTGACTAATCTATTGTCGCTTTTCTAGTATTCTACCATGCAAAAGTATGCAGTTGTATTTTTCTTTTACTGTCATCAGTTTAATCGTCCTTTTCCATTTTATTTTTGGTTATCTGATATTCTTGTATTATTTTCAGCGTTCATTTAGGGCTATGGGTTATATCGTCTCACAATTATAACCTGTCTTTGTTATTCTTTGTTCTAGTGAGGTATTTGATCTCCGCCCAAGTGAAGTACCTTAAGTTTATCGTCTCTGATTGTATCAGGATATTTCTAGTGAACCTGTAAACGATAGATAACCAGGTGATATAAATCTGCTTCAGATTTATACTTATGTGAGAGCATTTCTCCCGGCTGCACTAAACGCTTCCGAAAAGATACTCTGACCTACGCCATATGAGTACACTAACGTCTAAACGATTAACTAAAAACCAAAGAAATGATAACCATAAAGCACAGACACCTAGTCCACTATGCTATCCTATTACGCTAAGGTTAGGTTACCTTATATATAAAATTTAGGTTAGTCCAAAAATTGAAATCTATCAGCACATAAGCACTCTATCCCATTTCAAGGGATGATATTTCTTTTCTATTACAGTACACATAAATCCAGGTTTCCGTCTAGTTTGGTAGCACACTAAATACAAAACAGTTTCCCACCAATTTATACCGAGTGTCCAAGTCTCCCGTGACTTTTGATCCACAATCAAATTTGCCGTAAGTTCCCACATCAAAAGTCTGTGAAGTCACTTATACGTTAGTGGCGCTCCGTCTCGTCTCTCCTTCGTCTTTTTCGCTATTCCCCTACGCTCATCATTCGTCGCCCATCAAAGAGTTCTTATTCTTTGATCACCGTCTCCCGGTGTTTGTCCGTTGTCAAAGTTTCCCCGTCGTTCTGTCCTTTGAAGTAGATGAACAATGACCCCTCACACAGTATCCTATTTTAATATCCGTCGGTCAATGATCTTTACTTTATCCTCCTCTCAGAATGAAGTACACGATTGTTAACCCTTCTCCTATATTGCCATTACTGTTACATTTAATTTTATCTGGGAATCACTAAACTATCATCATTCTGTGACACGAACCCATTATTTGAATATTTAAGTAGATAATATGTTTTGATATAATTGCAAATAATATACTTAACAGCCGTGATAATTATCTTTTTTCTTGTTTGTTAATGAAAAGTAGGTCACACATATTATATATAATGCAAAATTCCGTGCCAAATCATTACCAGCCAGACCCGTACAGTTTATAATGGAGATGATTCTGCATGTGACCATACACCTTTTACCTTCACACAATGACGTAGAATCTAACAAACAGAGATCTCACAGAAGACACGTACCTGCCTCCGGTATTCAAGGATAAGATCAATTCTTTGCAACTATTGTATGTGACAGGAGGTGTATACAGCAGACCCCTTGGCAGTAAATGTGATTTAAGAATTCACATCTCAACATGTCGTAATCTATATAACAAGGTAATGTATTCTCCGTCAGTGTTCACAGTATGATATAGCTGAAAATAATGAGGGAAGTCATCCGGAAGATTGTCCAGATAGCATCCTTAATATAGTCAAATAAAGTGATATTTGAGTCTGGACAAGCAGACTCCGCGGCATTGTATGAACTGACAAGATGGATCTTTTGTCTGCAATAACAGAGACCAACCACAGGGTCAAGCAGTTATGCTAAGTGTCTGTGAGTAATCAGCTCTCTCGGAGGTGTTTAATGTATCTGATAGACAACAATGCCAAGATTTCAGTAATGTTGGTATGAGAATGATACCTTTGGAAGGAACACCACGCAGCAAGTGCAAACACAACAGTCATTAAATGTTTAATTGGCACTGTCAGGTGGAATATACTATTGGACACTTTTCGTGTTGCTGATAATGCGAAGGTTTCACTCTTATCCAACGGCTTTATCACTTCAATCGTTCACCTTTTTTGTCATAAATATACTCGTAAATTATTAAAATATTCTAGAGCTTTAATCTCTTGTTTCATGTAATAAAATGCGTCAACTCGTTCTTTTGAAGACAAGCCTTGATGAACGCGGTGGCCATCGATGATTTTCATCCATTCGAGTCTAACTCACCACCAGGAACGGTCAACCTGCATCTAGTTAAACCAATGAAACGTAATATATGACACCGGGTATGTCGTAGAGAACACTATGATGAATAAAACTAGCAGCACGATACGTCTATATAGAGAATATTTTATAAAATGAAGTTAAACCTCTCCATAGCAGAATACATGGGCTGAATTTAGAGACAATGTTTTTCCCATGCTGTCAGAAATCATAGTTTTCTCACAATAGTGTTTAGTTAATGGTGCAGGTTCAGATCTCTAACATTCCAGACCCAAGAGAGAAAACTCAGGACAAATTCGTCTTGTTAGTTGATTGAAGAAACAATCCCCGCATACGCAAAAGAAAAATGCCTAGACATGGCTCGTTGAGGAGATATATGCAGCTGCCCTTGGTACCCCCATGATTGAGAAAGAGGAAATTAGATGTGCAGACTAAGCTTTTCGCATAAACGCTGCATAGGGCAAGTTACCTCCCTGAAGTATCCCAATTGTGCTCCTCGATAAGGCAAGTTACCTCCCTGATGTATTCCAATTGTGCTCCTCCAACTAGTAACATAACAGACATGCTAGTGCTCTGAGTGTTGTGGAGAACACTTAAACGGTGCCTGTTACGTCATTGTCCAGAGAAAAATAACACACTGACAGATTCTGGAATTTCATCACCTTTAAAAGGTAAATAAAGGACCCCTTCACAAGCCCAAAAATGCATTTAGTATGTTGTGCTAGACCCATAACTGTATAGACCAATCGGCACTCGGTGAGTCATATGATCAGTATCACACCGACTGCCTTTGCTTTCAGACATTGCCTGGTACCTATTTCACGCTAGGTCGAGCTGGCAACCCCTGAAGCTTATACAAATCCGCCGTAATGCGGACTCGAAGTCGTCATCACTGGTCCGACAGGCATGGATACAGATACTATACAGTTACCTGGGCTATCTTGCCATCACCTTTAAAAAAAAAAAAGCTCTTTATAGTAAGTAGCTCACTAGTAACACTACTTACGTAGCTTAGCCACAGGAGCTTGTTCCTTGAGTGTGTGTCCCTGGTTGAAGATAAGCACTAGTATAAACACCATCAAAACCACTTTGATTGGTTGAATAAGAAATACGTTCGTCAGAAAACCGGTGAAGAATGCCAGCGCCCAGTCAACGCTCTTCTCATAGCCTAGGCTCAAGCCATAGAGCATAATGTAGTAGGAGATGAACACGTTGTAGATGACAAGGAAGGTCCATGTCACATATATGAACCACCATGGCATCCTGTTGAACAACCGATGATTTATTTGACATCATAATTTAAAAAAGAATATTAGAGCTACGCTGTAATAATACTAAATACTCACGTCTAATGCGTGAATCACCCAAAAAAAAAACGAGAAGTAGATTGTGAGCTTTACTAAAACACACTACAAGAGACAAATTAAACGTTGCGGTCAAAGCCTTCGTCAGCACAGGACAAACAAATACAAACCAACACAAACCTACATGAAACACACTATGACAATATTAAACTATTAAACTAATTAAATGTACTCATCTGATTCTGTGTCCTTGCTTGGAAAGACTGACACAAGGTGTTGTAGCCTAGCGAGGGGAAAAACAACACGTGTGTAGGGCGGTAAGGGTAGCACGCCGCTAAGAAAACAAAATAACACGCGCGCGCAGAATGGACTAAAAATCGACAACAATATGACAGACAACGTCTAATGCGTGATACGTCAGGACTGGTGTTTTGTTCGTACCCACATGCTCACTGTATAACAATGTAAAGCATATAATGGAATCATGAGCAAGTCTTTCAAGAAGCACACGAAACCCGTAGATGATTCGGGAAATTAGACGTAGACAGTCAAGATTTGTTGATACATATGAGGAGGAAAAACATCGGGAAAACTTAATGACAGCTGGCATGACTGAGGAACTAGAACGAACGGACTTTATTTTAAAATGGTCACAAACTGGACACGCCTTCGACCCTTCTAGACATTCACCTTTCATACATCAATTATCTATCAGAAGATTATCTATAAAGTCACTGGAATCAAGCATAATGACTAGGAACCATTATTTAAATGTGACCTTTAGTGACAAACACAAGAGCAGAAAACAACTGATTGACTAGATCTGTAAACGAGATAACAGGCCAAACTGTCTTTATCAAAATACTCAGAATAAACATCACACCACTGGGGCATTCCCACGTGTGCTCTGCTCCCTTCTTCAGAAGCAAATGAAGAGATGCCATGCTGATGGAACCAGTGCAGGTCCGATTTAACACGTTAACATACTCAAATGAAAAGCAGATGGACTCATCCGCATAAACATGAATGACATAAGCCTGGGTCACTGACATTGAGTTGAGTGACCGGGCAGGAGGAAGAATGGAAATGAGAGTGGGAGACAGTAAAGTGACTGACCTGGCTATGAGTAAACAGCCAGTCCTTAGAAATAATGGGAAGGGTGAGTGTGGACCCCAGGGGATGGGGCGAAAGACTGTGTTGTGTGAAGTCAAGGGACTGCAGGGGAGTTGATGTGTAGATGCCGAGCTGATCGGTAGGGGCAGTGAGAGAGGAGACCGACTGCGGGTCAGGTCGTTTAAGAGAGAGCTCCGTGTTGTGTTGTTCTTCTAGTTGGGAAGACAGGCCGGAACCCAGAGTGGGTTCTGTATTGAGTGTAGGCCAAACCCCAGAGTGGGTTCTATAGTTGAGCAGTGGCTCCAACCCAATGTGTGGGTTGTATTGTGTGAGCTCCAGCCGAGGATTGTAGCTGGATTACCTGTCTTGTGGATTGAGATTAGAGGCCAGCCGTGAGAAGGCATTGATGTGTGCTGGTTAAATTGTGAGGAGGATATTCATATTCTATGGATTACGTTATGTTTCTGGATGTATAAACCTGTTCCGGTTGTCCGTCTTATTTTTGTAATAAAGGATTATGTGCGCCAACGGAATCTTGTTGAATGCCTGGTGAATATGCACTGCGGGGGTGAGTTACATTGCAAGACAGATATCTCCATTGACACACCATGAACATCGTTACCTAGACAACGACCATCGCACAAAACTTATCATCAATATCATGAACAGTATCATCGTGAGAACTTCGTGATATCATTATCATCAAGAGAAACGTGTGACATCTGGGGGCTACGTCCAATTAAGAACATTATAGAGAGTGTTGTCATTCTGAGATGTTTGTGGGCTCTTCGCTGAAAGAGAGGAGTTATTATCGGTGACTTCGTGCCATCAATTTAGACAGTACTGCGTCAAGAAATTAACAGCAACTCTTTGGTGTGTATAAGACGCCACATCCAAGAAAAACTGTCAGCGCGCGGGGAAAATGCGCGGCGGAGGTCACAGGCGAGCAGTCAGTTCACGTCAAGTCCACTACAGGTAAATTAACGGCGGTCAGCACGCATAAACAGACGAGGCGGGGACGACAAGAATTAACGCAGGACAGACTAACCGGGAGAGTCCATTACGGTGACAGGTAAATTTGATACCAGGCAGCAGTGCGGAAATTAAAGACGAGTGTTGAATCCAGAGTGGCGAGGACAGGTGTGTGTGTGTGTGCTGGAGGCAAGCGCACTGTGTTGTTGCAAGTTGACTGGTCAAGATTATTCGACGCAGTAAAGAGGACGGGTGGGTACACCAGCGTCCAGGTACGAGGGGAAAGTTACGTTAACCCCCACCACAGCCGTGCTAGGGCAGCAGTGGAAAGTGTGATTTTCCACGAAGTTAATACCGCAGCCGGGTGGGGCGGTCAAGTGTGTGTGAAAACTGTCTTACGGAGGAATTTTTCACTGAGGGTGATAAAGAGAAATTGAGATGACATTGTGAGTTGGGGGTGCAAGGAGGAAAGATACTCGGGAATTTCCACGACCTATGGTGGTCAAGCTGACTCATTGTGAATGAACAAAACAAGGCGTTTTGTGTGAAACCAGACTTGATTGTTCGTCTTTGTTCAAGCCTTTGTCATCATTATTCTGTTATGAGCAAACAGTTTTAACTTATCGTCATCGCAACCATTGTCGCATTTCTTTGCCAATAAGGATCTATATATCCAAATTTAAAGCGCTGAACATTGGCTGCCATTCTTCTTTTCTTTTTGGTGAATCTTGTCGGATAACGAAAATCCATAACAGTAATGATACAGCGAAGCGCCATCTCCGCAACGAGAGTAACAACAAATCGAAAGAACACTTTGGATTATTACCACGTACAGAGAAAGTACAATAACGTTACGGACTGTGTCAAGACAGAACAGGGTGGATATCACTATCATCTTCAACTTTTGTCGACAGTTGGAACTTTTGATCACCACGTGAATTCAGGAACCATTCAACAAAACAACAAGTCGCTTTGAAATCCAGCGTCGGAGACATTTCCAGCCGAGGGAGAATAACTATTAAAACGAACAAAAACTTTGGTGACTGAATAAAAAGAACTTTTGGCGACGGATTAATAGGCCCATATTTGTCGGCCAACCAGTTACACATTATTATTTTTTATTGTTTTGCTCCCATCGTCATATTTATTGTTGTCGGGTGTTACGCAATTATTTGTATGTGGTCCAGTGTTTGTCAAGAGTAGGGGATTTGTTGGGGTGTTTCTCGAGAGTCGGGATACAGCACAATAATTTATTTGTCTTTCTGGTGCTTACGATATTTTTGTAAGAAAAACGTTAATGAGTTGACGTATCGTGCAGGGGCATTGAAATAGTCTTAACCAATATCTAGAGCCGAGTTGTCTGACGTCAGATCTGTGTATATTTTCAGTATATATTCTTTTTCTTTCTCTCTTTCTTTTCGTTATATTTACATATAATATTTGTTGTGTTCGGATATATGTTTTTATTGTGATCTTTCGTCATTTCTGCTGTCTAGTGGTCTTGGTCAATTTATATTTTTATTTTACGCGCACTGTGGATGTCTCTACACAAGCTTGTGGCTGTTACTGTGGTTTATTTCTGTGTCATCATCGTCTCCGTGTACTCAGCTTGTGAAGTCTAGCGTTGGATAGTCATCACTTAGTGTTATCATCCATTTGTTTGTATACGTATTTATATGTATGTTTAACAATATTTTCAGGGACTTTATGAACTATTGGTCATAGATATATAGATAGGAGGGAGTATAGTTTATATCCCCCCCCCTCACTACCTAGGGCTTATAGAGTGACTGGGTGAGTACATGGTGACATTATTAGCACTACGAATTTACGTACACAGGGAGTGGTATTGTACTTATTGAAGGCACACAAAGACTAGTAGCAGAGTCTTTACTTTTATAGTTGGCTGACAGACAGCAACGTGTCCACAAGTACAAGATGCCTACTTTAATGGATTATATTGAAGCAGGTGAAGAATAGGCCTGAAGGGTAAAGAGTTACAGGAGTATGCCGAAGCAAAAGAACAACAACAGACGGAAAGAGAGGAGAGGCATAATGAACGCGAGGCAAAGCGTCTACAGGAAGAGAAAGAGACACAAGTAAAACTAGCTGAAATGGAAAACAAGCGTCTACAGGAAGAGAAAGAGACACAAGTAAAACTAGCTGAAATGGAAAACAAGCGTCTACAAGAAGAGACACAAATGAAAGTGGAAATTGAGAAAGAGAAGATTAAGATGGAAGCTGAAATTGCTCTCAGAAAACTAGAACTATCTTCAAAGGGTCAAAGTGAGGAAAGCGGAAAACCTTCGCAGTCGTCACAGAGATTAAAACTGCCATACTTTACGGACCGAGACAACCTTGAATCTTATTTGGACAGATTTCAAGCAAGTGCGAAAGTGTTAGGCATCCCCGAAGAACAGTATGCCATTAGACTAGGGGAGCTGCTTACGGGCAAGGCACTAGACACCATGTTCAATTTACCTGTAGAAGAAAGGAACAACTACACTATTTTACGTCAACGTTTGCTGACTAAGTTCCAACTCACTGAGCATGGATATAGGACAAAGTTTAGACATTTAGTGCCAGAGACAAATCAAGATTTCACAGACTTTGTTAACACTGTAAAGAATGCATTTAACAAATGGATGGAGCTTGCAGAAGTAGGGAAAGATTTTAATAAATTAGTAGATCTAATGTTAAGAGACAAGGTAGTATCTGCATGTAATTCTAATTTAGTGGCGTTCTTTGAGGAACGGAAGCCAAAGGACATAGACACAATGTCTCAGTTAGGGCAAAACTACATGACTGCACATCCTAACGTATCTATTGGGAAACTAATGAGTGAGGAAATAGTCTGTGCAGCGTACACTAAACAGGACCAGAATCCAGTTATTCGCCCAAGATCGAAAAGTGTGGACTCGGCACAGAGGTACGATCAACAAGGACCTAGAGACAATGGTCTCCGTGGCACCCATTTTGGCAAAGCAGGACGCTACACATACAAAAAAGGGAATTTTAAGAGACGTCCAAGTGGTTATGCCGGATGTTGGAATTGTGGGAGCTGGAAGCACAAAATGGCAGATTGTGATGCACAACCATCAAATGGACCAACGAACAACAGTAAAAGGGAGATTACTTGTTTTAAATGTGGGAAAAAAGGCCATTACAGTTTTGATTGTATTAGTGGAAAAACTGAGCACGCAAATGCAGCCCAAGTTATTGAGACGCTTAACAGTGAGAGTTGCGAGGGATGTAAGCCTCTGTTCGATACAACCAGTAAACCTATACTGATATGCGGGCACCCATTCCCAGCGATGTCATCAGTACATGTCGGAGGGAGTCTGAAGCTGCACCGTGGATTTGTAAATGACAAGCCAGCGCTAACCCTCAGGGATTCTGGATGTACGACCATAGGAGTGAGAAAGACGTTGGTAAGCCCCTCGGATTACATTGGCAAAACGGTCAGGTGTATAACATTTAATGGATCAGTGGAATTTTACCCATTGGCCAAGATCACAGTGACAACACCATTTATCACAGGAAGAATGATAGCATGTGTACTCGACTCACCAGTGGCAGATCTGATTATTGGGAATATACCAACAGTGAAAGAATGTACAGAAGAAGAAATCGAGAGCTGGTATCAAAAATATGAGGTGAGAAGCAACGCAGTAGTTACTAGAAGACAAACAATATTAGAGACGATAGCTGAGGAACAGATGACACGCGAAGTAGACACAGGGACTGAGGACAAGGATGGTACAACTGAGCAGGTGGGAATGGATCTCAAACAGAGCTTTAGCGACTCCCAGAGACAGGATACTACTCTAGACAAATGTTTCCAAGGGTGTGGGAGAGTAGAAAATAGGCAGTCAAAGAAGGGTAGATGGTGCTTCGAAATGAAGAACAATATTCTCACTCGCAGGTTTTCAGATGACAAATCTACACGTAGGCAAGTAGTAGTACCTTTAGCATACAGAGAGAGGATTATGAGAACGGCGCACGACATTCCATTTGCAGGGCACATGGGAATAGCGCGTACACAACATAGAGTCCTATCCCAGTTTTATTGGCCAGGGTTTAGCAAAGATATAAAGATATATTGTAGATCCTGTACAACGTGTCAGAAAATGTATCCAAAGGAAAGACGGCAAAAGCACCGGTACAAGCTACAGATCTGAAAGTCAGACCGTTTCAAAAAGTGGCCATTGACATCATTGGGCCATTAGCAGTGATGTCCAACAGGGGTCATAGGTATATTTTGACCATGGTTGATTTCTGCACCAGGTGGCCAGAGGCCGTTCCGTTAAAATACATTACGACAGAAGCCGTTGCGGAAGCATTGCTGACGTTATTTTCAAGATTAGGTTTTCCTGACGAAATGTTATCAGATAATGGTCGACAATTTACCTCTCAGATGATGAAAGAAGTGAACAGACTGTTGAATATTACACAAGTTTTCACATCAGTTTATCACCCCATGAGCAACGGAATTTGTGAAAAAATGAACGGGTCTCTTAAGCAGATGTTAGCTAAAGTCACGGCCAGAGCAACCAAGTGATTGGGATAAGTACTTACCAGCTATCCTGTTCGCATATAGAGAAGTACCGCAAGAAAGCACAGGATTCTCACCATTTGAGTTGTTGTATGGGGCAAACCCAAGAGGCCCCATGACCATATTGAAAGAGTTAATCACAGGGAAAAGTAATGATAGTAATACGATTTCGTCGTATGACTTGGTCGTGAATATTAGAGACAGAATTATTAACGCATGCCAGAATGCACGAGATGCCCTGGAAATGTCAGGGGTTAGATATAGACAGTATGCTAATAGAAAGTCAAAACTGATCTCTTTTCAAGATAATGAGGAGGTATTACTTTTGCTACCAGAAATATCGAATAAGTTGTTGGTAACCTGGCAAGGCCCATTCAGAATTATTAGTAAAGTGTCGGATGTGGACTACATGGTGGAGGTGAAAGGAAAACACAAAGTATATCATGTTAACATGCTAAGACAATTTGTTCCACGACCAGAAGCCTTACAGCCCATCACAGAAGCAATTATTGACAACGAGGCGGGTCAGACAGCATGTTCTGTGGTTATTGATGAAGAAGCATCAAGCGACAATGACGTGCAGATGCACTTACCAATCGTAGCACTGAGACAGACAGAAACATGGAGAGATGTGTCCATGAATGACAGCCTAGAACGTACTGACAAAGCACGGCTGGTAAATATATTACAGAAATATTCAGATGTGCTGACGGATATACCAGGGAAGACTGACTTGATGACACATGACATCAAGCTAACAGAGGATCAACCAATTAGAGTAAAACCATATCCTATCCCACATCATTACAGAGCAGCGGTAGACAGTGAGATAACAGAGTTATTAAAAATGGGTATAATTTCCAGATCAGACTCTCCATACTCGTTCCCCATGGTAATCATTAGGAAGAAGGACAATAAATTGCGATTGTGTATTGATTTCAGGAGATTAAACAGCATCACTATTGTAGATCCGGAGCCCATGGTCAGTACTGACGATTTACTGACGCAAATATCGTCGGCAAAATATTTTAGCAAGCTGGATTTGGCGAAAGGGTACTGGCAAATAACACTGAGTGAAACAGCCAAACCACTAACAGCGTTTGCCACCCCACAGGGGCTATTTCAGTGGAATTATATGCCATTTGGGCTAGTCAACGCACCAGCAACGTTCGTGAGGATGATGAGAATACTGTTACAGGGACGTAAGGATATTATCAGTTATATAGATGACATTTGCCTGTTCAGTAAAAACATAGAAGATCACGTGGCCGGATTAGAATCCTTGTTTGAGAGTTTGAGGCAACATAACTTGACTGTGAAGCCGTCTAAAGTCCAAATTGGATATGAGGAAATAAGTTTCCTGGGACATATTATTGGCAACGGGCTAGTGAAACCAGAAGATACAAATGTGAAAAAGATTCTGGATATCCAAATACCGAAGACAAAGAAGCAAGTTAGGAGCCTACTCGGGTTAGCAAACTTTTATAATAAGTTTATAAAGAACTTTTCTGCCATCACGTCAGTGTTGTCCGAGTTGACAAAAAAGGGCAGACCTAACAAAGTTGTATGGACGCAGCAATGCGATGAGGCACTGAGAAGGATTAAGCAGGTATTTTCCAGTTGTCCCATTTTAATACTACCTGATCTGGATCAACAATTTACCCTCCGGGTAGACGCGTCATCGACAGGAATCGGAGGATGTTTGATGCAAGAAAAGAACAACCTCATGCATCCAGTACTATACGTTAGCAGAAAACTCACACCACCAGAGGAACATTATTCAACCCTAGAACGTGAGGCGCTGGCGATTGTATGGTCGGTACACAAACTTTCCAAGTATTTGTTGGGCAGACAATTCATCCTGCAAACGGATCATAGACCACTTACATTCATCCATTCGGCAGCAATGAAGAATGCACGGGTTCATCGTTGGAGCATATTGTTGCAGGAATATGCATTTCTGCCGATGCCCATACGGGGCGAAGACAACAACTTGGCAGACTTGCTGTCAAGGAATTATCAAGGGCAGGAGGCCACATAAACGAGTAACAGGTGCTTCTATATAGATATACAATATATACTATATGGGGTGTAGTAGTATGGTGGGTTATTAATATATTATATGGGGCGATGCAACGCTTCATCATATGTTCGGGGATGATTGTCAGTTTACGGGACAAAGTAGTAGTGGGTTCTTAAAAATATTAATAGATTGGTGGGTACATAAGTATAATGCTTTTATATGATGTATTATTATTATTATGTGATGTATTAGTTCATGCATTGATACACAAGATAGATGGTTGTATTTATGTGTGATGAATATAGATGTGCATTTGATGTATTATGTAGTGTGGTAGCTAGAGTAAGGTGCAGCCATACTTAGGGCTACCCAGGCTATATGTCTGGGTCACATATTTAGTAAGTTTTAGTCTCCCAATGTTTGAAAACGAAGTTTTCTTTTAAGAGGGGGGTAATGACATAAGCCTGGGTCACTGACATTGAGTTGAGTGACCGGGCAGGAGGAAGAATGGAAATGAGAGTGGGAGACAGTAAAGTGACTGACCTGGCTATGAGTAAACAGCCAGTCCTTAGAAATAATGGGAAGGGTGAGTGTGGACCCCAGGGGATGGGGCGAAAGACTGTGTTGTGTGAAGTCAAGGGACTGCAGGGGAGTTGATGTGTAGATGCCGAGCTGATCGGTAGGGGCAGTGAGAGAGGAGACCGACTGCGGGTCAGGTCGTTTAAGAGAGAGCTCCGTGTTGTGTTGTTCTTCTAGTTGGGAAGACAGGCCGGAACCCAGAGTGGGTTCTGTATTGAGTGTAGGCCAAACCCCAGAGTGGGTTCTATAGTTGAGCAGTGGCTCCAACCCAATGTGTGGGTTGTATTGTGTGAGCTCCAGCCGAGGATTGTAGCTGGATTACCTGTCTTGTGGATTGAGATTAGAGGCCAGCCGTGAGAAGGCATTGATGTGTGCTGGTTAAATTGTGAGGAGGATATTCATATTCTATGGATTACGTTATGTTTCTGGATGTATAAACCTGTTCCGGTTGTCCGTCTTATTTTTGTAATAAAGGATTATGTGCGCCAACGGAATCTTGTTGAATGCCTGGTGAATATGCACTGCGGGGGTGAGTTACATTGCAAGACAGATATCTCCATTGACACACCATGAACATCGTTACCTAGACAACGACCATCACACAAAACTTATCATCAATATCATGAACAGTATCATCGTGAGAACTTCGTGATATCATTATCATCAAGAGAAACGTGTGACAATGAATATTATCACTCCTCAGTGTCACATTAACGGACAGTGAGTAGTGCAGAAGAGTTTGACATATGATACCAAATCTCGTCTGGGAATGAAGCAGAAGGCCGCCAATGTGGCATTCCGCTGGCTGGGGGATAAACAGCGCATACATGTGATTGTAACGGACTGACATAGTATCCCGAGGAGGTTGAAGACAGGCATTATTTGTGCAAAGTGGCATACTTCAATTAAATCATCGAAGATAAGGAGCATCCGTTGGAACCTTTCCCAGGACATGCTGATTTGTTGGAACACTAGCAGACGTTTTAACCTGCACCTCTAAGTGAGGTACTAGCCGATCTCCCTGGTCTAGGAGTTACACGACTTTCTCCGTAATCATGTATACTCTCGTAAGTAACGTGATGTGTGCGAGAATTGGTAGCGGTTCTCTCCGCGTCGGTAACTTACTGGGTATGTGAGCCGGTCGCTCAGAAAGCAATGGCAAACTACTGAGCGTAATCTTGCCAAGAAGTCAACAATCAGCTGAAAGTTGCTGCTGTTGACAGCGATGTCCTGTAAAGGACATCGAAATAAAAGAAGTGGTGTAATAGTGCACGTTTGAAATTGCCGAATGATAAGAACATATCATTCAACATAAA
The DNA here is from genome assembly GCA_014155875.1 of Cepaea nemoralis. NCBI lineage: Eukaryota > Metazoa > Mollusca > Gastropoda > Stylommatophora > Helicidae > Cepaea > Cepaea nemoralis. Next base: position 236,485 of record JACEFZ010028405.1, on the reverse strand, counting down.
GGTATTCCCGATAATACCATTAAGGAGTGGCTGTGATATGTTCCCTTATACGGTAAGGGCTCTCTGGGGTCCTGTGTGTAATGTTGACATGGTACGGCAGGGAATGACTAGAACCGATACTCAGTTTTGTAAGGAAAGGCCAAACGGACATGTAATCAGATTGCAGCTCGTACTATTAATATAAGATATAAAGACGCTTGGCTGGTTGTTGAAGATGAGGACGGTGTACGTATTGGAATGACCTGACTGCTGATGTCGATTCCTGACTCAATTCAACTCAATTCAGTGTCACCGGGTACAATAGTCATTCCACCTGTATGAACCTCTAATATACATCAGCTTACTCAAACTGCTTTAAACCATTTCAAACAACTCTGCCTTATAAAGTCACCTGCGCCTTCAATTGCCAAGGAAAACCACTTATAACAGTGCATATCAATGGCTTGAATCTCTGAGGTCAATATTGACTAATATATGATTAATGTATTTTGACCGGGCAAAATAGTGTAAAAGTAAACGAACGAGCATATATACTTGCACGGCTGCTATTGTGGGTGGAGGAGAAATGAAGTAAGCTGACATTCCGAGCCCACTCACGAGGGCAGAACTATTAAATAACTCAAGGGAAGGATGTGATTCTGCAACTTTGAATAGACTATGTCAGATCATGTTAATTTGTCACTTGTTCAATCCAGTTGACTCTTGTTATATTTCTGTAAAGCCAAGCCTCTACTAAAAGCATTATATCACTCTTATTGTCCAAGAAAACGGTAACAATTGTGATATATAAAAAAAAAGGTGACACCAAAATGTTAAATGAAAACAGGGATAATTCTTAACCAAGTGGATATGTACATTTTATGGGGCATTTGTAACATCAGACGAAAGGTTCACACCAGAGATTAAGAGGAAAACAGGGCAAGAAAAACAATGCTTTTCAGGAAATGAAAAGTATCTTATGTAATAAGTCACTGTCATTGGATGTAAAGAAGAAATAGAGAGAATTCTAATGTGCTATATAATACCTGTTTTGCTGTGTGGCAGTGAATCATGGAATGTAAATGAACATATTATGAAGAACTTGAAAGCAACAAGACGAATGTTGCGAATGAAATCCTTTGACTGCCAGAGTAACTAACGACAATTGCCTGAAATAGGCAAATCAAACTAGACCCTTATATACAACAATAAGAATGAGACAAGCAGCTTTCTTTGGTCATGTGATGAGAAGAAAGGTATTGGAGACAACGTGACAACTCGAAAGATCGAGGGGAAGAGAGGCAGAGGCCGAACACAAGAAATGACGCTAGATGGATTGAGACGGTCGCATGGAGAGATATCAACAGCAGACTTGATCCAGAACACCAAAGACCGAGATCTGTAGATGAATATGAACGCCCCCTCCAGCTGGCATGGCATACAATGATGATGATCGATTCTCAGTATATCACAACCATATAATACAACGGGTCATATGTTTCATTACTGGACGGTAATTACATATTTGGTAAGTATAGGATCTGAATACGTGAGTAATATAGCAAGCTGGAAATCCAGCAACAAATTCAGGATAATGCTCGCTCAGGTGATGTGATTATCTACACAGATGTGTCGGTGTTGAGAGGTAAGAGAAGTGCCTGAGGGTTCTTAGCAAAAGCCAATGGTCGACGTTTGGTGCAGGAGAGCCTGGCATATGATACCACAACATCTAGCTTAAGAATGGAGGTGGAGGCTGTCAGTGCAGCCTTCCGCTGGATGGAGAATACGATACACACACACACACACACATCGTGATTGTAACTGACTCAGAAAGCATGCTGAGTAGGGTGAAGACAGGCAAGCTCCGTGCAGAGTGGCTTGCTTCGCTTCGGAAGTCACGGGTGACAAGCATCGTCTGGATCTTTTCTCCGGGGCATGCTGGTGTGCTGGGGAATGAACAGGCGGACAGATTGGCTGGCTCGGCAAAACTTGGTGGAGTATTGATGCATGACAAAGCAGATGTGGTTGCGACCTTGTGGGAGCATGTGTACACCTCGGAGGAGCAAATGGATCACCATGGTCTGGCAAGAATGCGACAGCGAGGGGTGACGAGGGGATCTGGCCGACGATCAACGCTCAGAGGAAAGGCGAGACGGACATATAATCAGATTGCTACTGGTACTATTAGTGTTGGAACTCTTCGCTGGCTGCTGAGGATGGGGACGGAGCGCTTATGGGAATGCCCCGAATGCTGTGATGTCGGTTCCTACATCAATCAATCAATCAATCAATCTGCCTGCGGCCATTCTTTAAGAACGCTGAGAGTAACTGAAACCACTTACATGTAGTATGTACTGCTTGGTGTTTCTTCAGTCTTGTCGCCGGGTTTGACATCTGCAGTAATATAATTTGTTACAATGTGTTACTACTCATAAATATTACATGTAACATGTTACAATATGTTATTACTCGTAGAAATTACTCATGAAATCATTCTTATTAAAGGGAGTAAGATAATTTGGAGAGACACAAATTAGAGACAGGTATTGCTGTATATGTTTCAACTGTTCCCGTAGAAGTGATCTTGAAACCGTGTGGATAGAATGTGTTTGGTTGGAGGTGAAGCCATTCAGCTAGCAATAGTTTCTCATTGGATACCTCTATCGGAACCCTTGTGTCGGGTACAGCTGGCATGACAGCTTCACCGCAATGATGAATAGGGAGTTTAGAACATTCAAAGAGACTATGATTCTTGGTGACTTAAACATTGATATTTATAAATCCAGCCAAGCACGGGACAATACATCATTCTATCGTACAATTTCAAGCACCCAATTAACCTTCCCACAAGAGTTATTGAAACCTCTTCAACTATAATCGATCAAGCATATTTTACTTGTCTAGTTAGTATTATTCAATGTTCTGTTATATTAGTGCAGTTAGTGACCATTATTAAGTATGTTGTACATCGTCAAAAACTGGGTTCAGTAACCCCACAAAGTAAACATTTAAGCATCAAGTTTAGACATTTTGAAGCGCTTAACCAAGAATTTCATTTGCAGGACTTAAAAATAATGCAGCTCTTGATCATGTTTACCAACTTCATGATCCAGACGATGCATTAGCTTACTGGGCGACGACAGTCTACAGAGTTTCAGACAACCATGTGCCATTCAAAGAAGCTGGAGACAAGAATCGACATACATCCCCGGGGGTCTCTAGTGAAGTTATGGAAATCATGAGAGAGTGAGATGCAGCACACAGAAATACAGATTTCATCAATTACCGCAGACTAAAGAATAACGTTAAATATGAAATTCGTAGGATAAAGAAAGATCATGTTAATATATTGATTGTAGATAAATCAAACAGAACAACTATATGGAAAGCTATTAATGCGCTAACTAACAAGAAGCATTCTTCAGAATCAGCACAACCAAATGCTATAACATGCGGTGATTTCAGTAGTTTCCTTCAATCAGAAATAGAGAATCTAAAGTCATCAATACCAGACTCATTATGTAATGTTATTTTACTGTCATCATTCTGTGGGAAGAAGTACACTATAAATATGTCCGCTGATATACCCTTGATGTCTGTAGCAGAATTATATAAGTACGGCTCAAATCAGCAACAAATTCAACGGCATAGATTGTGTCGGTAACATGATTTCTTCGCAGTGCTGCACCAGCCTTTAGTGAGTCCTTAATGTTCATTTATAACCAATGCCTGGTCCAAAAGTACTTTCCATCTGCATTTAGCATTGCCAGTTTACTCCCTACCTAGAAGCTACTCAATGGATAATAGCGTTTTTGGTAATTATAGACCTATTTCCTTAGTATCCTTGCTATCAAAATCATTAGAAAAACACAACCAAAATATAGCACTTTTGTTGTGCATATCCTTTTACAGGACATTGCTGCCAACACCAGCATTTTACTGCTGTTGTTGATGCCTTGGCAGGATATCGTTCAGTAGTTTGCCATTGCTTTCTGAACAACCAGCTCCCATGCCAATTCGATAAAATCCAGCGCAACGCGGTCTCTGCCAAATCGCGCGCAGCTGTGTTTCTAACGCGAGAAAGCGGAATTACAAATCGTGTCCGAAAGACCTTTGCCAAGGAGACCGGCTAATATAGTATTACATCTTTTAATTAACAACGATCTAATAATTGACAGTCAGTCGGTTTTTCGACCTAAACACTCTTGCCACAGGGCTCTAATAAAAATAACCGTTAACTAGCATTTTAACATAATAAATGGCAACATTTGTGAGACGGTGTTTGCAAACTTAAAAAAAATAGCGTTTGATATGGTAGATCACGATATATTAAATAATAAACTAAAATAAATGAAGACTAATGCCAATACGATGAACCTAATTGCGTCATTTCTTTCAGACAGGCAACAAATAGCGTACTTCTGCAACTGTCTATCAAGACCCATACAGCTCAATATTGGTTTGCCTCAGGGCTCAATACTAGATAGATCCGCTGCTTTTTGCAGTTTATATTAACGATCTTCCTTCATATCTCAAAAATACGTGTGATCTATTTTCACACACACACACACACACACGCACGCACACACATGCACGCACGCACGCACGCACGCACGCACGCACACTAGACTAGAGAACCGTAGTTAATTAGAGAGTTCATTACAAAAGGAACTTGATAATCTTACTAGATAGAGCAATGATGAACCGCATGCAAATTAACATCGACAAAACCAAATCCACGCAAGTAAGAACCAGACATAAACTATAGACATTAGCTATAACCGGGGCACTGATTGAACTTCACATGTGTCACAAAATAAAACCGTGTGTTTAACCAGTTGCTTATTATAGAGGCTTTCTGATAAACCGGACTATCTGTTAAGCAACAAGTGTTTCAACTAATACAGAGAAAACATTCATAGTTGTGGCTGCACGTGTTCCAAAACAGGTCGGGCATAAATAACAGCTGTACTTGTACATCTGGTTGACGGATTGGCCACACTCGGAAGTGAGGGAGACGAATCCCGACATCGCTTTGACAAGTCATAAACAAGTCGAATGGAAAAATGGAAGTACTCAGCACGGAAGTAAACAGTCCATATGTCATATAGTTTCCGGACATCACGCAGATGGGCAGATTGCTACTGACAGCTTGTTGAGAAAAACTGTTGTTGGGATCATACAGTAACTCGTTAGTTTGTTGGGGGAGTCGAAACAAGTGATGACAACTTTGACAGTGACTAAGGCAAGGGAGAATCGATTCTTGACAATAGATGATATGCAAAAATAACACCTGCAGGACGTCACCCATATCACGTGACCAATTTTAGGGGTTTGCCAGAAAACCATGAGTGGAGATGGGGAGTTGACAAAAACCGTGGATTATGATGGACGTGTTTGTGGGAGAGCTCTACAGTTTAGAATAATTTAACATTAACTAGCATGTGTCGTTATGGCAAAGTGTAGTAGCCATCCCGGGAATGAGGCGGTTTTGCATAAGGTAGTCAATATAGTCTATTAGTTCTAATTAATATAGACTGTAGCCTTGTTAAAACTATAGTGTGATGATTAGCACTGTTAGTGGAAAAATAGTTAGAGTAGAATAGTGATATTGGCTCTGCTAAGGTGAATAGAATACTGAGGTTGCACTCTGTATTGGTCTTTCCTTGTCATAGCCTGATTCGTCCCTAGGTGGGTAGCTAATCTGCTCTATGACATAGTTTAGTTAGCTAAAGATCATTAAGCAAGGCAATAGGCTTACACGCAGCCGATAGGATCAGTGACTAGTACTATCACCAGATGTGTTGTTTCTATCCTAGGTTCCCTACCAGATCCGAGGAAACTCAACAAGTTTTTAGGAAAGGTTCAAATCCCATTCGGAAGAACACCAGTGGAACAGTCAAATAAAGTTTCGTACAGAACGTAACTGAAGCTAGAAGGAAGATGATTCACCAAAGAGGGGTGATGATTACTGATGCACCACACAGCATCAGACAGTAGTAACTAACTGAGAACATTAATTATAATAATTACCTAGTGTGATATAATCTCGTGTAATAGAACACAAGACATGATACGTGAGGCTAGATAGACACGAGTGGGGATCAATTACATTAACAATTAACATTAATAACTGTGTACACACTACAAAGGACTTGTGCATTTTTTTAGGAACGATAGGAACGGACATTGTGTAGGGTGCAACCGGACCATGGTTAACTGTTAATACCACCGGTGTCTATTTCGGATGATCATGAAATGGGATTACCAGAGGTCTACAGAGGCAAATCAGTATCCAGCAGGATGGTTTCGGCACTGGGTGAGATGTACATGTTCTGACGTAACGTGCTGTGGTCTATCCTTGCTGGTATCAGCTGACTGGGTTGTAGTCTGAGAGTCCGATTCTACACACTTTATAGAACACGTCACACATTTTCTTCACATACACGTCTCATATACGTTACACTTTTCTTTTAATAAATTAATCTTTATTAATTGTTAGAAGCAAGAGTAGTTGAGTATGTTGCGTTGGAGAAGTATGAGAGGGGGCATAGTACGACAGTGAGAGAGTGACAGGAAAAGGTGTCCACGGGCTGATGGAGTGTGTTGGACGGAAGCTGGTGGATTCTCCAGAATATTAAAAAGGAGGAAAATATTATAATGTGGGTGTCGGCTCTCTTCACTCCAGGGACGACACTGTAAAGGAGGATTACGACAACATGGACACAGTCTGTGGCGCTGCCTTAAATCTGAAACGACTGTATTATCTTCAAAACCGAGCTATACGTCTAGTTTGTGGCATAAGGCACGCAAGAAGTAACAATTTATACAGCCATTTAAGGCGCTTACCACTTCGAAAGCCGTTGCTGTTTAAAAAAGCAAAATTAGTAAATACAATTATATCTCAAAATACCCCAGAGTGTCTTCTACCGTTGATTCAATCCCATGCAATGAAAAGCAAGCACTTAAATGCATTACCTGTTTTAAAGCCTAGATTGGACTTATAGAAAACATGTTTTGAGTATTCTGGTGCTCACTTATGGAATGACCATCAACCAGATCTCTAAACACTCAACGGAAATCTTTTCAAGACTTACTCCATACTGACTATATGCCTCCATAAGTCACCTACTGGTACCAGTTTTCTTTATCGTTAACATTAACATAAGATGTGTACATCATAAATCTAATAGATATATGTGTGTATATGTGTTACTGGGGGAGGGGGGGGGGAGGGATTTATATATGCCACATAACATGCTATTCAATATTTTTTTGTGTATCCTCATATTTCATATTATCATGTTTGCTGTCACTTGATTTTCACATGTACAATATGAAAACTGTTGCAATGGATACTTTACCACGTTTATAGCAATTTTCGGCAATATTATCTTATGAAATAGCATAAGCATTCTTTACGTTACACAATGTATATGTATAATATATTTTTCCGCATGTGTGTGGATGCTGATGACAGTTGTCACGCAAATCCACAAATGCTCTCACAATCGTGCATCCACATACACTTCGTTAACTACGCGCACATATACTAACTGGTAATCACAAACACTAAATCATCCGTTCATTCTCTCTCTCTCTCTCTCCTCTCTCTCTCTCTCTCTCTCTCTCTCTCTCTCTCTCTCTCTCTCTCTCTCTCCCTGTAACGCTTTCTCATGGTCACATATACGAGGACGAGTCAATAAGTAAGTCACACAGTTATGTGGGATGGCATGTAAATGTAGTTGGTGGTTTCTATAGATGTCATTAGGTGACAGCAACATCGGACTTTATATTCCTGCTCGTCAGGTAGCGCTAGATGTCTCATGAGCATGCGCAGCGCATAAACAAAATGGCGACTGTACTTAGGGAGTGTAGAACCAAAGAGCAACGTGCTGTTGTGCGTTTTTTGTGGGCAAAAGGACTGCCTGAAAAGGACATTCAAAAGGAATTGCTTCCTGTTTATGCTGACAAATGTTTGTCCCGTAAAGCGCGGTATAGCTTGGTAAAAAAAAGTTTCTGAAGGACGCTCTATAATTGTTGATGAAATCTGATCTGGTCGTCTTGTTGAGACTGCAACACAAGCATCCATGCAGCGGGTGGAGGAGATGATTAGAGGTGACAGGCGATTAACGATAGACTCTGTAGCATCTGCAATAGGGTGCTCGCATGGTTCAGCATACAGCATAATGCATGAACGATTGAAATTTAAGAAAGTGTGCTCAACGTGGATACCCACACAATTGAACGACAACACAAAATGAACATATTTGGCTTGTCCTTGCACCATCTCTAGTTAGTTAGTTAGTTAGTTAGTCAGTCAGTCAGTCAGTCAGTCAGTCAGTCAGTCAGTCAGTCAGTCAGTCAGTCAGTTAAGGTTCCAACTTCCCGGCAACGGGTCGTACCCATTATGCTCCGTTCCTGTGCCAGTGAATATCACACAAATTGTTCCCCACTGTCCAATGTGAAAAGTGGAACAGACAGGAGTCTCTGCAATCCAACAGCCCGCACGGGTATACTGTTCATAATGCCGCCACCAGAATGCCAACACAAAAGTCCTCCACGGAAACCACAGTTCATCGTCGATGAAATCGGCAGTCACCAGCAAGACCTCACTGACCCGGGTTTTCTCACAAAGCGCTGTCTCTATCCGCAGGGCGACCCACCGAAAGCGTCGCGAAAAGCACAAACTCCGTAGCTACGGCGAAGACTACAGGAGTCCAGAAAAATGCACTCGTGAACCGAAAATGAAAATCAGTCAATTCAGCAACAGCTGGTAGCTATTGTTCCGAATATGCAAGTGACTGTACAAACAAAAGAGGGCATTTAAAAGCATTCTACGTGACTATCATAGCTCACAGAGTCCCTCCACGCACTCACTCAGTAGCAGGGCGACGGAACCATATACTACCAGTCCAACATGAGGAAAATGCGAAATGCAAACCGCAGCCACAGGGATAAATACTCCAGAGATTACTGTTACTGGGGACGAATCGTACGTGCATTACTACCAGCCCGAATCAAAGCGTGCTTCAATGCAATGGAAACATCCTTCTTCGCCTTGTGTCCGAAAATTCAAGGTTACACCATCAACAGGGAAGGTTATGCTGATAGTGTTCTGGGATTGTCAAGGAGTGCGTTTAACCAATTTCAAGAAGAAAGGTGACAATGTGAATTCTGAATGGTACTGTGAAGTTCTATCGATGCTTCAAGATGCAATTCGAAGAAAACGCCCAGGACTGCTGACTAGGGTAGTGTTGCTTCTTCATGATAATGCCAGACCACATACGGCTCGATTAACTCCAGAGAAAATTAAATAACAAAGAGGGGGGGGGGGGGGGAATTTCTGGAACAACCACCTTACAGCCCCGACTTAGTCCCTAGCGATTTCCATCTCTTTCGTTCACTGAAAATCCTTTTTGGCGGGAGACATTTCGCGAATGACGCCGAAGTTTAATGTGAAGTGAAAATGTAGTTTAGAAAACAGAGCACGCATTTCGATGCAGTCGGTTTGGGACGACTGATAAAATGATGGGATAAGTGTATCAATGTTGGTGGAAATTATGCTGAGAAATATATGAATGTATGTATAAAAATAAACTGGTTTCAAGTTATTATCATGTGTAGTTGTTTTCTACAGCCATTTATGACATACTAATTAACTGCCCCTCCTGCGCGCGCGTGTGTGTGTGCGTGTGAGTGTGTGTGTGTGTGTATATATATATATATATATATATATATATATATATATATATATATATATATATATATATATATATATATATATATGTTTGTGTGTGTGTGTACTTGGCTTCAGATGATAGTGGAACTCCGCCAGAGGGCGTGGACTACGATTGGTCTGGAACCCTGGCAATTCTTCCGACCCCAGTATAAAAACGCTGCACAGGTAGAATTTGTCTTTCTGTAGTCCACCACACCAAGTTATGAGGCGCCAATGCCTACAGTAATTGTTAGAACTTGATAGGTTTTGCATTGGAAAAGCCAGAATTTTAGTTTTAGATCTTAGATTTTCCTTGGTTGTTAGTAGACTTTAAGCTTTTGCTATACTTATTTTTTTGTTAGATTAGAAGTTTTTGGTAGACTTGAAGGTTTTGCTGGATTAGAAGTTTTTGTTGTAATTAGAAGTTTTTGCTATACTTAGGAGTTCTGTTTGCTGGATTAGAATGTTTGCTGCTTTGTTTTGCTGGATTCTAACTTCTTTATTGATGCTACATGTCTGCATATTATTGTTGCTTTTAGAAGTTTAATAAACAAGTGATACCTGTGTTATTCTTACTTTGTTGTTTAGTTGATAGACTCTAATTATATAATCATTGGTGTTAGAACAACCCTCGGAGTAATTCTTTGTCTGGAATTGGTGAACATTATTCTAATTCCCTGTCGACCCATTCCTGGATCTTCTTAAACTTATTTCTTTTCTAGTCTTGTTAACCGAGGACGGTGAGAGGTTTTCTCTTTATTCAATTTTCTTCTTTGATCCTACGCAGTCAGGTTTGCACTCATCTCCTCACATCACCGTAGCAGAAGTAAGTGGTTCTTGCTCCTGTTTTCACCTCTGTTTCATATATATATATATATATATATATATATATATATATATATATATATATATATATATATAAATATATCTTTTCAACTAGCTCATTCCTACACAGTGATTGCAATAACAGTGTCTTCGGTTTTTAACAGTCCAATGAGATCGTTATTTATTGCATGTATAAGAATACCCTCTAAAAGTACTGAGATGTATTGGCCATCATAACTCATAGATCTCAATCAATCAATCATGTGCCATGCCGGAAAGCGTGGGCGGTCATGATTCGCCATTTCACTCGATCACCAGAGTCGTGGATCAGCTCAGTGTTCCTGTCTCGTCCATGCCATGTGGCCATGCCATCCAGGTATTTTCCTCTCGGTCTTCCTCTTGGTCTGTTCCCTTCGATCTTGCCAGCTGTCACTAAGTTCTCCAGTCCATTTCTTCTCATAACATGTCCAAAAAATTTTGACTGTCTACGTCTAATTTCTCTAATCAATCTACGATTTTCATTTGTCTCTTGTAGTACTTGGTCATTGGTTTTTCTATCTGTCCATGGTATTCTTTGCATTTTCCTCAGAAACCACATTTCTGCAGCCATCAGATGTTTTTCAGCTTGACTGCACATTGTCCAAGTTTCACATCCATACAAAAGAACAGGCTCTATGTATCCCCTCAACACTCTTTTTCTCGTTTCAATTGACATATTTTATTGGTCAGAATGTTTTTCATCTTGCTAAAGGCTACTTTCGCAATGGCGATTCTTGTTCTAATCTCTTCAAGGCATCTGCCATCAGATGTTATGACTGTTCCGAGATAATTGAACCGATTCACTTGTTGAAGAATATTCCCATTTACTTGTATATTACATTGTGGTACTTCGTTCTTCCTAGTGACGACCATAACCTGTGTCTTCCTACAATTTAATTCCAACCCCAGCTGCTCACTGTGTACAACAACAGCGTCTACTAATTGTTGCAGATCCTGTGCATTGTCTGCAATCAATACTGTATCATCTGCATATCTAATGTTATTTATGTTTCGTCCTCCAATGCTGATTCCATTTAGGTCTTCTACATTTCTGAAAATATTTTCACTGTATAGGGAAAAAAGATCTGGAGACATTACACATCCCTGCCTAACACCTCTCTTAATAGGTTGATATTGTCCTACTTCATTATCAATCCTTATGGCAGCTTGTTGTTTCCAATATATGTTTTTTATAAGTCTAATGTCTTTCCCATCAATTTGTAGATCTGCAAGCATATCCACAATGTTGACATGTCTAACTCTATCAAAAGCCTTTGTGTAGTCAATAAAGCAAAGATGTATATCCTTGTTTACTTCTAAAGCACGTTCAATAACTGTTCGCAGCATATACACAGCATTTACTGTACCCTTTCCTTCTACAAACCCACATTGTTCTTCCCCTATTTCAGGTTGTATTTTCTTCCTCACTCTTTGCATGATAATTCGTAACAAAATCTTTGTGATGTGACTCATTATACTAATTGTTCTATGTTGATCACATTCTAAGGTTCCTGATTTCTTTGGGATTGCAATAAATACAGAATTACATAATTCAGAAGGTATATCTCCAGTATCATATAATGTGTTCAGCAGTCTAGTGACTTGCTCTAGTCCAAATTCTTCTAAAGCTTTAATCATTTCTGTTGTGATGTTATCTGCACCGGGGGCCTTGCCAGCTTTCATATGCTTAAGAACATTTTGAACCTCCATCTTTAAAATTTCTGGTCCTTCATTATTAAATCTAATAGCATACTGTTCCTCTCTGTTATCATTATACAGGATCTTTCACATAATCTGTCCATACATGTAGAATCTGATCTTTTTCTATTATGATTTTGCCATCTTTAGTTTTTAGACAGCCTGTTGATGTACTTGTTCTTTTATTAGTAAGTTCCTGAATTCTTTTGTGCACTAATTTGGTATTTTGACTGTTGTGTTGTTTTTCAATTTCTAAGCACTTTTCCTCAAGCCATGATTCTTTTGCCTTCCTACATAATACTCTGACTTGTCTGTGAATTTCTTCATATTTGGCAGGATTATTTTTGTTGAGTCTTCTTGTTTCCATTAAGTGTAAAATTTCCTCAGTCATCCATTTCTTACGACCCACCTTCTTTAATTTTGGAATAGTTGTTTCTGCAGCCACATTGATTGAATTCTTTAACATTTCCCATTGATCATCCACATCCTGGAATAGGATCTCTAGATCAGACAATATTTCAAATCTGTTCTGTACTTCTATGTTGAATTTGTTTTGTATTTCCTTGTCATTACTCAATGTACACAAGTCATATTTAGTGTTTCCTGTTATATACTTGACTTTCTTCAACTTTATCCTCAATGTTCCTGTGAGTAATCTGTGGTCACTATAACAATCAGCACTGGGAACTGTTTTTGCTACTGTTAGCGCGTTTCTAAATCTTCTGCTAATGAGAATGTAGTCAATCTGGTTTCTAATCCTGCTATCAGGACTCCTCCAGGTCCATAATCTTCTAGGGTGTTGCTTGAACCAGGTGTTTCCTACAATCATTTCCTGTTCTTTTGCCCACTCTACTAGTCTGTATCCTCTTTCATTTCTCTCTCCTAAACCATAGTTTCCTACTGTGTATCTATCCCCTTGATTTCCTACTTTTGCATTGAAGTCCCCTATTATGATGTTTATTTCTGAATTTTTACATTTCTTTAAGGCAGACTCTATGTCATTATAAAATTCCTCTACACTATCTTCACTGGACTCTCCTGTTGGGGCATATACCTGAATAACATTTATGTTAAAAGGTCTGCCACTCAATTTAACTAGTAGAACTCTGTCCGACACGGCCCAATATCCCTGAACAGACGTTGATGTTTTCCGGTCCAAAATTATTGCCACTCCCCTATGTCGATCTTCACCTCCAGAATAAATAATCTTAAAATCTTTATGTATCTTGATGCCTGCTCCTTTCCATCTCGTTTCTCACATACCTAATATATTAATTTTTTCTCTTTGAATTTCTTGTGTTATGTTCTCTAATGTTCCGTCGTTGTTTAACGTCCTAACGTTCCATGTTCCTAATTTTAATGTCTCTGTCCTTGTCTTGCGATGATCAGTCTTTAAGCGAATCATAATAAACTAGGCACTTTCAAAGAGGTAGTTTGCCGTTGCTTTCCTCTATGGCAGTGACCATACTGGCCGGATGACCGCAATCATTGTCTCTCGAAAGAGATCTTCTGCTTGCCGTCGCGAAACTCGAGACCATAACCAACAAATATCTGTCGGCTGCCCTCAAAATTTCATCCACCACCTGCCTTCCGTGGCTTCTTTTGAACACTTCCAATACACGAAAACGAAATAACATCACATAATCCAAAGGAAAAACACTATCCACACGAATTCCACGGGAATTTCCATAGGAAATCCACAGAAAAACACTGAACAGCGTCTCCCCTAAGAACAACGAGTCATCGCGTCGCCATTATACCGGAAGATCATAGATCTAGGAAGGGAAAATCCCAACTGCCCCTCCCAGTGGTAAAGGATGGGACACACACCACGGTGTGGCAAACGCGGCTCTGGGGATGGAAGGTCAACAGTGAAAAGTGACTACTCTGCAGGGGAGAAGGGGTTGGGAGTGGGGAGGGGGATATAAACTAATTAACGGTTATTAGTGTATTTCAGATAGAGTTAATATCAATTGGAAACAAATAGATATAAATAGTATGCACATATATGCACCAACAAAAATATTTTAATGCAATAGGAAAATAAGAATGCCTGATATAGTGAGGGATTATGGTTAAGAAGCATGCACTGAAAGAGGAGAACGAACGAACGAACGACCGAACGAACACACTTTATTTTAAAATGGTAACAAATTGGGCACGCAGGCTGGTCTTACTTTCGGCCCTTTTGATCACTTATCTTTCATTCATCAAATGTGCATGTTACATTTACATAGGGGAAAAAAAAAACATTGTCAACTAGATTTTGTAAGCATAAATAATGCATATTACGCATGGTACAATCCCATGGGGGTAAAACAAAACATTGTCAAATGAAAGTTGTAAACATAAACAGTGCATATTGCAATGTTGTGAGACACATCCCCAATCCACCCTCACACCCCGCAGCCACCCACACATCCCTCAGTCACCCACACATCTCCCAACCACCACACCCCCACCCACCCACACATACCTCCACGCACTCTCACAGACTCAGGCAAACATACATGCCGCCACCCGCCCACTAATCCCCCACCACGCACATTTCCCCACCCACACATACACCCCCCACCCATCCCATAACCGACACGCACACACCCAGCCACATATTCTCCACCACCCACCCACACACCCGCAACCACCCAGCAAAACATACATCACAAAACCACACACACATACCCCCGTCAACCCACACATCCCGCACCCATAAACACATACATCCCGCACCCTCACAATTTTCCCCACCCACCCACACACACATCAGCCAACCTACACCCACTCACCCACCCAATATCCGCCACCTCTTAACTACACATCCCCCACCTATACACACATCCCCACCCACAAACACATCTTTCCACCTGCCCATACATATCCTCCACCCATAAACACCCAAAAAAATACACACCTCCCACCCATACACACCCCACCACCCACATATACCCCACCCATACACATCCGCGGCTCACACACATCTTCCCACAAACACACACACATCCCCAACCATACACTAATCTCTCACACACATCCACCCACTCACGTACTCATCCATCAACCACGCACACCCACACATCACCCACCTGCCCATCAACACATGGATCTCTCATCTACCCTCCCACCCACACACACCCCAACCACCCATCCAAACACACATCCCCCATCCTCACATACATCCATCATCCACCTTCACATCTCACACCTCCCCCACCTCTCACACATCTCCCCTCCCACACAAACTCAACCCATAAACACATTCCCCCCCCCCACACACACACATCCCCCAACATGCATTCCTCATACACATCCCCGCCCACACATCTCTCACCCACTCACACATCGCCCCACCCACCCACACATCCCACACCTACAAACATCCTCACAACCCACACATACATCCTCCATCCATTCACGCTTACCCCATCCACACTCACACACTCCCACCCACACAGACATATCCCATTCACATACACCACACCCCCACACTCATCCCCCACACCCATTACACACTCATCCCCCAACCCACACAATCTTCTATACACCCATTAACCCACCCAAATACATATTCCCTAACCACATTCCCCCAACCCACCAACACCCACATCCATCCAATAATCCTCCCAAATATTCTCCCCCCCCCCCCCACACACACACACACATCCCTCACACGTGGTGAAGCCACAATAAAAAAACAGTTAACAAAATTGACTAATATTTATTAATAAAAGATTTAGAAATACGTTAATAAATGTTAAGGCAATATCTGGTGTTAACTGTACACTTGATAACGTACCACTATGTGGACAAGTAAATGTTCGATTGAAGAAAGGGGAAAAAACAAAAGTGACAGTGAAAAACGGGTACAATGCAATAGCTAAAATCATCCCGCCATCTCACGCGATCACCAGAGTCGTGAGTCAGCTCAGTGTTCTTGTCTCAACCATACCACGTAGCCAAGCTAACCAGGTATTTTTTTCTCTGCTTCCCCCTTGTTTTCTACCTCTCAATCTCACCAGCTGTCACTAATTTCTCCAATTTATTTATTCTCATAGCAATATAATAGCTAAAATACAGAGTATAAATGAAAAATAGGAAATGCTAATAGATTCCATACTTCAAACAGGTACAGAAATGCGACCGTAGAGAAATTTAAAAAAAAAAAAAAAAAAAAAACAAAGAAATCGTGAATGACTGACTACATCTTAAAGTTTATGAAAAGAAGAAAATAAGGTAATAATGACAACCATAATATTGATAAGATAAATAAAGAACTAAGACATAAATGTGTAAGGACATACGAAAGTTGGTTAGTCAAGCAATTCAACCAAACTGAATTAAATTATATTAAAGATACCCAAACATATGCACAGAAAATAGGTGAGCTCACATGAATAAAAATAAAAGTAAACACCGTGTGATTGAAATCAAAAACAGGAAACGTATTACTGAAGATATAATGAGGAGGTTGAATGAGTATGTAAGAGAACTATATTACGGAGAAGTGGAAGAATTAACATAAGAAAGTAACTTAGAAGAACCACCGTTTCTAACATAAGACGCTATCAAACATGTAAAGAAAGGGAACAACAGTCGGGTCAGTTGGACTCAATCAATCAATCATATGCCATGCCAAAAAGCGTGGGCGGTCATGACTCGACATTTCACTCGATCACCAGAGTCGTGGATCAGCTCAGTGTTTCTGTCTCGTCTATGCCATGTCGCCAAGCCATCCAGGTATTTTCCTCTCGGTCCTCCTCTTGGTCTGTTCCCTTCGATCTTGCCAGTTGTCAAGTTCTCCAATCCATTTCTTCTCATAACATGTCCAACAAATTTTGACTGTCTCCGTCTAATTTCTCTAATCAGTTTACGACTGTCATTTGTCTCCTGTAGTATTTGGTCATTGGTTTTCCTGTCTGTACATGGTATGCTTTGCATTTTTGCATTTTCCTCAGAAACCACATTTATGCAACCATCATATGTTTTTCAGCTTGACTGCTCATTGTCCACATTTCACATCCATACAAAAGAACATGCTTTTTGTATCCCCTCAACACTATTTTTCTCGTTTCAATTGACATCTTTTTATTGGTCAGAATGTTTTTCGTCTTGCTAAAGGCTACTTTCGCCATGGCGATTCTTGTTCTAATCTCTTCAAGGCATCTCCCATCAGATGTTATGACTGTTCCGAGATAATTGTACCGATTCACTTGTTGAAGAATAGTCCCATTTACTTGCATATTACATTGTGGTATTTCGTTCTTCCTAGTGACTACCATAACCTGTGTCTTCTTACAATTAAATTCTAACCCCAGTTGCTCGCTGTGTACAACAACCGCATCTACTAATTGTTGCAGATCCTGTGCATTGTCTGCAATCAATACTGTATCATCTGCATATCTAATGTTATTGATGTTTCGTCCTCCAATGCTGATTCCATTTATATCTTCTACATTTCTGAAAATATTTTCTCTGTATAGGGAACAAAGATCTGGAGGCAATACACATCCCTGCCTAACCAGATTGATATTGTCCCACTTTATTATCAATCCTTATGGCAGCTTGTTGTTTCCAGTATATGTTTTTTATAAGTCTAATGTCTTTCCCATCAATTTGTAGATCTGCAAGCATATCCACCATGTTGAAATTTCTAACTTTATCAAAAGCTTTTGTGTAGTCAATAAAGCAAAGCTGTATATCCTTGTTTACTTCTATAGCACGTTCAATAACTGTTCTCAGCATATAGGCAGCATTTACTGTACCCTTTCCTTCTACAAACCCACATTGTTCTTTCCCCATTTCAGGTTGTATTTTCTTCCTCACTCTTTGCATGATAGTTCGTAGCACAATCTTTGTGATGTGACTCGTTATACTAATTGTTCTATGTTGATCACATTCCAAGGCTCCTGATTTCTTTGGGATTACAATAAATACAGAGTTACATAATTCAGAAGGTATATCTCCAATATCATATAATGTGGACAGCAGTCTGGTGACTTGATCTATTCCATATTCTTCTAAAGAGTTGGAATCACAATATAATAATTATATGTACTGAGATCATTTGTAGCAGAAATGTTAACGAATTCTTGACTGCTATTAACAACAGTGGATGTATACTTTGTGCCATGCTGAAATCTTTATTAATAGCTCTATCAAAAAGACGAAGAGCAAGTTAATGTGAAATATTCTGTATAATAAATATCGTATAAAATGTCTCTAAACTTCTACTCTGAATTATAATGAGAAGAACAAGAACGAAAATAGAAATGGACATGCGTGAAGAGCAGGATAGATCGGTGGAGCAAGAGGTACAAACAATACAATATACACATAATGAATACGAATATAGAGATCAATAGAGATACAACAAGACATGTACATAATTGATCGTTATTGATTCTACCAATGGATGTGACTAATTAAACCACGATGAATGGATACAAATGTTGGACGTTATAAACATTATTGAGAAATACAGCTGACAAATTTCAGTGACAGCTGAAAAGATCAGTGGGGAAAAAGGTTGAAGAGGCCAAGAGAAATGATGCTGGATGGATAGAAACGGTCGCATAAAGGAATTTTTATCAGCAGAGTTGATCCAGAACAGAAAAGACAGATCTGTGGACACAGGGAATATGATGATGATAAGACTGTGTGTTGGATTGTATCTTGTTTGACAATTTGCCTCTCTGGGATTACAAGAACACATGATAGACAATCGCTTTTCTTTTGTCTGTACGATTCCCCCACTAGCGTGACCGAGTCTCGAATTTCCAACTGTCACACCTTTTCCATGCTAATCAGCCAAATTTTCTTGGCAATTCTGTTAAGACTTTAAAAAAAATGTTACCTGAATATTAGACACATGTCAATGATGAGCACTGTTGCAATAATATCTACCAGTCAAGTGACACTGCTGTTATTATCCAACCGATGGTGACGTTAAACCAGAAATAGATGTTGTTTTTAGAAATACCGCGCTGTGCTGTAGTGTTCTACAGTGTTTTCATGGAGGTGTTAGCTGTAGCAAAGTAGTATAGTTAATAAATAAGGTACTGCGATATACGGAGTCAATTTTGATACGAGCCAAGGAGGAACTTCAAATGTATGGCTGCGCAAGGAACAAAAGTAATAATGCAAACTCAAATACACATTGCAGACTGGAAACCGCAACACAAGTTATTTAGTTTCATTCAGCAATTTGATGATATCATTATGTCAATGGTTCTCTACAAATCCTTCATCAACTCTTATTGCCAACTCATGGCACTACCGCTGCCATCTTGCCGTCTTGAAATACGATTGTTAAATTGTACTTCAAAAATAGCACAGCAATCACAATCTACAGCGAAACCAGGGATGCGCTATCCATAGAATTGTTGAGACCATGTGTCGCCCACGCATCATGATCCCTATCTCAACCTACATAGTTATTATATTAATGATCTTCCTTTATATATCAATACAACTTGTGATCTATTCGCAGACGACTGTACTATATATACTAGTCAAGAAAACCGTAGTGAATTAGAGAATTCTTTACAAAAGGAACTTGATAATCTTACTAGATGGAGCAATGAAAACCGCATGCAAATTAACATCGACAAAACCAAATCCATGCTAATAACGACCAGACAAAAACTACAGACACTAGCCATAACTGGATCACCGCTCGAACTCCGCATGGGCACGTTACCTATAGTTAATGTGACTGAACATAAAACACTAGGGCTTTTAATAGACAGCCATTTGAACTGGAGCTCTCATGTTCACGCTCTTACCAAGAAAATAGCACAAAAAGTTTACCAACTTGCTACAATTCAGCACTTCCTGGACGAAAGCACACGAAAAATATTCTATACATGCTATATCCAATCACATCTCGATTACTGTTCCACAGTTTGGGATGGTTGCCCTAAATCTAATTTAAAACGACTATGTTCTCTACAAAACCGCGCTATTCGTCTGGTTTCTGACATAAAGCACGTTGAAAGTAATAATTTGTACAGTCATCTAAGACTTCTACCACTACAAAAGCGCTTCCTTTTCAACAAAGCCAAATTAGTGAATAAAATTATATCTCAAAATACCCCAGAGTATCTTCTGCCGCTGATTCAATCTAATGCAATGAACACCAAGCGCCTAAATTTGTTACATGTCTCAAAGCCTAGATTGGACCTATACAAAACATGTTTCGCCTATTCTGGTGCTCACTTATGGAATGATCTGCCTCCAGATCTGAAAACTCCAATGAGTCCCTACACATTTAACCGAAAACTCTTTCAATACTTAATCCATACCGACTATATGCCACCATAATTCATTTACTGGTATAATTGTTCAGTATAATTGTTCATTATAATTGTTTAACTATAATTGTTCACTATATATGTGTGTGCGTGTGGGAGAGAGAGAGAGAGAGAGAGAGAGAGAGAGAGAGAGAGAGAGAGAGAGAGAGAGAGAGAGAGAGAGAGAGAAAGTGGGTGTCAGTGAGAGGGAGAAAGTGAATGCGTGTGTGCGCACGTGCATGCGTGTGGGTGGAGAGAGTGATTGAGCGAGAAATGGTGGGGGAATGTGTCAGTGCATGCATTCGTACGTGTATGTGTGAGAGTGATTGAGGGAGTGTATGCGTGCGTGC
The DNA here is from genome assembly GCA_014155875.1 of Cepaea nemoralis. Lineage (NCBI taxonomy): Eukaryota > Metazoa > Mollusca > Gastropoda > Stylommatophora > Helicidae > Cepaea > Cepaea nemoralis. The sequence goes on along the minus strand of JACEFZ010028405.1, from coordinate 215,585 downwards.
ATGCGTTCATGTGTATGTGTATGTGTGAGAGAGTGTGATTGAGAGAGTGAGTGTGTGTGTGAAGGATTGTGTGTTAGAGAGTGAGACAGTGGGAGAGTTGATGGGTTAGTGTGTGTGTGTGTGTGAGCGCGCGCATGCGTGTGAGTGTGTGTATATGAAAGAATACAGAGAGAGAGAGAGAGAGAGAGAGAGAGAGAGAGAGAGAGAGAGAGAGCTTAGCAGAAGCATGTCATGTAACACGCATGTTATGTAACACGTGAATCCATATGTTTGTGTATTCTCATCTGTCATATTATCAGTTAAATACCATTTGATTTTATCATGCATAATATAAACTCATGTTCATTGCTGTAGTTTGAGTGAGTGAGTCAGTGAGTGTGAATGAGAGACAGAACGAGTGAGCGTGAGAGTGAATGAGTGAGCGGGAGAGTGAATGAGTGAGCGGGAGAGTGAATGAGTGAACGGGAAAGTGAATGAGTGAGCGGGAGAGTGAATGAGTGAGCGTGAGAGTGAATGAGCGGGAGAGTGAATGCGTGAGAGTGAATCAATGAGCGGAAGAGTGAATGTGTGAGCGTGAGAGTGAATGTGTGTGTGTGTGTGTGAGAGAGAGAGATGAGAGAGAGAGAGAGAGAGAGAGAGAGGAGAGAGAGAGAGAGAGAGAGAGAGAGAGAGAGCATCACTATTTTTACGTCACATACATTTTATGTACACATTTTTCTCCATGTTTAACATTTTTATGAGACTGCTCATGACAAGTGTCAGTGTATGTGTGTGAGTAAAGTGTGGGAGTTTGTTCATACTAGTTTCAATACTAACGTGAGACATTTTGTATGTGTCTAGATGTGAGGAAGTGTGAGTGTATGTGGAGGATGTGTGTGAGTGTGGGGATATGTGTGGGTGGGGGGTGTGTGGGTGGGGGTATGCATTTGGATGGGTTGGGGTGTGTGGGTTTTGGTGGGTAGTGGTATTTGTGGGTGTTGATGGGATGTGTGGATGGATGTGTGGGGGTGAAAGTACGGGTGTTGGAATGGGTGTGGGGGATGTGTGTATGGGTGGAGGATATGTGTATGGGACGGATGCAGGGGATGTGTGTTTATGTGGGTGGAGATGTGTGGATGGTTTGAGGAAGTATGTGTGGGAGGCGGGGTTGTGTGGGTAGGGGATTGTGTTGGGTGGATTTGGGATGGAAGGGCGGGTGGGGAGAAGTGTATGGTGTGTGGGTTTGAGATATGTGTGCGGTGTGTTGGTGGGGGATGTGTGAATGATGTGTGGGTGGAGGGTATGTTTGTGGTGGTATGGGTGGAGGATAGTATGTGGTGTGGGGGATGTGTGTGATGGGTGTGGGGAATGTGCGTATGGGTGGGGTATATGTGTGGGTGAGCAGGGGATTGTGGTGGTTGGGGGAAGTATGTGGGGGAGTGTGGGTGGGAGATGTGTGTATGTGGATGGGGAATGTGTGGGTGGGGGTGTGTGAGTGGCTTAGGGATGTGTAGGTGGGTGAGGGAGTTGTATGTGTCGGGGTGGGATGTGTGAGTGGGTGGAGGATGTGTGTGGGGGTAGGGGTATTGTGATCGAGAGATGTTTGGTTGGGAGTGGGTTGGTGGGGGTGTGTGGGTGCGTAGTGGAGGATGTGTGAGTGAGTGTGTGTTGGTGGACGGGTAGGGAATGCGTGTGTGGGTGGGGAGAGGTGTTTGGTGTGTTGGTTGGTGATATTGTGTGGGTGAGGTATGTGTGTGTGGGTGGGGGATTTTTGTGGTGTGTGAGTGGGGGTATGTGGGGTGGATGGGTAAGGGTATCTGTGTGGGTGTGGGTGGGAATATTTTGTGGTATCTGGGTGGGGGATATGTGTGTGGTGTGTAAGTGGGGATGTGTTGGTGAGGGATATGTGTGTGTGTGGTGCGTGGGTTGGGAATAGTGCGTGGTAGGTGGTGTATGTGATGTGCGGGTGGGGGATTGTGTGGTGGGGGATTAGGTTAAGGCATGTGTGGGTGGGTGGAAGTTGTATGTGTGGGTGGTGGTGTGTGTGTGAGTGGATTGGGGATGTATGGGTGGTTAGGGAGATGTGTGTGTGTGGGGGGGGGGGGGGTAGGGACATGTCAGTTGGTGGGGATGTGTGTGTATGGTTTGGGGATGTGTGAGTGGATGTGCGATGTGTGGGTTGGTGGGGGATTGTGTGTGTGGGTGGGGAATATGTTGTCGATGGAGATGTGGCTGGGGGAAGGGTGGTTTGAGGTGTGGGTGGGGAGAGGATGTGTGGGGTAGAATGTGGATGGGCGTGGGATGTGTGGGTTGGTGGGGGAATGTTTGTGGGTGGCGAGTGTGTTTTGGTTGGGGGATCAGGTGAGGGCAGTGTGTGTGGGTGGGGGATGGGTCGGTTGGTGGGGTATGTATGTGTCCCTTGGTGTGTGTGTCGGTAGGTGGGGGTGTGTATGTGTCCCTTGGTGCGCATGTGTGTGGGTAGGTGGGGGTGTTGTGTGGGTGGGGTGATGTATGGATAGGTGGGAGATGGGCTTCATACCATGGTAATTAGCCTTGTTTATGTTTACAACATTCATTTCACAATGTTTATTTTTCTTCCTATGCAAATGTATAATGCTCTTGATGAACGAAAGACGAGTGATTGGAAGGGCCGAATGTAAGACGGGCCTGCGCGCCCAATTTGTGACCCTAATAAAGTTGATTTGATTTGATTTGATTTAGTTTACTCCAGAGTAAAAGTTAACACCAAGCGTCTCTAACAAGACTAGCTGCAGAAGCTGCCTGCTTTGCAAAGCAATGTTCTAACTGTCCGCCTATCGGAGCTTGGATCCTACACCAGTAGCTGGCCAAGGCTTAGGGCCTGTTCTGTCCTGCCGTGATATTTAGTCTTTAGGTTGAATTTCATCGCACTAGGATACGTTTTGTACCATCCCATTGACGATTCTCCATCCGAAGCCGTACGCACAATATGGGGTGTTGGGTTTCGTGAGCGCCGCCCAACATTCGGCGCTAACAGATAGCAGGTAGTATTGTCGTCTGTTATACAGTAGCATAGTCATATTTTTCTAAAACCTGACTAAATAAGTGACATATACAGATTTCCAACAAAGAAAGAATCAAGACAAACGTTCAGTTGCTTACCAGGTAATGGTGCTGTGGCTTCTGGCACATAATCCTCCTGCTGGGGATGGCTGCGTTTCTTTACTTTCACACTCTTCCTACGTTTAGAAAGTGGATCCACGCTGCTATCTCTTTTTTTCCCGGCCCTAGTTTCCACATTTATGGATCTGGCATTTACGTTTAAATCATTCTCGTCTAATGAAACATGTCCACTGGAGTGCTCACTGCTGTCCGACTCACTCTCCTGACTATCACTGTCCTCACTGTCAGAATCACTGTCTTCTGTTACATCTGCTTTTCTGTGCATCCGCTCCAGGAAATCTAGCACTTGTTGGTATTTTCTCATAGATTTCATTGTTGTCTTTGGATATGGTGCCACTCTGTTTATTTTTAATTTGGAGAAAAAAAGTAAATGAATTTACTTTGTTAGGTAAACTAAACGTGAAATGCAACATATTAAAAAATACACAATTTAGTCAAAGTTAAGTTGAGTTGAGCAAAGAACCGACATCACTGCACTCAGGACATTCCCATACGTGCTCCGTCCCCTCGATCAACACACAGCGAAGAGTCATACTCTAATCGTTCCCATCGCTACCTGACTGAAAGTTCGCCTGATCTTACCACTCAGATTTGAGATTGTTCCGGAACCCCTGCCGATTCCTCGCCATTTAATTCTTTCCACAAACGGGTTTGCAGTCTGACCCCTCGCCTTCTACACCTGTTCCCACAGGCGCTTGACCACCTAACAGTTGTGCATAGGTAATCTACCATCAAGAGGTGTATTACCTGTAGCCTATCAGCCTGTTTATTCCCCCGCACTCCCGCATAGCCAGAGCAAACAATCCTTTCAATTCTCACAAATCATGAGTTCTGAAGCGAAACATACATGTCTCCACCTTACTAAGCATACTCCTTGAGACATTAATGAATACAATATGTATTATAGAGAGAAATTTCTATAGACATATGAGAGGAAATTTAGTAACATTATACAAACAATATCAAGAACACAACAACATATTTAGGTGTAATCTTGCAGTGGTGGGATAGAAATGTCGCTATGCTAATAGCAAATTAACAAACACATTGTGTTTATGATCGAACGTGTTCAGATGCATATGTTGGCTCCATCACTGAAAAGTCGTTGGTGGCCGCTGAATGGGAGCATAACCCTCTGAGACCACTTCCAAAGCCAAATTAAAATCATACTCACCTAAACAGATATGGATCGTTGCTGTACTATATACATTTGTCAAAGCTGTGGAGAAGGTGGTGGTGGGCACACCACAGGCGCACCTAGACAGATGAGGCTTGCTCTCTAGGGGACTGGAGAGTTATTGGCCAGGAATGGACATGTGGACAAATGAGGGGACTCTGTCTTATTGTGTCAATGAATGATTTCAGAGCAAGCATAAAAAAGTGAATGTGACGTTGGATCTAGAAGTATGTTTAGAATATGGATAAGTATGACTTTCTGGTGTGTACGCTTCGGGATACGAAGGTCTGTTACTGAATCGTTAACTGGATTGCAAAGTTTCTATATGGACGTACTGTCAATCTTCGTATGCACTCTTGGAGCTTTTAATCTAACACCACATGTCCCATGTATATGAACACTATGAGAAACAACAAAATAGAACTTGTAGAGATAACTGGGCAATTAATGAAAAGATATTTAGAATTACACAGCGAAAGATGATTCTTGAAACCTTTCCGTCATGACTTGGAAAGGTGTCTGCACACTAGTCGATAATTTATGTTCCAGCAAGCTCATGGAGAGTTTACTTAGTCATTCCAGTCGGCATGACACTTCATTATGATGTAATCATTAGAAGTACCAATTTCCAGTGCTTTAGAATAATACCTTTTACAGTTTTAGTTTAGTTTAGTTTAGTTTACCTTATACAGCTTATGCAGTTTACAACGGGTATGAATGTATTAATCGTACAGAAAAGAGATAATCAATGGTAATAAATATTACATGTTAACGTTTTCTCAGTTTTCAGTAAATGAAACAATCTTTAAGAAACACATAAACAAGAACATTTAACACCGCAGTTTGATATACGTGCCTGTTGAATAGCATAGAAATCCCAATACCAAGGAAGAATATGATGACTGCCGTCTGAATACCAATGATGACACTTGTCACGTGAATCTTTTGGTCCAAAACCTCAATGAACTGGCCAGGATCATCTTTGTCTCGAATACCAAAGAACATATGATTGAGTAGCATTAGTGACTGCAGAATGGACAGGCCAGTGGTCAGACGTCGAATCTGTGGAGAGTTGTTAGGGCGCAGATTAACAACTAACAAACTTGTTAGTGCACAATGTTTATATTAATGTATGACCTCCGGTGTCAAGATGCTGACAGTCAGTCAATTTGATACACTGCTGAAAATCATTAGTTTAGTTTAGTTTAGTTTAGTTTATTTTAGTTTAGTTTAGTCTAGTCGATGGATCAACATCACAGCACACAGATGTAACCCATAAGTGCTCCGTTCTACTCCTAACCCAAGCCTGAGTCCGGAGAATTTCAGCTCAGTGCACGAACTCCTTAGCACCGGCGAGGATCCTGAAATACTTTGGGTAGATTTTAACTCGAAATTTTGCCCGGGAAGCGCCGTCATGCTACTCTTTTTTTTATCGATTTCCAAATACCAACGGATTTTTTTACGTGAGCAACAATACACACGGGCGTCCGATCTCACTACCCAGAGACCAGGGGAAATGCTACTAGAAGTCCATGTGAAAAAATCCAGTCCTCATCGGGGCTTGAACCCGCGACCTCCAGCACTCGAGGAAAATCAATATCTATCGGCAGTTTACGCTCTACAACTTAGTTTCTTTCAAACATATTTGCCGCTGTATATTTACGCGAAATGTCAAAATTATAAATATTTCCAGTTCTCTTTTTCACAGCCAGTGCACCAAAGAAAAAAAAATGAGCTGTTTATTGATGACTTAATGACGCACATTGTCTATGAGATGTTTTAAACATTTCATTTCAACCTCATGATAAAATATTTGTTTATGTAGTAGGATCGATTAATTTCTACGTATTGTCACCTGAATCATATAGCGTTGAACCGACATTTTTGAATAACAAACTCCAGAATGTATTATTCGAGGTATAGTGTTTTTTTTTTTTTTTTTTTGATGCCTCAATATAAAATTCAATATCTCAGTAACCAACTGAGGGAAAATGATGAGATTTAGTATATAACCTTATCATTATGTCCACCCAACAAAAATATTTTTGTTCATGAGATTTTACAGCAGATTTCAAAGTTAGTTTATATGCGGTATATTAATTACGACTTAGAGATTACGTCCATGATTTTAACAGTATTACAGCTTCACCAAGACACGCCCCCCCCCCCGCATTTTTTAAAATTTTCACGTGATTTCCGTTTTGAAACAAACAGCGCGAAGATTCAGAGGTGTCTCCAAATGGGGGTTCTTTCATGAAACGTGATTATATAAATAAACTAGCTGACAAGGCCCGGCTTCTGGCGGGGATCTCTATCTATCTATCTATCTATCTATCTATCTATCTATCTATCTATCTATCTATCTATCTATCTATCTATCTATCTATCTATCTATCTATCTATCTATCTATCTATCTATCTATCTATCTATCTATCTATCTATCTATCTATCTATCTATCTATCTATCTATCTATCTATCTATCTATCTATCTATCTATCTATCTATCTATCTATCTATCTATCTATCTATCTATCTATCTGTCTGTCTGTCTGTCTGTCGGTCGGTCGGTCGGTCGGTCGGTCGGTCGGTCGGTCGGTCGGTCGGTCGGTCGGTCGGTCGGTCGGTCGGTCGGTCGGTCGGTCGGTCGGTCGGTCGGTCGGTCGGTCGGTCGGTCGGTCGGTCGGTCGATCGACCCACCCACCGACCGACCGACGGACCTACCCACCCAGTCAGTAAGCCAGCCAGCCAGCCATCCACCCACCCACCCATCTACCTTTCTGCCTACCTACCTACCTACCTACCTACCTACCTTTCTGTCTGTCTGTCTGTCTGTCTGTCCGCGCTATTAAATATTGATAAAAGTTACAGGAAAAAACGTCAGGATCATGTGTTGAAAGAGGAAGAGGACTATTGGAGAAAGGATAGATTGAATTTTATGCAATCGAGAGCAATCATCAACCTACTGGAATCGTCCGACACAGATTAAGGTCTGAGCAGATCGCAGACCTTAATCTACGTACACACTTACTGGGATATTTTGCTCCAACTATTCAGATGAATTGCAGGCCCTAAACATTACAGCATCAGCATCAGCTGAAGAAACAAGAAGGAAATGAAAAATAAGGTAAGAAATATATTCCTTCTACTTTCCTGTTAATTTACAAATTATTTATCCCGTGCCTCTAAATTCTCTGTCTTTACTAATATTACACATTGCACCCCTCTCGGGAATCTCCGTGGTGAAGTGGTCAAGCCGTCTGACTCGGGCTCCGAAGGTTGTATGTTCGATTCCGGGCCGCGTCCTTCATTTCACGAGTGCATTTTTTCGGAGACTCCTGAGGGTCGTACCTGGAACTACGGAGTTCGTGCTTTGTGCGACGCTTTCCGCGCTGCGGAAAGAAACTGAGCCATATGGGATAAAAACCCGGTGCAATGCAGCCGACCCTGTCGATTTTAAGCTAGTTCTTTCATTGCACCCACTCCCATACGAATCCGGATACGGCCTTTGTGTGTCATCAGAATTAGACAGGTCTTCCATTACCGTAAAAATAACTTTGTTAACGAGAAATCACTAGTTGTTCAACAAAACATCTAAGGATTGTCGCCGCTTTCAATGATTTAAGTTGTTTTTGGACCTATCAAAGACATATTCCTTGGGTGGGGGTAAATATAAGACGGCTGGAAAAATTTCATAACGATGCAACAGACAGTTTTCAAAATAATTGATCGTGAATGAAGGCAAACAAATGTGGACATACTATAGATGTCTAGTAAATTGCTCAAGGCCAGCACGGCAAGCGTCTATTCACAGCGCTAAGACTAAAGTCGAAAAAAAGTCGATAAGGTCGACTTCATTGCACCATTTTTTTTTTTTTTTTAAATCCCATATGGCTAGGTCTCTTTCCGCAGCGCGGAAGGCGTCGCACAAAGCACGAACTCCGTAGCTCCAGCGACGACCCACACGAGTCTCCGAAAAAGTTCACTCGTGAGCCGAAGGACCGGCCCGGAATCAAACCCACAACCTTCGGAGTTCGAGTCAAACGGCTTGACAACTTCACCATGGAGACTCCCCGTTGGAGACAGCGCTAAGACTGCTGCCACTTGCGATATTACCTTTTAGATGGCGTTGTAGAACAGCACCTTCAGGTGTTTTTAACGCATCTGGTCCTTGCATGATACAAATGTGCACTTTAGTAAAGTATATTATTTCATATGTAATAAATGTATGCAATGTACACCAGTGCTAAATCTATTTGATTCTTCAGTTATTCTCACCAGTCTTAATTTATTATCATAAAGCACTGCATTAAAGACATGATGCCCTTGCACTTTACCCGTGTAAACTTGTTGTAGGGTGTCTTTGCTACAATGCCAAACCACAAATGCTCATTGCGAATGTCGTTCTGACCTTTTTCCACGATTTTCACAGACCAATTTGAAGCATATGTTTTCTCCTGTAATAAAACAACAGAAGACAGTATGAAACACAGACACTAAATGCGTAGTTGTACCATGTGTTCAATTTTAAAAGTCTCTCCTTATTCTCATTCTTCGTCCTTGTCTTCTTCTGCTTATTCTTCTAATCTTCTTCTACTATGTCTTTCTTTCTTTCTTTCTTTTTTTTCCATTCTTTCTTTCTTCTTAAGTAATCGGCGTTTGCTGAAGCTAAGGAGTTCGTGCTCTGACCGACGCTTTCTGCAGTTCGACGCGCGGAAAAGAGACCGAACCATGTGGGATGAAACCCGGTGCAATGAAGTCGACTCTCTTGCCGTTTAAATGTGTATTTTTAGTGAATGTGCAGTGTTTGTAAATATTGACGGTCCAAGTCTTTGTAATTTACCTATTATGTTGCATGAACTTTACAGAGGGTGAATACAAAACTTGGAGCGGCAATATTTTCAAACACTTAAAACAAAGTTAGTTGCAAGTCCTTTACATAACTGTCAGAGTCCTAGCGACCTGATACGGAGGACAGATACTAAAGACAGGACATGGGAATAGAAGACAGGACAGTGGAACAGCAGACAGGACAGCATGCTCTTGAACAGACAGGACAGTATACTCTTGGACTGGACTACATGAGACAGCAGTTGTCAATAAACGGACCGAACCTTAGTTCACGGACAGGACATGGCCCAATACTGCGACGCAGTACTGACCACGAGTGGCCTCAGACGAAAAGATAGTAAATACCACGTGATAGGGAAACCAGAGCGAAAGCTTTGGAGAGATGAGACTGGGCTTTGGATAAGGAAGGACGTGTCTGGATGTTTGCCTGAGAGAGTGACTTGTATAACCGATTTGAGTGTTTGCTAGCACTGCGATGTATTTGAGATCCGACTGTGTGTGCGCTTGTTGTGTGAGTGAAGATATTGTTATTTGAGCGGACGGGTCCAGTGCTGAGCTCTAAACATTGTGATATTGTATATTTCGGTTATTCACTATTAATTACATATATTGATCATGTTTAACAAAGTTGACTGACTTTTGTAAACATGTCATTTATCTGTCGAGTCATAGACAAACGAGCGACGTGAGACTAACAATGACGTAGCAGTCAACAGCGGCATTTTTGGCTGTTCGTGATTCCTGGGCAAGTTTACGTTCAGTAGTTTGCCATTGCTTTCTGAACGGCCGGCATCCATACCATTTCATAAAATACTGACACTGCTGTGTTTCGAATGCTGGTATACGGGGTTACAAGCTGCGCCAATAAGCTCTTTCCCACGGAGCCGACACTGCACAGTCATTAAAAAATACACCCTATAGATTAAGAATGCCCTTGAACAAGGCTTAGTTATTTACAGCCTACTAACTAACAGTTACTAACTCCTTATAACTCATTCACGTGGTGGTGTACCTGCACGGCGGGGATTTCTGCCTGACGCCGATCTATGCCTGGCTGCACACCGATCCAGCTGTTGAACGGACACATCCACGTCTCGTTAGTTTGCTTATTCTGTACATACACCGAGCTGAGAAACCTGCCCGTGCAGAAGATAAACGCAAATAAATTGTACATTTTGTTGGATTTTATCTCGATACATCATGAAGGACAGATATGACATTACACACAGACACACAGACACACACACAAACATACACACACACACACTCTCTATCTCTTTCTCTCTCTATCTCTCTTTCTCTCTCACACTCACTAATATATATATATATATATATATATATATATATATATATATATATATATATATATATATAATCTTATCTTGTTCCTCTTGTACCTTGTGGTGTCTAAGCATAAACAGCGGGAGAGTCCTCATTTATGGGCTTCAAATATTGTGATTCCCTTGGAATATGTCATTCTCTCTGTCCATTGTCTACATGGTCGGCCTCTTCTGATTCCTTTTGGTCTGTACATCATTGCTTGTTGTGGTATACTGTTAGTTGGTAATCTAGTTACATGGCCAAACCATTTAAAACAAATATGTTACATGTCTTTCACAGGACGTAGCAGTCAACCCCAGCATTTTCGCTGTTCGTGATTCCTAGGCAAATTTTACGTTCAGTAGTTTGTCATTGCTCTCTGAACCACCGGCTCCAATACCTTTTTCGAAATAAAAAAAAACCAGAACACTGTGTTTCGAACCCGGTTATACGGGCTCATAAACCGCGTTCGCAAGCCCTTATCCACAGAGACCGACAATCCATTTAACTTGCTGTTAATTGTTGTAGTAATTAACTGCTTGCTTGCTTGCTTCTGTTGGCTGGCTGTGAACTCCAGCGTGAAGTCATGTATGTCGGATGAATACATCCTGTTGTCCAACATCAATGTGATGTCATACAAGACCTGAGGTTTGCGTGAGTATCCGTTGTCCCGTGTCTGGCTTATGGTGTGCAGACTGGTGGTTCCTCGCCATGTAGGCAGATACTCTCCGGATTCGGAGTAATCATCGATCCTACTGATGTTAGTCAGGTCCCCGAAAGGACCTGTTGCCCAGGACGCACGGCGTGGACGTGTCAGCAGGTCTTGGCCAGTATAGATCCCGTACCTGGTGCCTTGGAAACACCTCTGCGTCCCAGTAATTAACTAATTTATCATGAAATCTAGCTCTGCTATAACCGCCAATGTAGTCCTGAATACATTGAGTATTCTTCTCAGGAATCACATTTCTGTTGGAACTTTACTTTTCTCGTGTTCTGTCATTATCGTGTTGGCATTGGTAGCAAAGAGTTTGTAGGCCGATTGTGTTGTAGAATTTTTTTTTTTTTTAAGTATCTATTAATACGCGTTTTCTCTTTAGTATTGGTGCCATGTGTCCAATAAGTTGCTTTGTAATACTGTTTCTATTTTCAATCTCGTCTTCTGATTTGACATTTGATGATATTATTCTTCTTAAATACTTGAAGTGTTCATTTAGATGAATCTTTGTTATATTTTCTTCTTTGCTTACAGTCATTACTTCTGTTTTGCTTATGCCAATTTTCATTCTATGCTGCTTAAGGCTATTCATGTGGATTTGTAATTCAGCTTCTGATTTTTCTATTAGTGCTTGATCGTCTGCAAATAGGAATTCGTTAATGGTGTGATTCGCCGTTTGTTCTTCTTATGTATTCTATTCGTCAGATGGTGTTGTTATGGTCTCTGTTTGGCGGTTTCCTTACATATGCTGTCTATATAGATTGTGAACAAGTGGGGGAACAGGACACAACCTTGCTACACTCCGTATCTTATGGTGAAAGGTCTCCCGTTTCTTCTTACCGTACGTTGTTGTAGTAACTTCTACATAAGTTTGTTAGATGTGCCCTTAACTCCATATCCGTAGCTTATTTCTATCTACTCCATGAAATGCTTGTTCTTGCTCGACAAAAGCTAAGAAGAGTATTTCAATAAATTCTATTGATATTTCTATTAGTTGTTTAGGAGCATAGATGACATTTGTGCATCCTTTGTTTTTCCTAAATCCAAGTTGTGTTTCGCTTAGCTAGGGTTCTATTGTGGATAGTAGTCTTTTCTCTAGAATGTTGCAGAATATTTTTCCAATATGACTCACAAGGGAAATGCTTCAGTATTGTGAGCAGTCTCTTTTAGTGCTTTTGTTTTTTCAAATAAACAAAAAGCTTCTTACTATTTCTTGTCCTCCCCACCCCACACACACACACACACACAAACACACACACACACACACACACACACACACACATGTATATATATAAAATTTTGCATATCCTGTTGTTCTTTTTTAATAAGACATCGCAGTCAATACCAGCATTTCTATAGCTGCGATCTCTTGGCAAGTTTACATTCAGTGTGTGTGTGTGTGTGTGCGCGCGCGCGCGCCAGCCCGTAAATGCTAACAGATGGTTGGTTGCGATTATGGAGGGGAAGTGACAATGCAGTAGACTGCATTAGAATGGTAGACTGCCATTCAAAAACTAGTTTTAATTTTACTATGACGTGCTGCTAACAGGCTATTGGATATTCTTTCACTGATATTAATTTATATGGTGCAGTGTTTCATAGCATGCATTAACAATAGCTAATATATGTACACTAAATGAATTTAAAATCTAGCTGAATGAATATATCGTGGGCAAACTAAGCCGAAAAAAGAAGAGTGTACTGGAGTTTGTGTCAGGTGATTTAGAATTAAAACTCGTCGGACTACAAGATACCGACTGTCAGACTTTCACGTGTATACAAGACATGTAAAGATGTGATAATAATCTAACCACAGACCACAGGAAGTGACATTTGTGTCTGCTCAGATTATTGATACAGTTTATACATACCAGGAAGGGTAAGCTCCCGAGAAATCAGTCCAGATAACAACAGCCTTTAGATCTCCGATATCACCATCCGTTGTTAGCATAAACCAGTTCGCCTCTCCAGACTGAGGAGTCAGATGCAATTTAGATAACAATCATCTCATATCCCAGAGTTATTAACTGTCAGTGGGATCTAACGATTTAGGTTGTATAGTTTAGTTTAGTTTAATTTAGTTTAGTTTAGTCGACGGATCAACATCACGGCACACATAATTGCTCCGTCCTATTCCTAACTCAAGCCTGAGTCCGGAGAATCTCAGCTCAGTGCACGAACTCCGGAATGGATGGTAGTATATTGCTAACACTTTACATTTTAAGATAGCTCCTGGTTATGGATACACAGTATTATGTTAATACGTTAAATAAACTAACATGGCTGCATGCGGATCTTAAGAAATAATAGGCCTACTATTTAATAGACCTCAAATGCAGTAGTTTAATCTAATTAGCATATGTAGGTTATAAGGCTAAAGCATTACCCAACTGTATTACTATTTCAATAGTCTAAGAAAACACACAAACAAGAGTATCACTGCACACACGTTCCCATTTTTGATTCCACTATTGTTTTCCAGTATGTAACAAGCACAACTTCACAACATTAGAATTTTGATTCTGATAATTCATAATCGGCCAAAACTATGTATGTAATCTTTCACATTCTGACAACGTGAACTGCCAGCTATAGTTACATTAAATTATGGATGTTCGGTTGATGTTAAAATATGGATACTATGATGGGCAGAAGCAGACAGAAAAAAATTAAATGTAGAAATATGAACATAAGATATGTTTACCCTAAATAGGTGACGAGTAGGATCTTGTAACACGTGGTTGTCACTCTGGTACCAGGATCCCATGAGACTGATAAATACATTTGAGGACGTGGCAGAGGATGCTGACCACCCAGTCACAACACAGACCAAGTACACGTAATTGTGCTCCTCTCTGTTGTCATCCAGTACAGTCACTGCTGTCTACAACATCAAACTGGCATGTTAATACATCAGTATCAACCAATTACCACACAATGAACACAGTGAACAAGCCAGAGTTTATGTAATCGACACGTTGGTTTGTGTATGCCTTACCGAGCCACAGGTGTGCCCTCATGCTGGGGAAGGGACGAAAGCGCAACGCCCATCAGTCAGGTCCCGCCTCGACAACGACCATCAGTCAGGTCCCGCCTCGACAACGTCCATCGGCCAGGTGCGTCACCACAAAGTTCATCAGCCACACGGCGTCTCCACAACGTCCATCGGCCAGGTGCGTCACCACAAAGTTCATCAGCCACACGGCGTCTCCACAATGTCCATGAGCCAGGTGCCGTCTCCACAACATGTCTACCTCGGTGCATTGCAGTAGCTAACCATATTGTTAGTTTAGTTTTAGTTTAGTCGATGGATCAACATCACGGCACACGGTTTAACCCATAAGTGCTCCGTTTTCCTCCTAACTCAAACCTGAGTCTGGAGAAACTCAGCTCAATGCACGAACTCCGTTGCTTCGGCGAGGATCCTGAAATACTGTGGGTAGAATTTTAACTCGAAATTTTGCCCGGGCAGCGCCGTTAGGCTACTCTTTTTTCGATTTTCACTTGCCAGGGGATTTTTTACGTGCGCAACAATACACACGGACGTCCGATCTCACTACCCAGAGACCAGATGAAATTTTATTACTGGACGTCCAGGTGGACTTTTTAAATAAATCCCGGTCCTCACCGGGGTCTGAACCCGGGACCTCCAGCACTCGAGGCGGACACCATACCTGGAGACCACTCAGCCCCCGAACCATATAGTTACGCTAGGTAAAGATCACACCAGAATAAATGGCTACAAAATCATCTCCACTGAGAACACTTTAGGAAAACTCATGAAGAATATCGTGGCCAAAACGGTGTCGAGAGGACTGGAGCCGAATGATATACTGACCTCAACTGTTGACCGTTACGGCCTGGGCAAATACACCTGGTGCAATGTTGCAGTGTTCGCAATGACACATAAGAGAGCCTCCAATGGGAATATGCTATATAAAATCTCAAACGGCAGTCTCCGATCCGAATCACTCACGTGGAAGTTCGTATTGGGACATGGTGGAGCTCAAAGTAGGAAATGTTCAGAATAGTTGGCAAATAATGCAACATTTCACACGGAAAAGCGCATGGGAAGGACTGATATAGAACGAATGCGTTTGGCGGATGAGGGAAAGAGAGGAGATACCTTAACCAACTCCTTATGGGAACAGTGAGCAGAAACACTTTGAATGGCTGCTGCATCAGAAGACAGCAAAAATGTAACGACTTTCGATATAGCATAACATAAGGTAACCATATAGTACACATAGAATGCCATGTCACATTTGACAACAATTATATCATAAAATTACGCTTTATGATTTTTTTTAAAAGTAAATAAAGAAACCTTGAAATGCTTTCAGGTGCATTTGGCATTTGGTGCTAGTCTTATATTTCTATAGAGCAATGGGCACTCGGTGGGTGATGTAGCATATAGCACTCCGGCCGCCGTTACTTCCCGAGACATATCCAGGTACCCAGGTAGGGCTGGGTCGTCCTGAGTGGCCAGGTCTAGTTTAAAACTTCAAACCTTCACCATTATCTAATTAAAATACTGAATTATTATGTGAGAAAATGTCGGTTATAATTCATGTAAGTAAAACATTCTAATAAAATCATTATTGTTCACAAATATAGATTTTCAGTTGTTCATGGTTAGGCTATCAAAATGATATTTGTTACAAGATCACGTTTGTGATGACAGTCAGGCAGTACGTGACTATGAAACTATCCTTCTAAATGTCATTTGTCTCTAATTTAAACAATATGTATATGAAAAATATAGAAGACAAAGGTGTCTTATTTCCCACTACATTTTAGCCATAATTCATGGAAAGTTTAAGTGGAATCGACGTCTACAGATTGGGGAATTATCCAATGTAATCTCTCTCTCTCTCTCTCTCTCTCTCTCTCTCTCTCTCTCTCTCTCTCTCTCTCTCTCTCTTCCTCTGTGTGTGTGTGTGTGTGTGTGTGTCTGTGTGTGTGTGTCTGTGTGTGTGTGTGTCTCTGTGTGTGTGTGTCTGTATGTGTGTCTGTCTGTGTGTCTGTCTGTGTGTCTGTCTGTCTGTGTGTCTGTGTGTCTGTCTGTGTCTGTGTCTGTGTGTCTGTGTATCTGTGTGTCTGTGTGTCTGTGTGTGTGTCTGTGTGTGTCTGTGTGTGTCTGTGTGTGTCTGTGTGTGTCTGTGTGTGTCTGTGTGTGTCTGTGTATGTCTGTGTGTGTCTGTGTCTGTCTGTGTGTGTGTCTGTGTGTGTCTGTGTCTGTCTGTGTGTGTTTGTGTCTGTCTGTGTGTGTCTGTGTCTGTCTGTGTGTGTCTCTGTGTGTCTGTGTCTGTCTGTGTCTGTGTGTGTCTGTGTGTGTCTGTGTCTGTGTGTGTCTGTGTCTGTCTGTGTCTGTGTGTGTGTCTGTGTGTGTCTGTGTGTGTCTGTGTGTGTCTGTGTGTGTCTGTGTGCGTCTCTGTGTGTCTGTGTGTGTCTGTGTGTGTCTGTGTGTGTCTGTGTGTGTGTCTGTGTCTGTCTGTGTGTCTGTCTGTGTGTCTGTCTGTGTGTCTGTCTGTGTGTCTGTCTGAGTGTCTGTCTGTGTGTCTGTCTGTGTGTCTGTCTGTGTGTCTGTCTGTGTGTCTGTCTGTGTGTCTGTCTGTGTGTCTGTGTGTGTGTGTGTGTCTGTGTGAGTGTCTGTCTGTGCGCCTGTGCGTCTGTGCGTCTGTGCGTCTGTGCGTCTGTGCGTCTGTCTGTGCGTCTGTCTGTGCGTCTGTCTGTGTGTCTGTCTGTGCGTCTGTCTGTGCGTCTGTCTGTGCGTCTGTCTGTGCGTCTGTCTGTGCGTCTGTCTGTGCGTCTGTCTGTGCGTCTGTCTGTGCGTCTGTCTGTGCGTCTGTCTGTGCGTCTGTCTGTGTGTCTGTGTGTCTGTCTGTGTCTCTGTCTGTGTCTCTGTCTGTGTCTCTGTCTGTGTCTGTGTCTCTGTGTGTGTCTCTGTGTGTGTCTCTGTCTCTGTCTCTGTCTCTGTCTGTGTGTGTGTGTGTGTGTGTGTGTGTGTGTTAGAGTGTGAGGATTATGATTGAACATTTAAAGCACTGACTATCTATGTAGCCCCTCTTAGTGATCACGCCTGTTGCTGACACAAGAGATATCAAATGTTGCAAGCATTGGCTGGATTGGTATGCAATTATTGCTAGCTTTAAACTCGGTTGTAGTCTTCATTTGAAGGTGACAGGTTAGAATCCCAATGCGGTAAGAACGGCGTTCAATTGTTAAATTATCTAGTGTGTCCGCTAGTATGGTACTGCTTTCTTCTACTTCATCGACATTGTTAAGTTATCTAGTGTGTCCGCTAGTATGGTACTGCTTTCTTCTACTTCATCGACATTGTTAAGTTATCTAGTGTGTCCGCTAGTATGGTACTGCTTTCTTCTACTTCATCGACATTGTTAAGTTATCTAGTGTGTCCGCTAGTATGGTACTGCTTTCTTCTACTTCATCGACAGTCAAACAATGCATGTGTGGCTGTCTATGTGTTGTCTTGGTGGCTTGACGGGTTCCCCACTTCGTATGTATGAGAATAACATTAGCACACGGCCAACCATCAGCACAAGAAACAACAGTAAGTAATGTATGCAAGTCTCAGCTATGTAAAGTCTCAGCTCGAATATGTGGTAGTATAGAAGTGTGATATGGACGGACAAACAGAGCAAATTCATATATTTTGAAAAATAGTTAGCTCACAAAGAGGACTGGAATCACAAGAAGACAGTCTACATTCTTTGAGAGAAGAAAATAAAAGAGAAGATGCTGACCGTTCGACATTATGGTTTGAAAAAAAAGTCGGGATCAGAAACGAATGGCCTCCTCAGTCAAAGAGAAGTTGAGGAGTGAGTGTTTTTATTATCTCGGCCACTATAACCTCTATAATTTGTAACAGCGACACTTTGAACTCACCTGAAATTAGTTATACATTTACCTTTGTTTCATCGTATTTATCTCTAAATCGACCCCACGAAATTAGAGCAAAGTAGATCAGCCATAGTGCAACAACCATGGACACCTACACAGGAAATGACAAATGTTCAAGTTATGTACATCAACGATAATACGCATACTCATATTTAACTACCAAAACAGTTAAAAATCATCGCTGTATTATTTAAAGCTGTAAGTAGCGTATGTCGTGAAGGCATTTTAAAGAGTTTATTATATTTTAAACTACAGATAGGAAGTTAGTAACAGAATATCTGAGATAAAGACTGCTACCCATTCTTACGTGCATTTAAAGATCTATTGAACAGAACACTCGCTGAAACAAGTAAACAACTTCAAGTACTTAGGAAGTATAATATTTATCAAATAACACATCAGAATTCCTCCCCACGACGCTTAACAGCGAAAGTGGAAGATGATGATGATGACAAATCAGAAGGCAATAGATGCAATAAGGTAAACCAACTCATTGGGCAAATGGCGGAAATACTAAAGGAACTACACCTCTCAGTTGAAACTATAAAAAAAAAAAACAACACTCTACACCAAATTTTTCTACCAACTCTTTGCTACCACTGCCAAATCTGGACAATGACAGAAAAATAGACAAGAAAAATTAAAGTAACGTAGATGAAATTCCTCAGAGGAGAATACTAAACGTATTAAGGAAAGAGAAAATCAGAAATGCTAAAATCAGGACTAAAGTAGGGCTAAAGTGAGAAACATAACAAAAACATAAAGCATCGATAACGCTAGAAACGCTTAAAATAAAACGGATAATAAAAGAAGCAGATTTAAATAATATCAAATACATGGGCTACTAATGCTAGAGTCCAGAAAAAAAAATATACCTTTGCTCATAAAGAAGTTATGAAACGGATACTAGAGGACACAATTATACTTAGATAGCATAGCAAGAGAAGCGGAAGAAGCAGCACGCAAAGAAATATCGGAGACATTCCAATACCACATAACCGATGGCAGGAAAATATAATCACTGTGTTTAGCTGATTAAAACATATATTCACCATACATTCACTATGAACTCATCCTAAATGTACATTGGTACTATTATATACTTTTCTATCTCCCTGTTCATACTGTATATTTCCACTTAGCCTGATTTTTCCATACTTGCTCCTCGCCCTTCTCCCCCATGGACAATTTCTCTTCCTCTTCTCTCTCAGTTCCCCGCAAATGTTACTGGACTGTGTTCATGTCTGTCCAGTTCTTACACACGACAGTAACCTTGTTTACACTGTCGGTCAAACAACGCTGGTCCATAACGTTACACACTGGATGATAGCTACGGATGATGGATTCTCATCATGCCAGGATTAGTTCCATTGGTATTTCATCACTGCCTTGTTACATCCTGTTTTCAAATTTTAAATTGTTCATTATAATACTTCCTCAAATGATGATTCTGATTCTCTTACTTCACTTCCAGTTATATTATCTGGGCTTTTTGTCCTATCTTCATACATCTCTTCAAACCACCCCGTCCATCTTATATATCTTTACTCTCTTAGAACAATAATAGCGTTTGATGGAAGTTGTCTTGTAGAGATTAGACAAAAAAAATTGCTATAGCGAAAGAAGCCTTTAGCTACATGGAAAATACACCAATAAAAAGCTGTCGAATGCATTAAGAGAGAGAGAGAGAGAGAGAGAGAGAGAGAGAGAGAGAGAGAGAGAGAGAGAGAGAGAGAGAGAGAACGAATGAACGAACGAACAAACTTTATTTTCAAAGGGTTAAGAATTGAGCACGCAGGCCCGTCTAACATTCTGCCCTTCTAGAGAGAGAGAGAGAAAGAAAGAGAGAGAGAGAGAGAGAGAGAGAGAGAGAGAGAGAGAGAGAGAGAGAGAAAAGACAGATAGACAGACAGACAAACAGACAGACAGACAGACAGACAGACAGACAGACAGACAGACAGACAGACAGACAGACAGACAGACAGACAGACAGACAGACAGACAGACAGAGACAGAAAGAGAGAAAGAGACATAGTTTGTGTTTATTGAAGTGCTGTACAGAACTTGTACTCTTGTATGTGTGAGAAACCCGTAGAATAAGACAACTCGCTAAGAAACATCTCGAATGGTGTCTGGGAGGTTAAACATGCATTTTAAACATCTATTATAGACTGAGCTGAAGATATATCACAGTGACGCTCCATGTAAAACATGACTGCTGATTATATTAACCATTTAACATTCACGAACGTTCATATCTCACGATGAACACACAAGATATTGTAGTTGTATTGGTATTCGGGATTAGTTCTATGTTTGGGAATGTAAGAGTGCATACCACAAGCGGATTCTTAAACACTTCCGAGAAGAGTGATATGTTAAAAGGGCTCATGAGTCGAGGCACAACAAGAACACTTCCGGTGTATGCAGCAGCCACGACACATCGACAATGCATTAAGTCGAGATCTGAGTACATCGAAACCTGCAAGACAAATAGACACTTTAGTTATTTTGAATTTTAACAGAGACAAACACATATCTTCTTAGAACTAATATGTCGTGTCAGTTCCGAAAACAGGAATGCATTTTCTCAACATGTGATTATTCCTGCCCAGATGCATGACACGCTCACAAACTTATTTACGGATACACTCCAGCGACTTCTTAGATCTTGGCTATCGTTAACTCATTGTACGACTATGTGCAATATTCAATTGATTTGTCACCTGCTTCATTTCTGTTTCCCAATCCACATTTTCAGCTCATTACTGTACCTACTTTTGCATTAAAATCTCCCATTATTATTGTTATGTAGGTATGACCAATCGTATCTAATGTGTCTTGCCATGTGCTGTAAAAATTTTCAATTATTATCAAGATAAACTTTCTAACACCAGCAATAATAATTAATGAAGAATATATTGTCTTCATCTTGTTTGTTTCAGATCATAATACACTACGGATGTCTGCTTGGCCCAATGGATAAGAGAGTTCGCTCTGACATTTCAAGCGTGCCGATGGGTTGAGGTTCAACTCCTGCAGCGATCAGTCGGACTAAAATGTTGGCTTCTCGTCCGTGACTTGGGGACGTAAATTACAAGTACCTCAGAAGTCGGAATTCTCCCACCCCCCGCCCCCGATGAGTCTCCACCTTGCCACGGTGGGTGGGGGACTTGGGTGTCCCAATGACCCCAAGAGTGCAATGCTGACGGAAGCACAACTATGTGTCGGACAGGACTTGGTTTAGGGACCAGACTAAGAGAGACACAATCTGCTGCTCTGCAGGTAGACCGAGGATAGCAGTCAAAAGTCCAAATCAAGCGCACGAAGCCACACATTCTTGGTCCAGACAATTACTCTAAGGCTCCCATCTGAGGTATATGGCTGAACACCTCTAAGCCATTAACCCTTGGATGTGAGAGCCTGGACGATTCTCACCTACTGCAAAACGGAGGTTAGATGCTGAGCACGCTACATGCTTAGATCAGATACATGTCCGAAGGCTCTCAGCTGGGGAATATGAGGGATCCCCGGATGAGAGGGCCTGGCAGTTTTCTCGCGCACTGATGCACGAGGTAAGGTGCTGAGTCGGCAGCACATGTAGCCCACATCGTGAGCGAGCACTAAAGGTAGGAAATGTGCCCCAGTTGCACGAAATGGTTACGAAAAATGTCTGTATCTATACTCAAAGAGAGTGTAGTCAAAGGTGGAAAAACGTCTCAATAACACGAAATGGAACGCTTGGCTAGCGAATCTATTACGTGAAGTCCAAAGCGAAAGCTTACCTTGTGGATGTCGCTCGCAGACTAACCGTTCTTGGTTTGTGCTTGAGCGACCACTAGCAAGCGAAATGCCTAACACACGGAAGTGAGGAATTAAAGCAGCCACTGCAGGACGTGGCAATTCCTCGGGTGTGCCCAGTCTCAGAGCAATATGTGCGGGCTCTGCAATTATGGAAGCCTCCATGAATAACGGGGAATGCCCATGGTCTGTCCCTGACTTCCGTTGAGGTTTGACCGTGATGTCTTTGACCGATCTACCTTGACCAGCTGAGATGTGGGCAACACCACAACAGTAAGAGTCTAACGTGCCTCGAAACCGAGGATGGCTAATCTCATTAAAAAATGCCCGCCGAAGTCGGATGTGCCGGCCTACGGGTGCAAAATAAAAATTGACACTACGCAATTACGTCCGAGTGAAATGTCGATCGTGTCCGAATGTCCCTCGTACTAGGAACAGCTCTGACTATTTAGTCTCCTGAATGGCCTTCATGTCTTGACACAGCTCTGAATGGATAGTTTTCCGAATTTTCGTTGTGCCTGGAACAGCTTCAACTACTTCGTTTTCCGAGCACAACGACAAGCACATGTCCGATCGAAAGCTTGCTGAGTGGATACTGTCTGCAGTCCGACAGTCCCTGGTTAGTGCGGGGAGCGACACGAAGCAAACGAAAGGCCCAATACATTGAAGTGAGGAATTAAAACAGCCAGGAGTAGGACGGGGCGATTCCCTCGGGAGCCCAGCACAAGAGCGCAATGTGTTTGGTTCTGTAACTATGGAAGCCACCCTGGATGGCAGATAATGCCCATGGACTGTCCCTGCCTTCCATTGAGGGATGATCGTGAAGCATACGACCGTTCGAAATTGACCAGCTGGATGTGGACGGCACCACAAAAGTGAGTCTCCCAGGAATGCAGAAATGGTAACCTGTCAAAAAAGCACGCTAAAAGTCGGATGTGTCAGCCTAAGGGTTTCGGGCCAAGGGTGCATAACAGACACACCGCAATCACATCTGAAAAAACACTCCGGATGAACGCAGAAGAAGACGAAGAAGAAGAAGAAGAAGAAGAAGAAGAAGAAGAAGAAGAAGAAGAAGAAGAAGAAGAAGAAGAAGAAGAAGAAGAAGAAGAAGAAGAAGAAGAAGAAGAAGAAGAAGAAGAAGAAGAAGAAGAAGTCGGAATGGCTTCGCATGATGGCGAGGGACAATGGTAATATGCAAAGGTAATCCAAATGCAAAAATCAGTCTGGTACACTTGACGCAGTATCATGTGTATGGCCTACTCTTGGGTTCAAAGCAATAAAAGTCAGTTGCATATCCTTTACAGGAGGTAGCAGTCAATTCAAGCCTTTTTTGGCTGTTCTTGATTTTTGGACAAGTTTACATTTAATAGTTTGCCATTGCATTCTGAACGACCGATTCATTTCATTAAAAAATAAAACAACGTAAAGCCGTCTTCTGCCAAATGGATTGCCTCCATAAACCCTTCGTCACAGAGCTGGCGGTTCAAAGAAAGCGAACGACACAAGAAAATACACTGCAATGGCACAAATCTGTTAGTACACTGAAAATACTTTAACCATCGTAAACATTAGGATAAGGCACGCTAGAAGTATTAGACGAAAAGGTTCAATACTAATTTAGGACAATGGGATTTATATTAGCGTCTAACAGGTTATTTTCAAAAATAGAATTGTCAATATCTGGGCTCGCTGATAGATACATATAGTTGATTGAATCCTTACCGTGCATTCATCTGACAGATAATCTTTCTTCTCCTCATCGAAGTGCAAGCAGGCCATATCATGTGGTGTAGCCTGGATGGTCACATTGTAATACTCGCCCTGCTCCTTGTCTTCACCTGCGGTTGTGTTTGTGTCTATCTCCACACGTTGAAGTGATGTTGTGTCTACCCTCTGATTTAGACTAAGGCTGAGTCTAACTCTGTAGTAAAGGATTGTTCCTTTTGATCTGTTGCTGTAGTTTATAGATTCAGATATTGCAAAGATGAATACACGATTTCTGCACACGAACAATATGAGCATAATCAATGTTGCAAAATTCAGATCATACACACTAAATAATGTAGTACAGTAGAATTTCGATTAACTGTAACCGTCCCAGATAAGGATGTGACGGATAACCAAATAGGCGGATAACATAAATCTATTATTACATGTGTACAGTAACGTGATTTCACTGCGAGCTTGGGAGGAAAATGAGAATAAAATCCTTCAGAAGTGAATACTTCATACAAACTGTATTTGATTTTACGAAATGATCATAAACGTCAATATAAGAGTAGCAATGTACAGAATGTATTGTAACAGCGCCCTGTAGAGCACCCTGGTCATCCACTGCACCTGTATTCATCTCCAGTCGTCTTGACTTGTCCTGCCACTGGATTCAGATGGACTCAGGCGAGAGAGTGAGGTCGACGAATTGCGCAACTCTTCCTCACTTTAGTCCAATTCATCGTGCAAGTCATTCTTCATCCAAAAACAACAACAACACCAACAACACTTGCCAGTCGCTATTATGTTAAATTCTGGTCTCTGTCGTGACAGAGCAGTCTGTGTTTTCGAATGAATGTTTTCTTTCATAGTGCCTTGATGAACGTTTTCGGCATAACATTAAGATAGTGTTACTGGTCTGCATTGTTAAGATGTGTTTCTGTTTCGCCACTTATATGTACGCCTAAAAAAGTAAGGCCTAATCTCTGTGATTATATTGTTCTGTAAAATTGTTTTATTATGGCTGAAAAGCGGAACCGTGTAGTGCTGGATTTTAACCAGAAACTTGAAATTATCAAACGTTTGAAGAAAGGTGAAACTCCTACTTGTATTGCTAAGATTTGCGGTGTTGGAAGAACACCAGCCAATTATATCAAACGCGAAATTATTTCTAATGTGACTTCCATTGAAGAAGAGGGCATTAATGACGATGAAGGATCAGTTCTTAACCGAAAACCTACAACTAGCCACTCAGAAGCAGAAACAATATTATCAAAGTATTTTGAAATGCAAGTGGAGATAAATGCCACTCAGATCCTACTTCTGCGTAAGATACGGAACATCGCCGCACAGAATTACGTAACGTAGTTTTACAGTATTACATATCTATATATATATATATATATATATATATATATATATATATATATATATATAGAGAGAGAGAGAGAGAGAGAGAGAGAGAGAGAGAGAGAGAGAGAGAGAGAGAGAGAGAGAGAGAGAGAGAGAGAGAGAGAGAGAGAGAGAGTAAAATTTGTCAGTAATATTACTTCGAGTAAATCGTTGCAAGATTGGCTTCATTACTGATGGTATAACCTTATTTCAGAGTGAATGCAATGAATTTATCTCTCATCTCGGGTTTGAATTAATATCATTATTCTCTGAAATCTAAATCATAAACATATCTAACTTTTTCAATCCTTACTGCCTACGAAAGATTGTGTCAGTTGTTTATTATTGTACGTGTAGGATCCGGCAGTCTGCGCGGAAGAAATCATTCCTGATTCAACAGGCAAGACGGCGTTTACCTGCAAAGCGTTGTGGAACGTAATGAGCACGGCAAGTCACGTAGAGCGCCCTGGTCATCCATTGCATCTGTATTCGTCTCCAGTCGTCTTGACGTGTCCTGCCACTAGATTCAGATGGACTCAGGCGAGAGAGTGAGGTCGACGAATTGCGCAACTCTTCCTCACTTTAATCCAATTCATCGCGCAAGTCATCTTCATCCAACGTCATATATCACCCTCAAGCCTGTGGCGATGGGCGAGCGGCGAAGCGGCAGGCGTGGGTACGCTGGCAGCCGTAGTCGCAGACCTGCACACAGGCGGCTCAGGCCATATGGTCGTCTTCTACTGACCGGAGCAGCAGTGGGATTCGGCAGCCCCCTGAGCGACTGATCAGCCCTCTATAGGAACACACTGCTCACCTCCATAGCATGAGGAAGGGGCTAGAAAAGGTGCCCTAAACATTGTCTACTTCATCACTACCTAACCAGCTAGCCGCGGTTGGTGGGTACCCTAAACTGCCGTCGACATACAAATAAAGAAAAAACAGGTAAAACTAAAAGAGCACACCATATTCCTTAACAATCGGAACTTGGAATGTACGCACCCTACTTGACAGAGACGGCGCGTCGGGTCCAGAGAGACGTAACAGCACTGATTGGGAGAGAGCTGGGCAGGTACAACATCGACATTGCAGCCTTGACCGTGACACGACTTGCAGAAGAAGGCCAAATCTGTGAAATAGGTGCCGGCTACACATTTTTCTGGAGTGGAAGGAAAAACGAGGAAATACGCCAAATCCGGTGATGGGATTTGCCATTTGCCTGGTCGGCAAACTAGCTGGATTTACAAAGGCAATAAACGACAGGCTCATGACCATTAAATTGCCCCTGCTGAATGGAAGGAAGCATGTAACCATTGTGAGTGTCTACGCACCAACTATGACTAATGAAGATGATGTCAAGAACAAGTTCTTTGAGGACCTGCATAATGTATTAACATCTGTTCCCAAAGAAGACAAACGTATACTCCTTGGGGGATTTCAATGCCAGAGTAGGCACTGACACCACCTCTTGGAGTGGCATTATTGGAAAGCACGGAGTCGGAAATTGTAACAGCAATGGACTCCCCCTTCTTCAGACATGTGCCGAACACGATCTCCTGATTAGCAACACTAATTTCCGCCTCCCCATGAGGAACAGGTCATCGTGGATGCACCCTCCATCGAAACATTGGCACCTCATTGACTATGTCATCGTCAGGAGGAGTGACAGACAAGACGTTCGGGTGACAAAATCCATGTGTGGTGCCGAATGTTGGACAGACCATCGTCTCATTATCTCGAAAATAAACATTCACATCAAACCACCACGACGTTCTGAAGGGGTGAAAATGCTCATAAAAAACTAAATGTCACCCGCCTAAACAGCAAGAATATGCAGCTGTCGTTTGAAAATATGCTGGATGACCGCCTCAAGCCCAATGCTGCAGCTAAACACGATACAGAAACAGAATGGAGAGCCCTAAAGGACATAATTTACAACACTGCTATGGAAATCTTGGGTCCAACCCCCCGAAAGCATAAAGACTGGTTTGATGAAAATTTCGAAGACATCAACCAATTGTTGGCCGAGAAACATCTTCTCCTCAAGGCACATTTGATTGACTCGAAGTCAACATAGAAAAAGATGCCTTCAAAAACATTCAGAGAGTAGTGCAGCAGAACCTTCGACACATGCGGGATTCCCGGCTGAGCAGCAAAGCTGATGAAATTCAAGGCTTTGCTGACAGACATGAAATGAATAACTTCTACGACTCACTGAAAGCGGTCTATGGTCCTACATCACCAGGCACAGCTCCCCTCCTCAATGCAGATGGGGGAACATTGGTCATCGATAAGAAAGACATCCTTCAGCGCCGGGCAGAACATTTCAGCAACATCTTAAATGCAACGTCTTTCTTCGATGATGAAACCATCAACTGCCTTCCTCAAGTTCCCATCAATGATACACTTGATGACCTGCCAACCATAGTGGAAGTAAACAAAGCCAACCAGCAAATCTCCAGGGGCAAGGCACCTGGTCCGGACTCCATCCCGGCAGAGATATACAAGGCAGGCGGGCCGGTCCTAACAGAGCAGCTTCACCATTTCTTTACAAACATATGGGTGAACGAGACCATGCCTCAAGATTTCAAGGACGCGTCAATAGTCCACCTTTACAAACGTAAAGGAAACCGCCAATCCTGTGACAACCACCGAGGCATCTCCTTGCTTTCAATTGCAGGGAAGATACTCGCCAGAATTCTTCTCAATCGGCTCACGGCCCATCTTGATCAAGGTCTTCTTCCCGAGAGCCAGTGTGGCTTCAGAAAAGAACGTGGAACTGCTGACATGATTTTCGCTGCAAGGCATCTGCAAGAGAAATGTCAGGAACAGAACTGCGAAATATTCTCCACTTTCATTGACCTTACCAAGGATGTCGATACAGTCAGCAGAGAAGG
Organism: Cepaea nemoralis; assembly: GCA_014155875.1. Lineage (NCBI taxonomy): Eukaryota > Metazoa > Mollusca > Gastropoda > Stylommatophora > Helicidae > Cepaea > Cepaea nemoralis. The sequence continues at coordinate 187,661 of JACEFZ010028405.1, read as the reverse complement.
ACTGTGGAAGATTATGGCAAAATATGGCTGTCCACTAAATTTGGTCCAAATAGTGCTGCTATTTCATGATGGCAAGCAGGCAAGAGTACAAGAAAATGGTGAAATGTCTGAGCCCTTTCCTGTCACCAATGGAGTGAAATAAAGGATGCATCCTGACACCAACACTGTTATGCCTCATGTTTTCAGCTATGTTGACGAATGCCTTCGAGAACAACGACATTGGAATAGACACCAACTATCGCATGGATGGAAAGTTATTCAATCTCAGAAAGCTGAAAGCTAAAACCAAAATTGACAGCGACACCGTCAGAGAGCTCCTGTTTTCTGATGATTGCGCTCTATACGCCAACTCAGAGGCGGACATGCAACATAATGTTTCAGCTTTCTCACATGCATGTGCCAACTTTGGGCTTAATATCAATTCCGATTCCGATTTCAATTTGGAGAAGACTGTAGTTATGTACCAGCCAGCTCCAGGAAATAATCACACTGTGCCGAATATCAAAGTGAATGGTCATAGTCTAAGTGTTGTGAGCAAATTCACCTATCTTGGCAGCACTGTGTCACAAGCTGCCACAATTGATGATGAAGTGAATGCAAGAATGTCCAAAGCCAGCGCGACCTTTGGCAGACTGTACAAGAATGTATGGGACAGAAATGGAATAAGCCTGCAAACAAAGCTGAAAGTCTACAAAGCAGTTGTATTATCCACACTGATATATTCTTGTGAAACCTGGACTGTTTATCAGCTAGGAAATTAAACCACTTCCACACAGTCTGCCTTAGGAAGTTACTGAAGATTAAATGGCAAGACAAGATTCCAGACACTGAAGTTCTAGAAAGAGCGTCCATGCCCAGTATCCACTCTCTACTAATGAAGAATCAGATTCGCTGGGCTGGTCACTTGACTCGCATGCCAGATCACAGGCTCCCTAAACGAATTTTTTACGGCGAGTTGCGTTGTGGTAAACGTTCCCAAGGCGGCCAGAGAAAACGCTTTAAAGACACTCTGAAAATCTCACTGAATGCTTTTGGAATTCATCATGACACCTGGGAGTCTGCAGCCAGAGATCGAAATTCGTGGCGTGCATCATTACGCAAGGGTGCAGTCACTTGTGAAGCAACCAGGATTGCAAAAGCTGTAAAGAAAAGACAGAACAGAGAAACCACTGCAGAAAATCCTCCTCCAGAAACGTCAAGCATTCTTTGTCCACATTGTCAAAGAAATTTCGAGCCAAAATAGGCCTTATCAGCAATCTTAGAACTCATGGCTCCATACTTTCAACACCACTGGATGAAATGAATGGTCACCATCATTCTTGATGGACAAACAACAAGACAACATTGTACGTGTATTCATTAATCATTAGTACCATCTTCGTATTGACGGTAAGTTGTAATAAGTCTCCAAAACCCCCCGTCAAGCGCCTTCGAGGTGAATTTTGCATTCTTCATCCCGTCAATGGCATTATGCTGTTCACCTAAATGCAACGGGTACTTCTCCTTGCCCGCTGTCACTCCACTTTTCCATTTAGAATATCATTTTCAAATGTTAAAAACAATTTGTTAAACTGTATATCTTAGTGGACGAAGCAGTTTAGTTGTCTGGCTAGATCTCATTCAGTAATGTTTTATGTAATCTAATTTTAAAGTGTCTTATTTCCTTATACTACATATAGAATTGTCCCATGCGTCTTCGTAACTGAGTTGCGGCTGGCCGAGTGGCTAGAATTCTGTATTCTCCTTTGGGAGACCCGGGTTCGAATCCTCGGTAAGGTGTGGATTTTTTTTTCTGTCGGGGACAAAAAGACAACTCTAACCTGCACAGTTCGCGGCGACTGCACCTTCAGGCGGCCCTTATTCCCAAGGTTCAAGACCCTCTTGACTTACACCGCAAAATACTATAGTGGCAGTAAATGACAAACAGTTTTGACACTATATATTTATAATTCGAAATCTTCGATTGAGTCATAAATTGTGCAAAATGTATTATTTCGTATTATAGAATGTGTCAGCTATTCAAAGTATGCAAGTTTGTGATCATCCCTGTTTGTTGGCTAATTGTATATAATGTAACAGCCCCTGGAAGACTCTGGATCTAATTATGACGTCAAATATGTTAATGATGAAGTTGCTCCAACCCTGAATGTACTTGATCTTTCGAAGTGAGGCTGGTGTTGAGACTTTCTATACCAGGCAAAACAGAGGGACCGGACTGGACCATTTCACAATAATTTCATGTCTGCGGAGAGACATGGCGTACTTTGGATAGTTAGCAGAAGGGGAACCCATTTTGTGAATGAGGTGTTTCAAGATACTGTTTGTGTGAGAATAAAACGTGATCTGGCGTTCTCAGCAACATAATCGGATAACACGGGTTATGAAACAATAATGGAGAAACATGAACTTGAGGAGAGGAATACAATACAATTACCAAGCGCCTTCACTCACTCCAGAAACGGGCATTGAGTTTAATTTATAGTAAAAATGTCACTGACAATAATGGCGTACATAACGCCTTCCGTTACTAACACACCACAAGAAATCAAAGCCATCACCAATCCCTATAAATATAATAGCAAACTATTCGAACACTATCTCGGTACAGAATACCCACCCCTTAACGGTAATAATAATAATGTATAAGTATAAGAGTCAGTCATGTAGGAAATAGTTATACACGTAAAAGGGCACTTTAAATCATTTGAACAACAACATCTATTATTAGACTGGACTCACAGATTTAACGAAACATGAATTTCATGAAATATTGCAGTAAAAGATGAATTACTGTTCTACATATGTTTTACTGACCTTTGTTAGCTTGGGCAAAATTAGAAGATCCCCATTTCTAAACAGCAACCCTCTTGAGGTGTTCGCGTAATCTGGAATTTGTAAAGGCATCTCCACCATTTCTTCATCGTACATCTGTAACAGTCGAGTTAGTCAGTTGTATATTCTTTACAGGATGTCGCAGTTAACACTAATATGTTTGGCTCTTTGTGATGATCTAGGTAATTTTGCGTTCAGTAGCCTTTGCTTTCAGAGCAGTAGACGTTCATATCAAGGTGAAAGCCGACCCAAGGCGATCTGCTTTTAAATCTGTTCAACTCCCTTTGTCTACATTGCTACCCAAGAAGGTGTATGATTCGGTCTCTTCAAATGAGGTTTCCCTTGTGAGATTAGTTCAACATTTGCTTGATGTATTATGTATACTCGATCTCTGGTGATCGAGTGAAATGGCGAATAATGACCGCCCACGCTTTCCGGCATGGCACATGATTGATTGATTGATTATCAGTATATGTGTTTTTCCTCTATTCATTTTTAAACACAGCTTTTATGACCTTCCATCAAGTGTGGTTACTTTATCTTGCGACTGAGCTCTTGTGTGATACGGGGGGGGGGGGGGAGAGAGAGAGAAAGGGGGGAGGGTGGGGTATTGTCAGCGAATTTCAGATCTTCAGGCGTTCTTTGGATTAAACTTCCGGCAGTGCTTGTTATTGTCTTCATAATCCGATCTATAAACAGTAAGCATAGTAAGTGTGAAAAAAGTCAACACTGCCCCCCTCCTATATCGAATGCCACCGTTAGTTGCCCATCACGGAAAACCCTGCCTTTCATACCAATGTGTTGGGACGCAGAGGTGTTTCCAAGGCACCAGGGCTGTTTTCTATACTGGCCAAGACCTATTGACGCGTCCTCGCCGAGCGTCCTGGGCAACAGGTCCCTTCGGGGTCCTGGCTGAAGTCGGTAGGATCGTTGATACCTCCGAAGTCGGAGAGTGTCTGCCTGCACGGCGAGGAACCACCAGTCTGCACACTAATAAGTCAGACATGGGAAAACGGATACTCACGCAAACCTCAGGTCCTGTATGACATCACACTGATGTTGGACAACAGGATGTTTTCATCCGACATACAGGACTTCTCGCTGGAGATCACAGCCAGCGAACACAAGCAACCAAGCATACCTACGTGTTGCCTTGATCAAGTTGATTATTTTCAGTGGTATTCCATAATGCCACATCAATTTCGAAAGAGATTCCATATCAATGCTATTAAAGGCCTTTTCGTAGTCCACAAATCCATTATAAAGTGGTGAATTCAGTTCGATGTTTTGTTGTATTATGGGCAGCGTAACTAACTGAACAGTGCAGGATCTATTTGGTCCGAAGCTGGTATGTTCATCTCGTAGTCTCTCCAGAATGACCGTGCTTAATATCTTCCCAGTAACTGACATTAACATTATTCCTCTATAATTTACGCATCCCCGTAGGTCTTTTTTTTTCCATTTTGACAGCTTTATCAGACAGCCTTCTCTCCAGTCTGCTGGTATTTCTTCAGTGCCCATTTTGCTAAATAGTATATGCTGGGATTTTACGTTAGTTTTTATGGCCTGTGCTGTGTGTGGACTATACTGATGTTCAAAACGGGCAAAAGAAAATAGAAACAATAGGGTGGAACAAAATGTCTGGTAAAAGTTATTGGTCAAGCATGATGACCGACCGTTTAAATACTTAAAATTCTAGACCAAAAATAGTGTCTCTCCGTGAAACTACAAGTAAACAAAAGTGATGTTTGCAATGAAGATTACACTAGCAAAACAAAGGTAATGTGTGATATTAATTAGTTAGTCTTTTCTCTTGAGCCTAAGGCGGCGCACAGGGCAGAAGTCCTGACTCTCCATGCCTGGCGGTTCGCTGCTACCTGTTGTAGATCTTGGATATTTACTTGGTCATTGAACGAGCCTTCTCTAATGATGGTTCTACGCAGGGTCTCTCTTGGTCTTCCCCGTTTTCTTTTCCCTACCGGTGACCATATGAGGGCTTGGTAGGGGAGTCTTGTCTTGTCCATTCTGAGTACATGGCCGATGTAGTTCCAACGGCGTCTTCTTATAAAATTGGATACTGTATCTTGCTTAGTCTCTTGTCTTATTTGCGAATTGGTTCTGAAGTCTGTCCAGTGGATGTTTAGAAGTCTTCTAAGACATTTGTTCTCAAAATTGTCTAATTTTTTATCTAAAGCTACCGTTGATTTCCAACTTTCACATCCATACGTTAACACTGGAATCACACAAGAGTTGAAGATTTTAAGTTTTGTGTGTTTGCTGAGTGTCTTTGACTTCCAGATTTTTTACAGTTTATTGAAGGCACTAGATGACAGTGCGATTCTAGATGATATTTCTGGTGTTGAGTCCCCTGTAGATGTCATTTTGCTTCCTAGGTATGTGAAACTGTTGACTTTTTCAAGAACGTAGCTGTTCAATTTGGTGTCATCTGAACTGTTGGTAAGATCAATAGTCTTTGTTTTTGTGGTGTTAATTTGGAGACCAATTTGCCCTGAAACATTTTGGAGGTGGTTTATTTTCTCTTGGGCATCTGAGTGTGTTGAACTTAAAAGCACTATGTCGTCGTCAAAGTCCATGTGTGATATGGGTGTCGTTAAATTAAAACAAAAGTGATGATACTCGCTTAATGTAGATATACATAATGTGGACTGTTAAATGGTTTTTGTCGCAAATTTTAAACATAGAGCACAAGATGCTCGAATCCATTTACATAACAGTGGCTTAAACAAAGAAATTATACAAATGCTTGAAAATAATTTATAGTGGGTGTTGTTTTACGAATTACGAATTATGAAAATAAGTGATTGATTTTGCTAGCAACAATTAATGTTTAAACGAATGATAGGTACGCGTACCAAGATGATGACTAGATGAAAGCGATTGGCGATTTTTAACAGAGATCAAAATCACTTACACCTTCAAAGTAATTGATCGAATTTGTGTACTTGGCCTTGACCAATATCCTCAGGTTATCTGGGCTTGCAATTTTCAGGACTGTCGTATGGGTTGTAGACACTCCGACTGTGATTTGTACACAGCTGGACATTCGGATAATGTCGACACGTCGATGTAGTTTAACAACCTTTATTAAAATTGGGTAGTAAGTCTCCACTCCGGAAGCTTAAGTGTTTTCGAAGGTACAGCAAAGAAGATATAACAAAAAAGATACAAAAAAGAAGATACAACATAGCGGATACAACAAAACATCTTTAACAAATGATAATGTCTATTAAATTGGACATTCCCTTTCTTAATATTATTTGCATTGCTTAGTATTTACAGACAACACTATCTTGTCCTGAGAGTCGTAAATTCCTGTTAAAATCTGAGTTCACTAATACTCTCTCGACGTGCAGATGTGGAACGAAAGAGGAAAGCACCACAAGGTCAATCCGAAAATACGTTTTTCTAAAATGTGTTTTAAGAATAGTATTTGTTCCGTGTAAGTGTTCACTGTTGCCAATCCACATTTGCAATGACTAACTGCCAACGGTACATCTAATTTTACCAACTAGCTATTAACATAATGGCACCACTAAAGTAAAATGCATTTATATGCATGCTATCCAGTGAAATATTGTGACGATTGCCAAAAAAAACAAAAAAAAAAAACGAACATATAGATACATATAAATATACATATACGGATCAAATAATTACAGAAGCTATTCGATGAGAACATAAAATAATTTCAACTATTGCAGTGGTTAAAAGGACGATATGACATAAATAATTATTTTCTACGTCAAGTAACATCTATAATGAAATTCGGAAACGAATAATAATGTAACGCACACCCCGTCCATTGTAACATACGGCTCTCATATAGGACTAAATAAAAACGAGATAACATGAATCTGAATGTATGTTGTGATGTGTTTGTTTTGTAATGTTATATTATGTCAAGTCAAGTTTTGTTATATTATGTCAAGTTAAGTTTTGTTATATTATGTCAAGTTAAGTTTTGTTATATTATGTCAAGTTAAGTTTTGTTATATTATGTCAAGTTAAGTTTTGTTATATTATGTCAAGTCAAGTTTTGTTATATTATGTCAAGTTAAGTTTTGTTATATTATGTCAAGTCAAGTTTTGTTATAACTCAACTTAAGAGGGCACGTAGGTCAGGCTCAGTAGTGAGACGCGTTGCACTATCAGGTGGAAAGATTCCAATTTGGTCCTTTCCCAATGAGAGGTCACTCTCTGATGTGAGTGGATCGTTGACTGTCCATGGCTCCTAAGAGAGCTTGAATGAAACGAACGGAGATGGTAGTAGCTACGTCTACATATGTCAAGACACATAAATATACATTCATATACACATGCATTCATCTCATAATATGCATGTCATGTAAATATATAAAATTTCTAATTATGAAGTATTTCCCATATATATATCATATATTATAATATAGTAACATATAAAGGCAGGAAATCAGACCCCTTCCAAATAACATCTGGCTTGAAACAGGGTGATGCACTATCGCCGCTACTCTTCAATCTGGCTCTAGAGAAAGTTGTAAGGAAGGTAAAGGAGGAATGTGATATTGGAGGAACATCCAGGCTGCTTGGTTATGCAGATGATATAGATATTATAGGGCAAAGTGAACAAAAGACATTAGAAATATTGACTCACTTAAAGGAAAAAGCCCAACAGATGGGGCTGGTTATCAACCAAGATAAGACAGAATATATGGTAATTTCAAGAGACGGAATGGCTAAAAACTCTGGCCACATACAAATAGATAATATGACCATTAAAAGAACGGAAACATACAAATACCTGGGTACAATCTTCAACTGCTCCAACATCATAAGGGAAGAAATACAAACTAGAATCAACTCTGGAAATAAGATATACTATGCACTACAACATCTACTAAAATCAAAGGCGCTATCTCGTAACACCAAAATCACAATATACAAAACACTGATCAGACCAGTTGTGCTGTATGGCTCTGAAACCTGGAGTACAACGAAAGGAGACGAAGCCTTGTTACAAACCTTTGAGAACAAAATTTTAAGACGCATCTTTGGACCCATTAGGGATACACAAAGTGGAGAGTGGAAAAGAAGAAGTAACAAAGACATTTATGATTTGTTTAAGTCCCCGCTAATCACTGGTATCATGAAGGCTAATAGACTACAATGGCTGGGGCATATAGAAAGAATGGAAGATAATAGGGAAACAAAACTCGCTTACACTCAGGAAATAAATGACCGTAGACCCCGAGGTAGACCAAGAAGGCGGTGGAGAGATAATATACATACAGACCTACAAGCACTTGGAATCAACGACTGGCAAGAGAAGGTCCACCAGAGAGACGAATGGAGACAGATTGTATTTGCAGCAAAGAACCTCAATGGCTCGGAATGCTGAAGAAGAAGAAGAAGAGAAGAAGTTTTGTTATATTACGTCAAGTCAAGTTTTGTTATATTATGTCAAGTTAAGTTTTGTTATATTATGTCAAGTTAAGTTTTGTTATATTATGTCAAGTCAAGTTTTGTTATATTATGTCAAGTTAAGTTTTGTTATATTATGTCAAGTCAAGTTTTGTTATATTATGTCAAGTCAAGTTTTGTTATATTATGTCAAGTTAAGTTGTGTTATATCAATCGAATCGACATTTCTGCACATTGGGCATCCCCACGGAAGTTTGTGAGATATAATAGGATGCAAAGAATGAACTGGACAGAAAAGAAACCACACAATGAACCATGTTAAAGGTACCGGAGAAAACAGACAATTAATGAAAATCATACAATTAACAAAAGTTATCTAGAGCTGATTACAATGAGATATGTGTGTTTATTATTTTAAATACTGAAGTACAAGATTCTGGACAAAAGAAAACAGTCATACCATACTCGCCGGCAAGGAAGTTGGAGCACAGACTTACGTTAGGCTGAAGAGTTTCGAGGAATAGGATGCACTGTTGATACATGTTCAGATGACCTCACCACCCTTCCTTCGTACTGACTGGCCTAATATGGCAATGAATTAAAATGTACAGTTCATTGTTATTAGCACTGTGTATTTCAAATACATCCAATTAACAACATGAATGTACCGTTATAGTTGAGGAAAACATCAGCAGGCTTGCTAAAACGAAATGTTTCTTTTACTGTCTCAGCTCTTAGTAAGTGTTTCTTTTGTTGCCTGACGAGATTTACTTTTACAACTGGCATATCTCCATGAATGGTATTAACAGTCCATCCATATGGGTTCTTCCTGTATATTTCATACTGCACAGTAAAATAGACAGCAAATAGAACATTATACAACACAAGTAAATACTTGTTGATACATCTTTGTGTTTTCCCAATAAGATTTTAAAATCATCAATTGTAATCATCATCATCATCATCATCATCATCATCATCATCATCATCATCATCATCATCATCATCATCATCATCTTCCACTTCTGCCGTCAAGCATCATGGGGGGGGGGGGTGTTATAATTTGCGCTCCAGCGCCCCATGGGAGGCACTGGATAGTGTCATTCCGTGTGATTGTACAATGTCTTTGATGTCGTCAATCCATTATCTTCTTGGACGTTCTCTTGGTCTCGTCGCAGATGATCTTTGATGTAAGGCCAGTGATGGTAGTTGCTGGTGTTGCATTCTAACGACATGGCCAAACCACTTGATCTTCTGTCTTTCAATAAATGTGGCATAAGGTATTGATCCCACTGTCTGTCTGATAACAGTATTTCTTATTCAGTCTCGGATTGTTAAGTTGGCATCTCTCCTCATGCATCTCATCTCGCAAGTGTTGATTTTGTGAAACTGTGAATTGGATAAAGTCCAAGTTTGAGATTGATAGCATAGAGTTGGTGTGAATATGCTGTTTATTATCTGTCGTTTTGCGGACATGGGTATATTTGGAAGTTTCTGTAAGGGTGATAGTTGATATTTAAGCGCACTAGCTTTCTGACATCTGATTTCGATTTCTCTGTCCAATCTGCCGTCTTCTGTGATCATACTTCCAAGATATTTGAATTCTTTAACTTGTTTCAGAGTTGTGCTACGTATCTGTATACTTAGTGGACCAGGCGATCTGCTAACTTGCATTACTTCGTTATTGGCAGTGTTTATACTCATATTGTAACTGCTGCATGTTGAACTCAGATTATTAGTATGATTTTGTAGTCTGCCCTCATCGCTGTAAAACAGGCAAATAGAAGTTCATTTATTTCCCGTGAATCAGTGGTTTCATCTGGAGTAAAGAGTGCTAAATTTTCTGAATCTGTTCTGTCGAGACTTGCTTCTTTGGAAATTCTGCCCATGTACATATTAAATAGCAGGGGAGAGAGCACACATCCCTGCCTCACTCCTGTATTGACTGTGAACATATCTGATATACCTTCTTGTGTTCTTACTGCACTTCTGCTCGAGTAGTACATGGTTATGATGTTTTCTAGCGATTGCCCTTGTATCCCATAGTCTTCAAGGATAGTCTATAATCTGTATCTCTCTACTCTATCGACAGCCTTTTCCTGATCTACAAACACAATATTCTGCTGGTAACTATATTCGATAGTTTTTTTCAGATATTTGTCTAAGTATAGATAGTGCATCAGTGCAACCTTTACTTTTCCGAAAACCGAATTGTACTTTGCTTAACTGTTGTTCGACTATGGCTCTAAATCATTGTTCTAATAGTTTTGCTTACATTTTCTCTATATGGCTTAGTTGTAATACCAGTTATAATAATAAGCATGTCACACACCGATATTATAAAACACAACATCATAATGCGATACCAGATTGAACACCTTTTATTATTGTTCATATATTTCCCCTGTATTTTTCAAAGTGGATCTTGGTCAGAAGTGACTGAGCTACAGTATGACAGTTGAAAGTAATATCTGCTATCTGTTAGCACTCACAAAACCCGACACCCCGCAATGTGCCAATGCTTCGAGCCGAGGAGAGCAATTGAGATGGTATAAGTCTTACCCTACTGGGTGAAAATGCAACCGAAAGTCTAAATGTCATGGCAGGGCAGACCAAGCTTTAGCCTTGGTGGGCACATACTCTAGGATCGAAGCTCCGACAAGCATATAGTTAGAGCATTGCTTTGCTGATCCGACAGCTTCTGCAGCTTGTCTTGATTCAGACGAATTGGTGTTACATTTCTTCTAGAGTAACCTATAATAGCAGGCCGAGATCATTCTGCATGGGCAACACGTGGTCTGTAAATGCAGTCCAGGCTTTTTGCTACGGAGAGGTATAACTCCAGTTTATAAACTACCGTCTGATTAGACGGCAAGTTGCATGTCATTTCTCAACATAATCTCCACCAACAGCGATACGGCTAACCCATCGTTTATCAGTGCTTCGTAGGTCCGTCTTCTACACTATCATCACCTCCATTCAACTTCTGACTTTTCAGCAAAACGAGGATCACGAAGATGAACTGCCAGTGGTCCAAACAAGTGATGATCAACGGGACTAAGTCGGGACTCTATTGCAGGTGCAGAAGTAACTCCAGTTCTGTTTATTACATATTCTTCCGTGGTAATCGAATTATATATGTTCGTCAGAATGGGCACTATCTTGGAATGACCCTCGAAGCATCAACAGAAATTCGCCCTATAGGGCAGCATTCACATTCTCATTTTACTTCTGACAGCCTGCAAGCCATACTCTTTGCGACTTCTAACACAATGCAACGATAATCATATCCACTGATGGCGAGAATTGAAATGTCTTGGCGTAGTGTGAAGAAAAATGTTTCAATTGCTGTGAAATAAGCTATGGTGTTAGGATAATAGTGATACACCTTTCATTGCTTTGCTGATCCAGCAACTTCTGTATTAATCCTTGTTCCAGATATATTGGCGATACCCTTCCACTAGAGTAAACAAGGCAGGCTGGAGAAAGATAGAGAGAGAGGGAGAGAGAGGGAGAAAGAGAGAGAGAGAGAGAGAGAGCGAGAGAGAGAGAGAGAGGGGGAGAGAGAGAGGGGAGAGAGAGAGAGAGAGAGAGAGAGAGAGAGAGAGAGAGAGAGAGAGAGAGAGAGAGAGAGAGAGAGATCATGCTGCATGGTCAACACATCGTCTCTATAATTAAGTCCATACTTGTGCTATAGAGAGGTTTAACATTCGTTATAGCTGTAGATTGTAGTTATGCTTTGTTAGAAGCGCTATGTAACAAACTATCGTCTAGCACAGGGATGGGCAAACTACGGCCCGCGGGCGGCATACTGCCCGGCACCTGATATTATGCGGCCTTCGAGGGCATACAGAAATAAAAAATTTTACTTAATTTTTAACTTATTTTGTTGATTTTACAGAATTTCATATACCGTTATGATTGTTTTAACATGTTTTTGATAACATTTCTTTATAATTTCTATTGTTTGTAAACAGTCTTTCATACTTCATAATTACATATTGTTATAGGTTGCTGTAAGCAAATTGGACATAATGTGTATGCGGACCCCAATAGCTTTACATCTGTCACTGTGGCCCTACGCACAAAATGTTTTCCCACCACTGGTCTAGCACGACGGCAAGGTGTCAGTGATACACCTACAGCACACAATTAGGCAAGCGCAACTAACATTTTCAATGTCTACACATTAGTGCGTAACTTACCTACTGCACTTTCATGGTATTTCTGTTTACTGTGCGACTAAACATTGTATGTATATATATATATATATATATCTATATATATATATATATATATATATATATATATATATATATATTATATATATATATATATATATATATATATATTATAAAAAAGCGAACAGTTGTAAAATTCTTCTTATAGCCCATGCCTGTGGAGAATCAGTGAGCATGTCTACCCACAAGTTTCTGTCTCGTGTACTGCCAAAACGCTCTGATGCTGATACACCTCCATGCCACTATGTCAGACTGCTCAGCATCTTTTCTCTTGGCCTTCCCCTAGCCACTCCACCGCTCCAATTTTCCCCCTGCCGCGACGTACTCCAGCTGTCCCTTTCTCATAACATGCCCAAAGAATGTGGACTGTCTCCTCCTGATGCAAGTAACCAGTTGCCTCAATGAGTTAACTGATTCAGGATATCTTCAATACCCGTTCTATCTATGTATGGTGTTCACATCATTCTTCTATAAACACATCTCCACAGCGTCCCATTCCCTAGTTATCTGCTAAGTGCATGTGATTCTCTTCCTCTCATCATGTCTGGCTTATTATTATAGCTCTAAAGAATTGTATCCCTCACCTTGATTGAGAAAGATATATTGCATAGACTGTGTTTCATTTAGTGAAATTATGATTGGGTAAATGTAACTACCTTAATACATCTTCTAGCTGCTGTTATGAAAGTATCCACATAATTAAATCGATTAACTTGTTTCAGATTGGTTCCATTGACTTTGACATGGTATTTATTCATTTACGTTCTTTTTGTCATTTCCTCCTCACATATGCTGTTATGTTATTAATTGACCTAGGTAAGTTATAATATTGACTTGTTCACTGTTATTTCAAACTGGCTTGGTACTACATACGTTGCGAGTCATAGTTTTGCTTTTGTTTTGTTCTGTATGGTAATGCATTACCTAGTTATCTGAGAGCCGTAGTAGAGCAATGACTAAATACTTGCCTGCCGGAACGGTGGTCATAGGTTAGAATCTGTGCTGGGTCGGATATTTGAAACTGATCAGAACTCCCAGGTAGACACAATAACATGAATACCGGGCATTTTTGGGGGGAAAGTAAAGACGGAGGATGTAATACGGACCACAGCATCTACCGTATGCCGACAGATTCTGTAAATATGGTTATAATACCGTATGCCCATTGCACCGAAGGCATTCTGCTCATTACTTACATATTCATTATTTAGGTTCGTTTATATGTGTGGTTTACTCATTGTTTAGACGTTATTTCAATTGAAAAAAAACAAAAAACAAACAAACAACAACAACAACAACAACAACAACAACAACAACAACAGTTCTTCCACCTGTTACATTTTGTCTGTGGATTTGCATCGAATGCAAGCTAAGGTCTGCAGCTATATAGTCTGTAATCTGTGTGACGTGTTCCACAGCCTTTTTTGTTGATATATGTCAAGCCTTAAGGGATAACCCGGTGCAATGAAATCAACCCGTCTGTCTTTAAACTCCATGTTCTTCTCTTCTGTGTAGACTTGAAATATCCAGAATTGTGGGAGGAACTAGGGGAGGGAGTTGGAGGGGGGGGGGGGGGAGGTATTGGCGACCTTTAGTTGAAATTTCATGATCTGTTATGATTCATTACTTGTTACAGGATTGAGAAATATGTGGAAGATTCATTATCCCTGCCATAGTATGTAATAATAAAACAACAAAAAGTAATGGATCACTTTTTACGCTATGTGTCGTTTCGGGTATATGGTACAGTAGTTCATAAACAAACACGCATGTATTGGTTGGCCCTCACAGAATATAGTAGATGGAAGTAGAGACTAGAGGGCGCATTGGGCAACGCAACAATCTTTAGCAATAGTTACCAGGGGCGATATTTCTGGTCATATGATAGTCAAACAGACAGGAATGTAAGTATGTAGCTATTCAGCTAGTTATGTAATGTGTGCCTTACTTCAGTCTCTACTATCTCGTTTTCTATAACACCAGTATCTAATGCTGGTAGGCTGAACTTGGCATCGTCCGACTCTACATCAAAGGTGGTATTCTCGTTGACATTGCTCCATCCAACATAAAGGCTCATGAACTGAGTTGCCATCTGAAATTAGAATACCGATTTTATTAGCTGCGACCTATTGGGCCTGGGGTTAGTGTACGCAGCTTTACAATCCCAACATAGCGATTCGAAGTCAGCCGTATGCAGTTTGAGAGGGAATCGCTTTGCGCTGCTTGCCGTAATAGTTGGAATGTCGTACGACTATCAGGTAATGGCAAGCAATTGAACGTTAAACTCCGTAGAAAATCACAAACATCCAAAAATGGGGTCGGACATTAAATTAATGTTTTGTTTTTTTTTTTGGTTATTGATGATTTCTTGTTGTTTTCAATTATTTTATGAGAAAGTTTGTTAAAGTTATAATATACTATATTTGTTTAATAATCTTGTAATCGTCTGCGAACATTATGTGACAATACATAAGTAAAGACAAGACTGACACGTATATAAACCATAATAGAAAATGTTATAGTTGCACACGGTATGTTACAAATTGTTGTCCCCAGTGCTCTTTACTGTCTACACCAGCACAATCGCAGCTATTGAGACACCAGGTGTGGGTAGAATCTTGACATTTGCAGATGATGTACTGGTGTACAGACAGGGTAGAGACAGGGCCAGTCTGGCAAAACACTTACAGGTGGCAGTAAACAGGGTGGCGGAGTGGCGCAGGGACGCAGGGACCATTATATACCCAGACAAGGCATCGGTTGTGTGGTACTCCCTGGATAACCGGATCGTCAAGGCAGATGTCCCAGGTATTATGTTGAATGGATGTCCTCTTAGTCGAGAGAGGAAATTGAAGTACTTGGGTATCACCTTTGACAGGTGTTAATCTTTTAAGGATCATTGGAGGCTTTGGTGGTGAAGGCTGGTAGGGGACTTAATGCATTGAGGGCTATGGCAGCAACCGGGGTAGAACAGAGGATGCTGTATAGGTTCTTTAGGCAGTTAATAATTTCAGTCATTGAGTATGGTTTGGGGCTGCTGACAGTTTCAAAGAAACAGCTTGAATGGTTGGAGCGCATACAGAATGCTGCCATGCGGTTAATCCTGGGGTGCACAAAGGACACACCAATTATATGCATGAGGCATATCCTGGCGCTACCAACAATGACGCATAGGCATAGGGTCCTTCAGGCCAAATGGTACATGAGAGTTGCCGCAGGCAGGGATTACCCGCTGCATGCAGCAATGGATATGGTTAAAGGTCATAGACTAAGACGAGGCAGGTCCTGCATGGCACCTGCAGATCTTTGTATATGTCAGGTGTGTGATCTAGAGACCATCAGTCGTGAAAGAGAGTGGGTTGAAGTTCCGGAAGACATTACGGACTGGCACAATGTAATAATAACACTGGGTCGTAAGTGCAGAGAATGGGCAGCGGGCCGCACTGAGTATGAAGTGCAACAGCTAATCTAGAGCAATATACATCAAGGTGACATAATCATCTACACCGATGGGTCGGTGCTGAGAAACAGACGGAATGGCTGGGGCTTTATTGCAAAGGCTAATGGACGAGACTTGAAAAAGGAGAGTCTGGTATATGAGACTACGACCTCCAGCATGAGAATGGAGGTGGAGGCAGTAACAGCGGCATTCCGGTGGCCAGAGGAGACTACTGCAGCACATGCTGTTTCTCCACGAGGCGTTTCTCCAGAGATTTTCAGAGCAGACCAATCATAATGATTCGGACACCAGTTAGAGAGGAGTTTTCTGGCACCACGAAGAATATGCAGTATGAAGACATCATACGAGTGGAAGATGTTAAACACATTTTGAAAAAGGCAAAAGACACGGCACCAGGGCCCGGTGGGGTCAGGTATGGCCACATGAAGGGTTTGAGCGATGCAGACCTGGAGGTGATGACCGACTGCTTTAACCAGAGCATTAGGACAGCATCAGTACCGCATGATTGGGTGCACAGCTATCGCATCCCTCTCCCAAACCTATTCAAGGATCATTCCAAGCTTAGCGGCTTCAGAATCATCACCCTTCAAAATACATTTTGGAAGGTTCTAGAGAAGATAGTCGCTGTCAAGCTGCAAGAGTTTTTGGAAAAGGGGGAAGCTTCTTCCAAGAAGCCTGGGGAGCTACAAGCCAGGAAAAGATACCTGGTCAAATGCAGCCACTTTTGCCTTTGACGTTTATGGCGGGTTCCAGGGTAGACAGGAAACGATGGCGGCAGCGCTTGATCTCGAGGATGCGTACAATAGAGTTCGATATGATATTTTGATGACCGCACTGATGGAGAAGGCGGTCAATCTCTGGTTGGTGAACTGGATAACAGCCGTCCTGCATTCTCGTCGGGTTGCTCTCCGTCTGGGTGCATGGACCTCAGAGCCACATATTTTAACCCTGGGACTGCCACAGGGATCTGCAGTCTCACCGGTGCTCTTTAACGTGTACACGAGCAAGATTGCAAACCTAGAAGCACCAGGGGTTGGAAGAATACTAACATTTGCAGATGATATTCTTGCATATAGGTAGGGGAGAGATAGGGAGCAAACAGCCCAGGAGTTACAGGCGACAGTAGATAAAGTGATTGATAGTGCACAGAAATGAGTGCTGTCATCCACCCGGAAAAGGCGGCTGTTGTGTGGTGCTCTCTGGACAACAGGATTGTGAGAGCTGATGTCCCAAGCGCCTCGCGATAGATGGTAGAAATGTCAGCAGAGAGAACAAACTGAAGTATCTGGGGATCACGTTTGACAGGAACCTATCCTTCAAGGACCATGTGGAGACGGTTGTGACAAGATCTCAAAAGGGACTCAGTGCACTTAAAATTATGGCTGCAATGGACACAGAGCAGAGAATGCTTTTCACACTATACCAGCACTTGATCCTCTCAGTAATTGATTATGGATTAGAGCTGCTCACTGTCTCAGAGAGTCTGCTAGTGAAGTTAGAGCGCATACAGAACGAAGCTATGCGGGTCATTCTGGGATGCACCAGAGACATCTAAGTAGTGTGTATGCGTTACATCCTTGGTCTGCCGACTGTTGCTGGTAGGCTCAAGGTGATGCAGGCGAAGGCATACCTCAGAGTAGCTGCAGACACAGACCACCCACTGCATGAGGCGCTGGATGCAGTTAAGGGTCAGCGACTGATAAGAGGGAAATCATGGATGGCTCAGGCGGAGGATACGATCAGACAGGTATGCCCCTTGGAGAACATTAGGCGTGGAGAGGAGTGGGTCAGAGTCCAGTGGAGCAGTCAGACTTGTGCAGAGTTATTATCACATTAAGAGGGAGTGCAGGGAGTGGCCAGCAGGGGCCACGGAATTGGAAATCCAGCAACTAATTCAGGATAATGCTCACTTGGGTGATGTGATTATCTACACAGATGGTTCGGTGTCAAGAGGTGAGAGAAGTGACTGGGGGTTCATAGTCAAAGCTAATAGTAGACGTATGGTGCAGGAGAGCCTGGCATATGATACCACAACATCCAGCTTAAGAATGGAGGTCGAGGCAGTCACTGCGGCTCTCCGCTGGATGGAGAATACGACACACACAAACATCGTGATTGTAACTGACTCAGAAAGCATGCTGACGAGGGTGAGGACGGGCAGGCTTCTTGCGGAGTGGCTTGCTTCGCTTTGGAGATCACAGGTGACAAGCATCGCCTGGATATTTTCTCCGGGGCATGCCGGTGTGCTGGGAAATGAACAGGCGGACATATTGGCTGGCTCTGCAGAACTTGGTGGAGTATTGATACACGACAAGGCAGACGTGGTTGCGGCCTTGTGGGAGCACGTGTACACCTCGGAGGAGCAAATGGATTGCCATGGTCTGGCAAGAATGAGACAGCGAGGAGTGACGAGGGGATCTGGCCGACGCTCAGACGCTCAGAGGAAAGGCGAGACGGACATATAATCAGATTGCTACAGGTACTAATGGTGTTGGAACTCTTCGCTGGCTGCTGAGGGTTGGGGACGGAGAGCTTATGGGAATGCCCCGAATGTTGTGATGTCGATTCCTAAATCAATCAATCAATCAATCAATCTCTGCAACACACGTTGTATTCATTACGGATTCAAAGAGTATGCTTAGTTAGGTGGAGAAAAGAATGTTTCGTGTGGAATGGCTCTCGTCGCTTCAGAGGTCACAGATTGAGAGAATTGTATGGATATTTTGCCCTGGCCATGCGGAGGTACAGGGGAATAAATAGGCTGATAGTCTAGCAGGGAATGCACCTCTTGGTGGTAGTTTGCCTTTGGACAAGGGGCAGGTGGTCGTACGCTTGTGGGACCAGGTGGAGAAGGCGGAAGAACAGACTGAGAACCCATTTGTGGACAGAATGAGATTGCGGGGGATCGTCAGGGTTCTGGGAGATCCTCAAAACTGATAGCAAAGACGAGGCGAACGTTTAATCAGATAGCGGTGGGAACGATTATTAGTATGACTCTTCAATGGCTGTTGAACGAGAGGACGGAGCACGTATGGGAATGTCCTGAGTGCAGTGATGTCGGTTCTTAAATCAACTCAACTCAACTCATGTTACCCATTCCTTCTTAGTTGTGTCATGTATTTTATTCTCGCTCTAATTCTTGGATTCTGAAATCATGAAACGTCTCCAAATGTACATACATTTAATTAGCCGCTTAACTAAATGTAATGAGATTTTACGATACATGAATAAATAAAATAAACGGCATCCGGGGTATACCAAATAAATTTCGACGAGCGTGTCGAGTTATATCAAATAAAGCGAGAATGACAAAACTGTATAAATAGTAAATACAGAAATTCAAAACAATGTTTTCCCGTAGTGAATTTGAATAACGAAGACACAAACAATAGATTGCACGATTTATTGCCAGGCATATTTCGCTGCATCTCGTCAGGTACATACTGCAGAATACACACAACATAAAGTAAATTAACTAGATAAATCCTTCAAGCTGAAATATACACATGTTCGCACAGTAATGTCACTTATCTACCACGGTAATTTTAAGCTTACTAACATGTCTTTCTGTTTGCACAATTCTGGCTTGCGTTGATAGATCATAACTGCTTCTGCAAATTTTAACAAGCGAGTATTTTGTGTGTTAACCAACACGCTAAAGGCAATGTCTCTGTCAACCACATGGCGGCTTTCGAGAATGTGCCTAGCAATTGAAGACGCGTGGAGCTTCCGGTGTGTCGGCTCCACTAGGCTCGCATCGACTATGTGTCGTATCTTGTCAACGCATTGATGTATGTGTTCTGACACTCTTTTGTTCAGCTGTCGCTCTGTTCTGCCGATGTAGCCTGGCATCTACATGTGAATTGGTAAATACATTTGTTTGTGGCGTACAGAAGCACAGGCTCTTTTACTGCTGGTGCGGGAATCGGTGTGGTTCTATACCTAATGACTGGAGTTGCAGCACAGAATGTTCGGCCTACTGCTGTAGTAAGCCGGTCTTGTAGACGTTGCATTACGTCATCCCCTCGAAAGGTTAGCTGGATGAATACCTTGAGTTTAGGGACTGTAGTTTCGTCTGGTTTTGGTTTGGGCTGTTGGCAGTGGCGCTTTATAAATCCTGTGGAGTACCCATTCAGGTTTAAGACATTCTTCAGAGTTTAACATTCTTCTGTTAGTGTCCTGGGTGCATATCTTTATAGTACGGTCAAACATAGTCCTTACTAAGCACCGTTTGTACTGGACAGGTGTGAAGCTCTGAAAATTTAGGTATTGGCCAGTCCATGTTTCTTTGCGGTACACCGATCTTTGAATTGTGCCGTCAGAGCATCCGTGCCACCAGAAAGATAATACATACTACCAACTCCAGCGAAGAGATCAAGTAACATTCTTCAGACTCCGTCCAGGGCACAACAGGCTGAAATGCCATATGTTCAATACACTAAAGATAGGAGACGCCTATAAGTGCAACTGTCTAACTGGTAAAATAGCAGCTGAACATTGTCTGCAGAATAGAGAAATCTAGTCTGGCCCAAAAAGTTTGAGGATAAACTTTAGTGGGGATGCCAAAGAACGCAAAATGACTGCTGCTTTCTTTGAACTTATTCGCATTAATGTTTGCAGCTGCACGGGGTAGAAGGATTACTATTTGTGCCGAAACTGTTTTGGTAGAACTACCCGAGGATCAGTGTTGTTGCTTTACTGAGATATAACCACCGGTCTAATAGTGTAGATTCTGTATTAAGAGAACTATTTGGCTCTTAGTATTGATACTGCACTCAAAGGAAGACCACTGGTGCTTATGTTGCACTGAGAAGAGAATATTGGAATATTTGTGCTGATGATGAATTAAGGTCTGTAAGGTGTGGAATGCGCCTGGCCCTGCAGCCAGCAGGGTTAGGATCGGCTAGCCTCTCCCAGGAGGGGTGAAGAGCGAAAATTAGTAGCCTGCTGATGACCCGCAGACTACACAAGTCAACCCCCACCTCCACGTGGTGCAGACCGGGCAACCATGACCGGGGTTATGACCCATGACCGATGGGCTAACGGGGCTATGGCTCGCCATAGGGGATGGACTCCTTGTGGTCAGATTAGTGTCCTAAACCTGCGACTGGCCTAGCAAGCCGGCAGGGGATCTTCATACTGCTCGTAGAAAAACTAAGAAGTATAAACGGACTGACCCAAACGGCTATCGACCCGGCAATGTTAATGGACTACGAGATAGATCAGCGATTCAAAAAATAGGCACAATGAACGTCTGTGGTTTCAATAGTAAAGAAGAAGAGCTTATAGAAACAATGGAGAAGAGGAATATTGGTCTGATGGGAATAGCGGACACCAGAACAAAAGGGAAAGGATGCAAGGAGCTCCACCGCAGTTACACGTTTGTTTACTCTGGAGTAGAACAGCAAGAAAGGGCAAGACACGGTGTGGGAATAGTCATCGAACCACGGCTAGCAAGAGGAATACTAGAAATAAAATATATATCAGAAAGAATCATAACAGTGAGAATAAAAGAACAAACAATCACAACATATGTACAGATATACGCACCATGTAATGCAAACAATAATGAGCAAGAATGCGAGGACTTCTGCGAAGACATACATGATGTGCTAAATAAAATAGATAAGCAGGACAACATCATAGTTATGGGAGACTTCAATGCAAGACTAGGACATAACAGAGTGGGCATAGAAAAACACCTGGGAGCATTTGGAGATCAGCAAAATTAAAGGAATGATAACGGAAGTAGACTGATAGAGCTTTGCAGTCAACACGACCTCTATATAATAAACACATTCTATAAACATAAAGATTCGCAAGTATACACCTGGTATAAATGGGACAATCTAGATACTAAAAGCCAAATTGATTTTATATTAACAAGAAATAACAGAAAGAGAAATATATCAGATGCAAGAGCAGTGCCCAATTTCAGTATAAACACAGATCATAAAGCAGTCGTTGCCACAATAAGAACCATTAGAAGAAGAAAACAAAGAGCAGGAAATTACATGCCATGCGAATCAGTAAACTTAAAAAACCTTAAAGACGAGGCAGTAAGGGAAAATTATGAGAAAGAACTAACTGAACTCTTTGTAAAATTACCTACGGAAAGAAAAACAGTGGAAGAAGAATTGGAGATGTTCAAATCAAGCATTTTAAATACTGCAAAAATAACATGCGGAACCACGAAAAAACGCAAAACACGGATAAAGAAAATAACAAGTTGGTGGAACGCAGAAGTAAAAAAAGCGGTAAAAGAAAAAAAGGAAAAATATAAAAAGTGGTTGAAGAGCAAACAGGAATGTGATTACAGAGAATACAGAATAGCGAGAAGACATGTGAGTAGAATAGTAAAGAGGGAAAAACAAAAAGACTGCGAGGAGTATGGAGAAACCCTAAATAAAAACTACAAGGAGGCAACCAGAAACTTCTACAAAAAGATAAGTGCAATGCGAACCAGAGGAGAACCCTTTGACCCAACTGAAATAATTAACAGCGAAAATGGAGAACCAATAAGTGAACAAAAACAGATCCTAATAAGATGGAAGCAGTATTTCGAACAACTTCTCAACATCCCATCAGATGTCACAGGAATTTAAGAGACCTACACAGATGTCACCGAGGAACTAGAACCAGACATACTAAAAGAAGAAATTATAGAAGCCATCAGATTAGACCATTGAACAAATCACCAGGACAGGATGAAATACCAAATGAACTAATTAAAGCAGCAAGGGAAGTAGGAACAGCTTGGCTACATAGACTATTCAACCATGTTTGGGTAGAACAACAGACACCACGAGACTGGGGAAACGCCATAATTATCCCAATTTGGAAAAACAAAGGCAGCAAAAGAGATTGCACACAATACAGAGGAATTTCACTGTTGAGTCATACTGGGAAAATATTTTGTAAAATTCTTGAAAAAAGATTACGAACTACTTTAGAACCCCAGCTAAGCGAAACGCAGCTTGGATTTAGGAAAAACAAAGGATGCACAGACGCCATTTTTGCTCTTAGACAACATATAGAAAAATGAATTGAATTCAATGAAACACTCTACTTAGCCTTTGTCGACCAAGAAAAGGCATTTGATAGGGTAGATAGAAACAAGCTGTGGGAAATCCTTAAACAATATGGAGTGAGTACACATCTAACAAACCTATGTAGAAGTTTATACAACAACAGTGAATGCATAGTGAGAGCAACTGGAGGACACTCAGAACCCTTCACCATAAGATCTGGAGTGCGACAAGGTTGTGTCCTGTCCCCTCTCTTGTTCATAACATATATAGACAACATATGTAAAGAAACCAGCCAAGCAGAGACAGCAAGAATACCGCTTGACGAGAACACAGAAGAAGAACCATCTGCAAATCTAACCATTAGAGAACTCCTGTTTGCGGACGACCAAGCACTAATAGCAAAATCAGAAGCTGAATTACAAGACCACATGAATAGTCACGAAATGTGTAGGGAACATAACATGAAAATTAGCACAAGCAAAACAGAGGTAATGACTATAACTAAAGAAGAACAAACAGCAACAATTCACCTAAACGAACATCCCTTGAAACAAGTAAAGAGCTTCAAGTACCTAGGAAGTATAATATCATCAAATGGCAGATCAGAAGACGAGATCAACTCATTGGACAAATGGCACCAATACTAAAGAACAAACATGTATCAATAACTACTAAGAAAGCACTTTACAAAACATTCTTCCTACCAACTCTGTGCTACCAATGCCAAACCTGGACAATGACAGAAAAAGAGAAAAAAAAAATCTCAACAACAGAAATGAGGTTCCTGAGAAGAATACTCAACGTATCAAGAAGAGATAAGATCAGAAATGAAAAAATCAGGACTAAAGTGGGGTTTAAAGCTGTTCTAGATTTTATTATAGAGAAAAAGCAGCGGCTGCAGCAGGATATAACAATATGAAATGGAAACAAATAGGTATTTTAAATTCCTGCGAGAAAAAAACGAACTAAACATTAACAAACGTTGCACATACCTTACAAGGAGATCCACGTGTCGCGAAATACAGATGAAAAATCCGAAATCAGAAGCACTCAATAAATATAATAAAAATGAATAATAAAATAAGATAAAATAAAATACACACGAACGCATACAATAGACACACAGACGTTTCGATTCTAAGAATCTTTGTCAATGACAACACAGATAAACAACGACAGAAACACAAGCACACGACCTATCACTTATGATGCACAACCTGATATTTACATGTGGGGCAGGAAATGTGGACATCACATTTCCTGCCCCACATGTAAATATCAGGTTGTGCATCATAAGTGATAGGTCGTGTGCTTGTGTTTCTGTCGTTGTTTATCTGTGTTGTCATTGACAAAGATTCTTAGAATCGAAACGTCTGTGTGTCTATTGTATGCGTTCGTGTGTATTTTATTTTATTTTATTTTATTATTCATTTTTATTATATTTATTGAGTGCTTCTGATTTCGGATTTTTCACCTGTATTTCGCGACACGTGGATCTCCTTGTAAGGTATGTGCAACGTTTGTTAATGTTTAGTTCGTTTTTTTCTCGCAGGAATTTAAAATACCTATTTGTTTCCATTTCATATTAGATTTTATTAGAAAGCAGCAATTCAAATGGTTTGGCCATGCAAGTAGGCTACCAGTCAACAGCATGCCACAACAAGCAATGATGTACAGACCAGATGGAAACAGAGGAAGAGGCCGACCACGTAAACGTTGGACGGAGGGAATAACAGAATCCATGGGAATGTCGATATACGAAGCCCATAACCGGGCACTCTCACGAAGTTTATACTTCACCTCGACACCGCAAGGTACAAGAGGAACATGATGAGATGAGATGAGATGAGATGAATTAAGAAGAGATGTATAGGACTATTAGTGATGTTGCTGTATTAAGTGAAGTATTGAGCTATTAGTGTTGATGCTGTACTGCTAGGAGAACTAATTACTTCTAGTGTTGCTGTAATGGCTCCGTGGCAAAGGGATTTCGGACCCAGTTCGTAATCTCGCTTACCGCGTTCGAAACACAGCTGCAGGCAATTTGTCATCAGTTTTTGTGTGAAATGGTATGGGTGCCGGTGGTTCAGGAAGCAATGGCAAACTACTGCATGTAAACTAGCCAAGAGATCGCAAACAGCCAAGTAATGCTGGTGTTGACTGCGAAGTCCTTTAAAGGATATGCAACTAACTTTTAACAAAAAGATGTGCATATGTTATACTGAAGTGCAAGGTACACTTAAACACACATCCATCGCAGTCTTTATCAATGGTGTGAGTAATGCTATGCCTTGGAACTACTGTGGATTGAATACGGACCGCTATCTTGACAGACAAGAGCACTAATCATTATGCTCACTCGACTTTACCAGGTATACACTGTTTATAAAGAACATGTTCAAGTCGTTATTTCTCATAAAGTAACTATTATTACTCTACATTCACCTTAACGTTCTCATCGACTCCCGTAATGGCGTTGAGAAGGACATCGGCGATTTTGGCAACTGACCGTGTAGCCAGTAAACTCTGCTCTATATTCTGCGAAATGTAAATGTCGGTTATGTTTATTTGGAAATCGAACAATTACATCAGCAAATACAAGCATATTAACAATATGTGTACTTATATGCTATTAGTCAAAGGTAGAAGAGGAGATATAATGAAGCAAGTAATTTGGACATTTATATTTTCAGTGGAACAGACTCGCTTTCATTTATGGTTACAGCAATATAGCCGCTAACTCATACATCCTACCAGGGTTTCGGTGTCCAGACATTTCTTTAGGCGTTATGTGTTAGAAGATAATACCACACCGCTCATCGTAATCCAGTTTTATATATGAATTACCGATTGACCCGTATTTCAACTTTGAATTAAAAGTTGAACCAGAAACAATCTATATTCTTAAATGAATTAATCGATGATCGATAAACGGTCACATTTTATATGAATTAACAATTTATCCTGAGACATCATTTTCCCTTGTTCCCGCAGAAACTGTTACATAGCAATGGAGGGTTTGTGTTGGATTTTATGTTACATATAATTATTATGACGAGGAAACCTGCCGATGAGTTTGATATTATAATAAGGATATGATCGGCTGGCTCTGAAGTCGACGCCCCAGAGTCATTGGTGTTAGTAATGTGATCGAACATCGGTCTAGTGATGTTGTTGCTGATAACAAGAGAAGCTGACATAATCTCTCTGCAAAACGATGACTGATTTCAGCGATATATTTCATATCAATTGCATCGTATGCAAATGATAGTATAGATAACGTAAGGCTCTTTCAAGAAAGTTCTTCTTGGTTTTTTAATCTACCTTAGAGAAATGTCAATCTTAGGGTGGTAGTGCATATATGTACTAGTATAATTTTCTTCTGCAATATTTAAGCTCAACAACACGGATTTTCTTGTTTGACTGGGAAATGTTCCATGATTTACATACATATGCTACCACAAGACTGATGCATGTTCACAAAGTTTGACTTTAACTTGTTTCCTGGTGTTGAGATCACCTGCCTTATTCTGACAAATTTAGAACAACTCGCACTGTTATTAACTATGGAGCAAATGCATTCCCAGTGTGTGGCCTTCAAAGCTTTGTCACTGTTGATTGCAATTGTCTGACATACAGATTTGTCTGCATACATTATTTGTGTGCGTGCGCGCGCGCGTGTGTGTGCGAGAGTGTGAGTTTTATAAATTCATAAAAAAATAATGGGATAGTTAGTGTGTTATTTGAAAGACGACATTGAATGTGCTAATATCTTAGCAGTACTTCAGGAGAGGTATTATCTTTAATCAACCATGTACAGGGAAAAACATAGAGGAGCATTTTACATTAAGGCGTATTGTGTAAATGATTTTAGCTCCACATTTCCACAGACCAATCGATGATAGAAATGTTTGTGTTCATGCCGGCTAATTTTACTTCGTTGGACAGCTCTTGGTAATTAATATTTTAGGCCGAGTCGACATGGAAAGGTTATTGTAAAAAAAACCGGCTCCATGGAGATGCAAAAGAATAAACAACGACAGAAGACTACTTACTAATTCAAGAACACTCCCAAATACAGACATTGACACTGATCACAAACCAGTCATAGTAAAAAAGAATTCAACATTGAGAAAAGTAAGAAACAAAAATGTAACAACAGATGTCATCAATTATAGGAGGCTTCAAGAAATTACGGTTAAAGGCGAATTTAAACAAGAGATACAAAGCTACATAAGAACATCCTTGATGATTAATCAAGTGTAGATAGAGTATGGTCAATTTTCAAGGCTGTCATGCTCGACACACTGGACAATAAATGTGGAACCAAGAAAGTAGGGCAGGCAAAATATTAACAACAGCTTGGTGGAACAACGAAATTAAAGATGGCGTATTCAGAAAGAAGATAACGTTCAAAACATGGATGACAATTAATTCTGACCAAAGCTATGTTTCTTACAGAATAGCGCAACAAAAATGCTAAACGAACAATTAGAGCATCTAAAGATTAATCCTGGAGAATTTACTGGAACAGATGGAGACTATTAGTGTCAAAGTCTCACATCTGAGGTTGCGACGCGTTGTCTGTGCCAACGCCAGGCAACATAACAACGCGCAACCCTGAGTGATGTTAAACACTGCAGAGGGAATGCGGCGTCTTCGACGACGCCCGTATAAGCAGCCAAGCACAGCAACTGAGCGACGCTTAAACAACCGCTGGTCAGCGGTACACTCCGTGAACCTTGCAGGGGTCACACCAGCTGACTTGAGCGCCGACTAGCGTGTAGAACGAAAGGCCAGGCAGACCGGGTTAGGCGTTTGTATGGACAGGTCGCATGAGTCTGCGAGTGGTTTTGAATCTGCATTGAGAGCTAGCCTGTGCAACAGTGGGAGACTGGTTCGAACGCTTGAGTATTTTGGCTTGTAAGTGATATGTATATTGATTGCATGTATCCTTATGTATTGTATTGATGTTGTTCATGCCGTAATGATTGCTATGGATTGTCATTGCGCGATGTCTGTGCGATAATGAATGCAGCGCGTAAATAAAGCTTGTAAATAACAGTTTCGGATATTCACTTCGTGTGAGTTGATAGTTTGATACTGCTTCACACTTGCCAGAAAACGAGCTACTTATCTTGCTCTACGCAAGACTCTGACAAGTGCGAACGTGGGAGCTCGTCCGAGTTTTGAACTGAATGCGAACTTGTAGATTTTTTTTGTCCGAGTTTTTGAATCGAATGTGAAAATGTCGATAGAAATGCGCAAGTCATAGATTAGGGTAAAGTAACGGAAATAGTGTTGATTTCATTAAATTATAAGTGTGAAGACATTATTTGAAGCCAACCGAGGCGTCTTCAGACTTATCGCCAAATTCAACCAATTTAAGAACTAAAATCCAAAATGGCGGCCGTGCCCTTGAATGTCATTGAGTAGAGTTAGTGTGAGCGTGAAAGTTGTTGATTGTGGTAACGACTAACAATAATACTTGACAGCATACAAACCTATACAGACTTCAGTGACATTACATACACCATACATTTACAAACGTTCTAATTTCGTTTAGTTTCAAAAGTACAGGTATTTTTGTCAACTTGTCCTGAGCCTTGTGAACTTCAAAATTGTTTATGTGCGTCAACCCGAAGGACGTTCCAGTGTGATTTCGAGCACCACTGAACAGCACATTGCCCAAGGATTACTTGAGTATAACATTTTTTTTCATTCCTCTTTATACTTTCGTTAGTCTGGCTTTAAACATCAACTGTGCTAAAAATAGTTGTAAATTACTAACATCATAAGTAATTTTGTCTATATTCATTTCATCATACGTATTGTTCATCATGTCTTCTTTAAACGATATCATTGAAATGGGTTTAAAAATGAATATGTCTGGTGAGGGATTGAGAGCATGGAGTGAAAGTAAATATGCAGAATATCTCTTGAAACAGGAGCAAATTAGTGAGCGAAATGAGAGAGCGGCCGAAAGGGCTCTGAAAAGTAAAGAGGCAGAATCAGAAGCTGCTCTAAAGGTTCAACAGGCACAATCAGAAGCTGCTCTAAAGCTTCAGCAGGCACAGTCAGAAGCTGCAGTGAGGCAAGCTGAGATTTTAGCCCAAAGTAAGAGAGAAGAGCAAGAAACACAACTGAAAATTGAACAGCTAAAATCTGAAGCTTCTAAAGATAAAACTAATAGAGAAACAGACAAAGATCAACCTCACAATAAATACCAAGGTCTGATTAAAAGCTACAACACAGGTGATTGCATAGCAGCATTCACCCACAATTTTGAATTTGTCATGGATCATTATAAAATTCCAAAACCTGAATGGGGTATAGTATATGTAAGAAGTCTTTCTGGAGAACCTGTGAAAGTCATAGAGTCGATCCCAAATGACCTGAAAGAAGATTATCTGTACAATAAAGCGAAAATTATGTCACATTTTTTACTGAATGAATCAGGTTATAGAGAACAGTTTAGGAAGTTGTCTCCTAAGCCTACACACACGTTCTCTGATTACATCTCAGAAATTCAGAATATTTTTTCTAAATGGCTGTCAGCAGCCAAAGTAAATGGAAGTTATGACAAATTAGTTGATCTTATGTTGAGAGATAAGATTATCACATCTCTCCCACCCCCCTTTTCTAAATTTTTGTTGGAATGTCAGTGTGAAAGTGTCCAACAGATTGAAAGTCGTGGATCTGGTTATTTTGCAGCCAATAAGCATTGTTTCTCTAGTAGTCTGACCAGCACAGACTTTGTAGCAGCAGCTACATATGGCAAATATCAGTCAGGGTCAAATAACAAACAAAGACCTTATAAACAAGCTGCAGAGAAATTTTATCAGTGCAGATATTGCCAATTCTCACACAGTGAGAATGATATGTGTGACCAACATCCTGGGTACACTGCTTACTTGAAAAATTACATTTCCAAGCAAGATAAAGAAAGGAAGAACTACAGAAAACTTACCAAATGTTATCTTTGTAAGGCTTTTGGTCACTGGCGTAAGGATTGTAAAGGCAAGGCAATGACCAGAAAAGCTAATGCAGCCATGTTTGACAGTTCTTCTTCAGAAGATGAAAGTGCACAAGATCACCCAGTAAACTCAACACATTCCATTGATGTGTTCCATCATGAAAAATGTACCATTTGTGATCAGTTTCATGAGGATGGCGTGTTAACATGCGGCCATTCCATACCTGTTACCAATGAGGAGGCCAATTTTGTAGTAAACTCCCAAGGTAAATTAAACATCCACCAGGGGTATGTTAATTATAGAGCTGCCACAGTGTTACGTGATAGCGGAAGTACTCTCATTGGTGTGAAGAGAGATTACATTTTACCATCACAATATACTGGTAAATATGTCACATGCAGGACATTCTCAGGAAACATAGAGAAATATCCACTTGCATGGGCATATATAACTACACCATTCCTTACAGGAAAGGTTAAATGCGCAGCGTTAACCAATCCTTGCTGTGATGTTATCATTGGATACCTTCCTGAATTGAATGACATACCACATGACAGTAATACATCAACTGTCATTTGTAATATTGATACTACCATTTCACCTTCATCATAAATCACCATTCATGATGTATTACCACCTGTAACTGAATGTACAAATGCCAATCTGGCTACGCCAGAACATACATGTAATTGTGTGAATGTGACATCAACGTGTGATGAGAATGATCGTTGTGATGTAATAAATGCAGTAACTAGATCTACTGCACAGATGCAAGATCAAATCGATCAAACAGAGGTTTTACAACGAGTAAGTCCAGTTGCAACATCTCTTGAGACAACTAGGGAGAAGTTTATAACATCTCAGAAAGCCGATCGATCTCTGCAAAAGTATTTTAAACTTGTAGGCCAAAAGCCAAGAGTAGCAAAGAATGCTCAATGGTACTTTGCTCTGAAGAACGGAATTCTAACACGGTACTACACCAAAGGTTCCAGTACTATAGAACAAACAGTGCTACCGTTAGAAAACCGCAAGCAAGCATTGAATCTAGCTCATGACATACCCTTTGCAGGACACATGGCGTATGCTAAAACTAGAGCAAGGTTACTTACTCAATTTTATTGGCCTAAGTTTTGCAACGATACCAAAGAGTATTGCAGATCGTGTGACATCTGTCAAAAGCTTGTCAAAAAGGGTAAACACCCACAAGCTGAATTGCAAGTTACTAATTTGGCTAGTAGACCGTTTGAAAAGATCTCGGTCGATATAAAGTTGGTCCTCTTAACCATGTAACATCAAGAGGTAATAGGTACATTGTAACACACATTGATCTATGTAGTCGGTGGCCGGAAGCGATTCCAATGAAGAACATAACTTCCAAAGACATCATGGAAGTGTTCTTTCATATTTTTGCGAGGGTAGGATTCCCTGATACCATCCTTTCAGATCGGGGTAGCCAGTTTATTGCCTCAGCTACACAAGCCTTTACCAAGATGTTGGGTGTTAAACAATGCTTCAACAGTCCCTACCACCCGCATTCGACCGGTATCGTAGAAAGATTAACGGCGATATGAAACATATGCTCTCTAAAGTAACCCAAGAACACACTGAAGATTGGGATACTTATCTGCCTGCAATTTTGTTTGCATATAGGGAAGTGCCCCATTCCAGCACTGGGTTCTCACCATTCGAAATGTTATATGGTGCACAACCACGCGGCCCATTATCTCTGTATGAATCTATGTTGACTGAAAGTACAACTTTGCCTAAACCCATTTCACCATATGAACATGTAACATCATTGCGTGACAGAATTATGAAATCATGTGTGTTAGCTAAAGAAGCTCTCCAAAAATCAGGAGCTATCTACCGACAATATGCTAACAGAGGAAATAGAACTATTACACTGACACCTGGACAGGACGTTCTTCTTCTTTTGCCAAGTGATAGACATCTCCTCACTGACTCATGGCAAGGACCGTTCAAAGTACTACGACACATTTCGACGGTAGATTACGAAATTGCAGTTAGGGACACACATAAAATTTTCCATATTAACATGCTCAAACCATATTACCACATTCAAGACGACCAAGTAGAAACTGCAGCAAGCACCACCATAGTGGACCAGACGGACTACAACGACACTGACGAGATACCGACACCAGTTCTTGACACGACGACCAACTTACAGGACATTAAGGTAAATCCTAAACTGACGCAGACACAGACTGACAGTTGCAGACAACTGATACAAGAGTACAAGACAATATTTTCTGACAGCCCAGGACAGACAGATTTAGTTCAGCACCAAATCATCTTAACATCCGACATTCCTATCAAGTGTAGACCGTATTCTATCCCTATACACTATAAGGAAAAATTACATCAAGAAATAATTGATTTAGAAGTAAATCATATCATTCGACGTTCACAATCTCATTTGTGTTCACCAATAGTTTTAGTAAGGAAAAAAGGACAAAACTATCAGACTCTGTGTGGACTATCGTAAGCTCAACAGCATTACACAGTTGGATTTAGAACCGATGAGCAACTGTGAAGACATCCTGACTGAACTATCTGACTCACGTTATTTTACTAAACTTGACATGACAAAAGGTTACAGGCAGATAGCTGTACATCATGACAGTATACATCTGACTGCATTTGCCACACCGTGGGGTTTATACGAATGGTGTAAACTACCGTTCGGATTAGTCAATGCACCGGCTACCTTCGTCAGAATGACAAGAATTCTTTTGATAGACATTGCTAACATCATTTGGTACATGGACGACATTTGCATACACACAAAGGACATGACAGATCACATAACAGCACTACAACAGACATTTGACAGGATTAGACATCATGGACTGACTGTAAAACCTTCCAAAGTTGATATAGCCTTTCAGGAAATTTCATTTCTGGGTTATAAGATCTCAAATGGCTTTATATCAACTGACGATAACATCATGTCGAGAATTTTGAAATTGCCGCTTCCGACAACTAAGAAACAGTTGCGAAGTGTGTTAGGTCTTTTAAACTATTATAGACAATTTATTCCTCATTTTGCTGAATTGACCAAATGTTTCACTGATTTACTAACAAATAAACATCCCAATGTGATTGTAAACAGCGAATGTTTGAGGCCAGCATTTACGAAGATTCTTTCATATTTTTCTATAGCACCTATTCTAAAATTGCCAAATTTGAATATTACTTTTAGATTAAGATGTGACGCGAGCTCCGTAGCCATTGGAGGGGTGCTTCTCCAGGAACACGACCAAATCTTGTACCCAGTATACTACGTCTCTCGAAAACTTAACACCAGCGAACGAAATTACAATACGCCGGAACTCGAGGCTCTTGCCATGGTATTTTCGGTACGTAAACTTTCTAGGTTTCTTTTAGGCAAACATTTCATTATTGAAACAGATAATAGCCCGCTGACAATTGTTACCAGAGGAACGCCAAGTAACAGCAAGGTGGCAATATGGTCCCTTCTTCTGCAGGACTATAGCTATGAGATTAACCATATAAAGGGTTCCCAAAACTGTCTTGCAGATCTTTTGTCGAGATGTCCATACGACGAACCTAATACCCAGTCAACACCAGAGCACAGTGCAGAGGGTGTATAAAACTGCAACGTAGATAGTGCTCAGTACCACAGCCAATTGTGACAATGTGTCAGTAACGCTGTGTACAACATTGTGATGGGGTAGACTGTATCTCCCAATGTATATAACTTATGTACATATTCTTATTATTATCATTATTATGCGAATGAATGCGTGTATAATTGTGAGATATGTGAAAGAATGTAATCATTATTATGTAAACTAATGTGTTGTATAACTGCAAGGTATGAGAAAGAATGGGATTATTATTGTAAATACATAAATATTGTAACAACCAGACACTACAAAGACAAGTGTCGCTGGACAACACTACAGGATCCAGAAACTTACCAAGCCACTACAACGTGAAGTAATCCTGAATGTATCCAGAATCCAGACCGATGTGTCCAAGACGTTTTAACAAGGTACGAAAGATGACTGCGACATTACAATCCGAGCAGAAGACGGAAGAAACGATCCAACAGCTGATAGTAACAACTAATACTCCGTTTATATAATATCCATCCAGAACGGAACAACGTCGTGTGAATGACACCACAACACATGTGTAAAATAGCACAGCTGTATACTTCCGGTATTTTTTGCATATTAATTTAAAAGTTAGCAGACTACACTAAAAAGTCTATAAATTTATGACGATTATATTAACATGTGATTTAAAATATTTCCATATACGGAATTGTATATGTCGATCTTTATAATATGTAATCTCAGCATCGTAACTTGATTACTTCTTTACAAACGTGACTTTTTGTGCACATTTGTCAATAAGTATCAAATTATGACACTAAGAAATAAATTTGTAGTGATAATTTATGTCATGTAAACTACGATAAATTATTGTTCCTAAATATTTTGTATAATAACCAAGGGACAGTACTCTAAATTCTTGGTGATGTGTAAATATGTATTGTAACCATTAACATGTGTACTTGATAGATAAGCACGTCAATGTGACGTCATTTACATATGGACAATATATTACCAAAACTGTTGACCTTCATTAGAAACTCTAAACAGAGGTCTGATGATGGAGCTATCTCAGAGGGAGATGCTCACAGTTTGACCTGATGATTTTAGTATTTTTGTTCTTGGTTGTTGAGGTAGTGGCCAGTTTAGCCGTGACCTACCGGACTAGCTGTGTCACAGCCAGGTGATGTCCATCAAATAGATTGTACTTGACTGTTGTACTTCATGGTGCAACATAATTGTTGTATACATATTGATTACTATTCACCTGTATATATTTATAATAACTATTAAGGTATAAAATGTTCGATTTTGACAAATTTAATAACACCCATATATATTGTACATGAAAGGAAATCCTTTCATGAAAAAGGGGTGTGGAGAGTGTCAAAGTCTCACATCTGAGGTTGCGACGCGTTGTCTGTGCCAACGCCAGGCAACATAACAACGCGCAACCCTGAGTGATGTTAAACACTGCAGAGGGGATGCGGCGTCTTCGACGACGCCCGTATAAGCAGCCAAGCACAGCAACTGAGCGACGCTTAAACAACCGCTGGTCAGCGGTACACTCCGTGAACCTTGCAGGGGTCACACCAGCTGACTTGAGCGCCGACTAGCGTGTAGAACGAAAGGCCAGGCAGACCGGGTTAGGCGTTTGTATGGACAGGTCGCATGAGTCTGCGAGTGGTTTTGAATCTGCATTGAGAGCTAGCCTGTGTGACAGTGGGAGACTGGTTCGAACGCTTGAGTATTTTGGCTTGTAAGTGATATGTATCATTGATTGCATGTATCCCTATGTATTGTATTGATATTGTTCATGCCGTAATGATTGCTATGGATTGTCATTGCGCGATGTATGTGCGATAATGAATGCAGCGCGTAAATAAATCTTGTAAATAACAGTTTCGGATATTCACTTCGTGTGAGTTGATAGTTTGATACTGCTTCACACTTGCCAGAAAACGAGCTACTTATCTTGCTCTACGCAAGACTCTGACAAGTGCTAAAGATTACAAAATAAAATCTTATGAACGTGGCAATAATGTGTGAAAAAGAGATGCATACCATAACTCAACCACCATTATAAACAGCAAAATAGATATACCATTAGTTAATCGACAACAAAGACTAGCAAGGTGGGCAGAATACTTTCAAGAGCTACTTAACCCCACACACAATAGCGTAGAAAACCTAACTTGTATGCGTAAAAGCTGTGGACAAAAAGAACCAAACTTCAACCCTGCAGAAGTCAAATCAATTATGCAGAAAAGTACTAAAACAAAGCACCGGGTCCGGATTGGAATAACCACAGAAGCTATTCAGGCATGTTAGAAAACAGGAGTTTAATGGCTGATAAGACCTTTTAATATAAGGTGGGAAGAAATAAAAGTAGCAGACGATTTGCAACAGGCAGTAATGATATCAATATGGAAAAATGAAAGACAATATGAGAGAGTGTGAATCATACAGAGGTATATTACTGCTGAGTCATATAGTGAAAATGTACGAAAAAATATTGGAACAAAGAACCAATTGTTGAACAATAGTTAAGCAAAGAACAATTTGGTTTCAGGAACATTAAAATTTGCATTGATGCACTGCACTATTCACACTTAGACAAATATGCGGAAAAAAACACATAGAATATAGTGACCAGCAGAATACTGTGTTTGTAGATCAACAACATTCTTTCGATAGAGTCTATCCATCAATCATGTGTCATGCCGGTAAACATTGGCTGTCATGATTCGCCATTTCACTCGATCACCATAGTCGTAGGTCAGCTCAGTGGTCTTGTCTCGACCATGCCACTTGGTATAGTCATCCAGGTATTTACTTCACTCTCTTCCCCTTGTACTCTTCCCATCTGTCATAAACTGACTTACGTATCTCCCTGGCGGGCAACCACTCAGTCAAAAGTCCTACTGGTGTTTAGGTCTGGGTGCAGTTTGACATCCCTTAACTATGTCAGAAGTGACTAATTACCATCCCAGATCCGAGAGAGAAAACGCGGGACATATGTCTGTTAAGCTGATTGAAGACACCTTCCCTGTATACTCACACACACAAAAACAGCCAAGAAGTCACTCGTTGAAAAGTAGATGTATCGGCCCTTGGTATCCACAGTAGTGAGAAAGAGGAATTAAGATTTGCAGGATAAGCTTGTTACTTAAGGTCTGCATAGGCAATGTACCCCCCCCACCCCCCCCCCCCCCACCCCTTCCGAAAGGTTCCACTCCTAGAAAGAAAAATGTGATCCCCCAAACTGTATATCAATGCGTATACTCACTTAAGCTACACAAACATTTACAGACAGAATAATGGACTAACTCTGAGGTTTAACAATTACCACTGGGTTTATTGATATTTATGATGATAAATGATATGATGATGATTATTATTATAACGATGTTATAACTCAACTTAAGAGGGCACGTAGGTCAGGCTCAGTAGTGAGACGCGTTGCACTATCAGGTGGAAAGATTCCAATTTGGTCCTTTCCCAATGAGAGGTCACTCTCTGATGTGAGTGGATCGTTGACTGTCCATGGCTCCTAAGAGAGCTTGAATGAAACGAACGGAGATGGTAGTAGCTACGTCTACATATGTCAAGACACATAAATATACATTCATATACACATGCATTCATCTCATAATATGCATGTCATGTAAATATATATAATTTCTAATTATGAAGTATTTCCCATATAAATTCACCTCAATTATTCTCTCCCTTTCTATAACTTTCATACTGTCTTGTCAGAAGGACTTCAGTCGCACATTCCTGTCGAACATTAAAGGCCTTCCCTGCACCAGTCTGGAAAAAAGTGTCCTAAGTCATTGGTCTGTCCTCATACAGACATCGTTTCGCGGACAAGGTGAAATGGTGACATTTCTCCCTCCAAACGGGTTCACACCATTCTTAGTAGGCATTTCAAGTATTGGTCTAAAGAACCACATTATTCTGGACGCTATCAATAGACTGTTTGCTCTTATGGATTTCTCCTAAGTAGCCATTCTCCAATGTGCTGACCTCATACAGGATGCATCCAAATGTATCTCCTGTACATGAATATGCCACACACTCACGTGGATTTAATATTGTTGGATTTCTCCAAACTATCTCGTACAACAAATTAGAAAACAAAGTAGCGAATAATAGAAGAAGAAAATAAACTTCACATTGAAATATTTAAGGCTAGAACTGGAACAATGAGTAACACCGAAAATCCACACGCTTGAAGTTGGGAAGAGATAAAATGCGCAGCAGAAAACTAAACAGCCGGCCATCAGACAGCAGACAAACGGATCAAAATAATATGCTAGTATTACCTGCGTTTATAGCTTAGAAAATTCCGTTACTGGACTTAGTATTTAAGTCAGACGGAGCACGATGTTAACATTTTTCTAGGTAGGTATAATTTTTACGCTGTACGTGCGTTTGCGTCTGCGGTTTGTAGGCAATGCCCGTCGTTATATATTCTGTTCGTCCATGATGGATTTCCCTCCTTACTCCTCTTTTCACGTGGAATAATTATATATACATCTAGTCTCTTGTTACCTCCTCCCTTTTCTTCATATTTGATTATTCCCTGGAGGCCTTATAGCCAGTATACTTGTAACTATTACTCTCTTGTCATTATAGACTAGTTTCCTCATGTCAAACACATTGATTGACATTATGCTATGCGTCTGGACACGCTTCATTTCGCATTCCCTGTGTTCTGGGATTCAAACATTCTTTAACTCAATGAATTGCCGTCACTGCTTCATACGTTAAGTCAGGCTGAACGCCCTGATCTCTCAGTCCCGATGAGGTGTTAGGCATCGGTTTCTATTCTGAACGGCGCTTGTGGCACTTCAACATTTCACCGTCACCACTGCGTCCGGACATTTACGACGATATGTTAACCGGTGAATGTTATGAAGTCGGAAGGTCGCATCTCTGCTTCCCCTCCTCTTCTGACGAGACAATGCGAGCTTCCAACCTTTGATATAGACGCCGATTGGCCCCGCTAAGTCTGGACTTTAGCATTAACCCATGATGTCGGCCTTCTCTCAAGCTGGAATGTCCCATCTCTACGTTCTCTTTTCCATGCACAAGTGGTGTGACTAATTATTTCTTCCACCGTTTCTAGAAAGCAGGTCTAGCTTAGTGCGTTAGCGCAGATTGTTACAGTTATGGCGCAAATTTGTGTAGTAGAGTTGGATACGCTAGCAGTGCGGTGACGTTGTATATTCTCTTGTTTTCATTTCATTTTAGTGTGTCCTTATTCCTTTGTTTGGGACTCAGATTATTTTCTGGTGGGATTAAAGATATATTTTGGTGCCATCGAGGAGTTCCGTCACACCCTCTCTCGATCTTTCCAGTTGTCACTAAGTTATCCACATTACTTCTTCTCGATAGAGTAGGCAGATACAAATTATGGACCATCATTGAAGAATCTATGATACAAGCACAATTGCTAGAGAACATCATAGCCATGTACCACTCGAGCCAAAGTGCAATAATAACACAAGGAGGTATATCATATTTGTTCAAAGTCAATACAGGAGTGAAACAGGGATGTGTGCTCTCTCCTCTGGTATTTAATATCTACATAGACAGATTATTCGAAGAAGGAAGCCTTAATAGAACAGATTCAATAAAATTTTTAAACTTTACTTCAGATGAAACATATCCACATGCAATAAATTAACGTCGATGTGCAGACGACCAGTGCCTGTTTTATAGCGGGGAGTAGTGTCTGCAAAATCATACTTATAATTTGAGATTAACATACAACAGATACAACATGAGTATAAATATAACCAAAACCGAAGTAATGCAAGTTAACAGATATCCTGGTTCACTAAGTATACAGGTAAATGACACATCATTTCTGAAACAAGTTAAAGAATTCAAATATGTTGGAAGTATGATCACAGAAGATGCATATTGGATAGAGAAATCGAAATCAGACGTCAAAAAGCAAGTGCACTTGCATATCAATTATCACCCATACTGAAACATCCAAACATGACTATGTCTACAAAACAACATATAATAAACAACATATTCACACCAACCCAAACTACCAATTTCAAACATGGACATTATCTATATATATAAAACAAAGTGTATGTAAATATGTATGTCCTTTATTTGTTCGCGAACGGCCCATCCGATTGAGATGAAATTTGCTACACGTCTTCCTTTCATTCCAGCGATGCCAACTGTCATATTTTTTTTCTTCTTTTTCCTCCTCCCTCCTCCCCCTCCCTAAATACGTACGTAAATATATGATGATGATGATGAAAGAATCCCCGAACCACAACGTTACGACAAGCGAAGAAAATGACGTGACTACACAGAATCGTCACACGGCAATCATCATCATCATCAAGTGCCGTGCCGGCTAGCGTCGGCGTTCATGGCTCTCCATAGATCTCAGTCTTTGGTTTTCTGGATCAACTCTGCTGCTGATATTCCTCCATGCCACGGCAATATCAATAACAATTCCTCTTTTTATGTGTAAGGAAGTTATCTACATTCATGTAGAAGGGAAGAACAATCAATGGAAGGACCGAAATCACAGAACCTAGACGAGTATGAATTCGCAATGGCGAACTCCCTCCTCCTCTCTTCTCCTCCTCCCTCCTCCTCCCTCTACCTCCTCCCTACACCCTCCTCCTCTCTCCTCCTCCTCCCTCCTCCTCCTCTTCCTCCTCCCTCTACCTCCCCCCTCCTCCTCCTCCCTGTTCCTCTCCCTTCCTACTTCCTCCTACTCCTTCCTCCTTCTCCCTCTGCCTCCTCCCTCCTCCTACCTCTCCCTCCTCCTCCTGCCTCCTTCTCCCTCATCCTCCTCCTTCCTCCTCCTCCTTCTCCCTCCTTCTCCCTCTTCCTCCTCCATCCTACTCCCTTCTCCTCCTCCCTCCTCCTCCTACCTCTACCTCCTCATCCCTCTACCTCCTACTCTTCCCTCTACCTCCTTCCTCCACCCTCCTCCTCCTCCCTCCTCCTCCTCTTCCACCTCCCTTTCCTTCCTCCCCTCCTCATTCTCCCTCCTCCTCCCTCCTCCTTCTCCCTCCTCCCCTCCTCATTCTCCCTACTCCCTCTCCCTTATCCCTCCTCCTCCTCCCTCCGCCTCCTCCCTCCTCCTCCTCTCCCCTCCTCCTCCCTTCTTCCCCTCCTCCCTCCTCCTCCCTTCTCCTCCTCCCTCCTTCTCCCTCCTCCTCCTCTCCCCTCCTCCAATTCCTACCCTCTTCCTCTTCCCCTCCCCCTCCACCCTCCTTCCCCTCCTCCCTCCTCCTCCCTCCTCCTCCCTTCTCCTCCTCCCTCCTCCTCCTCTCCCCTCCTCCAATTCCTACCCTCTTCCTCTTCCCCTCCCCCTCCCTCCTCTTCCTCCTCCATTCTCCTCCTCCCTCTTCCTCCTCCTCCCCCTTCCTCCTCCTCCTCCTCCATCTTTCTCCTTCTTCTACCTCCTCCCTCCTCCTCCTCTCTCCTCCCCTCTCCTCCCTTTTCCTCCCTCCTCTTCCTCCTCTACCTAATCCCTCCTCCTCCCTCCTCCTCCTTCCTCCACATCCATCCTCCTCTCCCCTCCTCCTCCTACCCTCTTCCCCTCCCCCTCCTCCCTCTCCCTCCTCTTCCTCCTCCATCCTTTTCCTCCTCTTCCTCCTCCTCCTCCCTCTTCCTCCTCCTCCTCCTTCCTTTTTCTCCTCCTCCTACCTCCTCCCTCCTCCTCTTCTCTCATCCTCTCTCCTCCCTTTTTCTCCCTCCTCCTCCTCCCTCCTCCTCCCTCCACCTCCTTCCTCCACACCCCTCCTCCTCCATCTTCCTCCTCCCTCCTCATCATTCCTCCTAAACCTTCTCCCCCTCCTTTTCCTCCCTCCTCCTTCTGCCTCCTCCTTCTACCTCTTCCTCCCTCCTCCTTCTCCCTCCACCTCCTCCCTCCTCCTCCTCTCTCCTCCTCCTCTCTCCTCCTCCCTCTCGCTCCTCCCTCCTCCCTCCTCCCTCCTCCCCCTCCTCCTCCTGCGTTCTCCTCCTCCCTCCTCCTCCTTCTCCCTCTTCCTTCTCCCTCCACCTCCCCCTCCTCCCTCTTCCTCCTCCTTCCTCCTCCTCCTCCTCCCTCTTCCTCCTCTCTACTCCTCCTCCTCTCTCCTCCTCCTTCCTCCTTCTCCCTCCTCCTCCCTTTTTTTCCTCTTCCCTCCTCACCCCTCCTCCTCCTTCTCCTCTTTTCCCCTCCTCCTCCCTCCTATTCCTCCCTACTCCTCCTCCTCCCTCCTCCTCTTCTCTTCGCCTATCTCTTCCTCCCTCCTCCTCCCTCCTCCTCCCTCCTCCATCCTCTTCCTCCTCCTTCCTCCTACTCCTCCTTTTTCTTCTTCTTCTGCTGCTGCTGCCGCCGCTCCATTTACCCAAGTTAATTGTTGGGG
This sequence comes from Cepaea nemoralis, assembly GCA_014155875.1. Lineage (NCBI taxonomy): Eukaryota > Metazoa > Mollusca > Gastropoda > Stylommatophora > Helicidae > Cepaea > Cepaea nemoralis. The sequence goes on along the minus strand of JACEFZ010028405.1, from coordinate 145,683 downwards.
GAATATGTAAAGATCTTTCAAGTGCTCTTTCTAATGCTTTTTGTAAGTTGGTCTTCGTTTATCTAAGGTTGTTCTAACCGCAACCAATAAATGATTAGACAGACAGACAGACAGACAGACAGACAGACAGACAGACAGACAGACAGACAGACAGAGAGGGAGGGACAGACAGACAGACAGACAGTCAGGAACGGGAACTTATATGAATTAAATTAGATGCTCCCCATCAGGGGCTGGGCGAAGCCGGGCCGAGTCAGATAGACAGACAGACAGATAGACAGACAGACAGATAGATAGTCGGGAACGGGAACGGGAGCTTATATGACTACTTATATGAATTAAATGAGATGCTCCACACCAGGAGCCAGGCGATGCCGGGCAGGGTCAGACAGACAGACAGACATATAGATAGACAGACAGACAGACAGACAGGAACGGGAACGGGAGCTTATATGCCAACTTATGTGAATTAAATGAGATGCTCCCCACCAGGGACTGGGCGAAGCCGGGCTGGTTCTGCTAGTTTAAATCATAATTACTCAAAATCAACATCCTGTGAGATGAGATGCATGAGGAGAGCTGCCAGCTTAACAATCCGAGACCGAATAATAAATGTTGTTATCAGACAGACAGTGGGATCAACACCGTGCGCCACATTTATCGAAAGACAGAAGATGAAATGGTTTGGCCATCTCGTTAGAATGCAACACCATCATCTACCAGCACTGGCCCTACATCAAAGATCATCTGCGACGAGAGCAAGAGGACGCCCCAGAAGAAAATGGAGTGATGACATCAAAGACATTGTACAATCACACGAAATGACACTATCTAGTGCCACCCATCGGGTGCTGGAACGCTTATTATTCTTCCCCACGACGATTGGTGGCTAAAGTGGAAGATTATGATAACTATGAGTCTGTCACCCTAAATAATTTGTGTTAATCAATCTGGGTAAATGTCAATAGCTTCCCTGGGGTGAAGGGAACAGGCTATCACACTTATTTATGAATATCTATACATACACCACATACACACACACACACACACACACACACACACACACATATATATATATATATATATATATATATATATATATATATATATATATATATATATATATATATATATATATATATATATATATCGGGATGACTTCAGATTTGGGACTGGGACAATCTCAGTCTACGACCTCACCAGTCTTCGGATACCTATCTCTCTCACGACCGACCAAAGAATGTTACCCTTTCAAACCTCATCCTGAACATATGATGCAACTCTGGTATCTACAAACTCAATAACAAATGTATTGTACAAAAGAGTGAAGATAATGTGGTTGTAGTACAGATACGTCTGTTGTGAGTTAATCGCTTCAAGACAGATTCAGCGGAGGCTGCCACTAGAAGGATGTCGTCATAGTACCCATGTCAACGTATCACACCACATAGGTATGTTACGTAACTCTTAGCCTCTCGTTAAAGGTCCTCAGTCTACGACCAGATAGCACCTCCTCCAAGTTGACAGTAACTCAGGATAATGACACAAGGACACTTGAGCATGTGTCTACATAATACTCTGAATTTCCATCCTCATCCAATCACGCAGATGCCTCCATAATAGGTCTATAATTATAGTAGCACAGTTTCTAAATTACTGATTTTCGAAGCACAATGTCCCGTTCTAAATTTTCTTTAAAAATATTATTCATGGCTAGAGTCACAATAGCCTAAAGTTTCTGGTTAGATTCACACCCATAGCTCATTTTCTCATGAATCAAGTGTTTCTTGATATATCACACAGTTGTTTGGTAGTCGGGTAGGTACTCAGTGTGGCGCAGCTGGACGATTACACAAACCATACTTGCTCAGCAGGCTTCATTATAAATGGTGGATGACTTATCCTGGAACAGCTCTGAGGGCATAGACGACTGGATAGTAGGATCACCTCACGTCAGCTGGTCTGTCCAGACTGCTGATGTTGACACAGAACGATGGTTTTGCGGACTGTCCATCACTCCTCTCCGGAAGGTAGAATCTTTTCATTCAATAATGCAGTTTGAAGTATGGGACCTCGTCCAATCTGGGGACGTTATGTCGACTGTCTTTCAACTGTCCTATGACATTGGTACCAGTTCTTTCAATAACTGCAACCACACAAAAGTTCTTGCCAGCCGGCCAGAACACCCATCTTCTCCTTCTATTCTTAGTCAGGTCACTGCGACTGCGCAGTTAGAACACGATTTCCGAAATCATCATCTGTCGAACTTTCCAGAATCCAAGGGCATAATCCTTCACTCCCTTAGGGGTAATATTATTGCGGTTATTTGCATGTGAAAGTTGCTGTAGGCCGTGAAAGTTGTTGTAGGCCGAGATATGGGTGTCAGTCTGGCAAATTCACAACATCTTCTGCTGGTCGTATCCTCCTGGCAGTTTGTGACAGTAAAGCAGGGCAAATTATATTCCCACGCTAGGACACTCTGGGTGCGGGGTAGTTGGGTTATTTCCTTTTCTATGGCATCCACCCAAACAGTAAATAAAAATGTTCCCCTGGCAGAATGATCCTTGGTAAACGCACATGACAGACAACCCTGGGGAGCACAGGGCATTGTCATGGGGCAGAACTTACTTTCTGGGTTAACACAGAACAGAAAACTGCCCCCAGATATAGCCTAAACATCTGAAGGGTGTAAAAGAAGCTTAAAAGAATTGCGAGGTAGAGAGGGAGCATTCAGGAAGCATACGCTGATGCAGGATTTCTATATACTTTTTTCAGCGTTGGTGGCAACATTGGCCAGTATATTCGCACAACGTGCCTAACCAATCTAAAAAGAGCTTTGGCTAGCAAGTGAACCACCCTGGCCGACATACCACGCAGAGAGAACCACTACCTAGTACCACGTGGTGTCAGTCAAGTGTTTCCTACAGCGGCACATCAGACCAGATGATGTAGCGCTGTGGGAAAAAGTGAACACATCGCCAACTAGAGAGGGGTCGTCAGCCGACGAATGAAGGTGGCTGGCTCCAGGTGGAAATCGACAGCTCCAGGTTACGTTAGTCTTTAAGGTTCCCACCTCGCTTTTACCATGTATCGGATTATATGACAACCTGATGATTAATGTACATCGGCTAAGGAAAAGTATCCTGCTTCTTACAGCCTAACCTGCGAAATAATAATTGTTTGATCCCTCGTTTTCAGAGGAGACAATTTTTAATCAGTAAAGTTTATGAGTTTTATAAATTATTCAACAAGAAGTAGGTTTTATTCTGTGAAGCAACATACCATAGTAATAGTGAATGAAAGTTGTATACTTGTATTTCTGTTGTCCAATTGTATGACACAGCACTGGGGAAAATAGTTAATTTATCAGGAAAAGAGGCCTGGATAAACCGACCAGCTGTATTGGTACTCTTACACAGCGTAAAGTCTCACCTTCCAGTACTTATCAACTGTAACGTCTAGCTGATGTCTTTAGGGACCAGTTTTCATACCTTCCTTATATATCACGAGCCAATTTCATCGGCTCCTCATACATTGGGTAGACTGTACTTTAGGGCCAGTATAATCATTTTCATGTGTACACAGGGGTTTTTCACCCACTGAAGACCACGCTACAACATAGCATTATTGAAACAAAAACACAGACGTGAACCAAGGCTGCCGTGATCATGTGAGACGGCGATCCATGACCGCCCACAATTATCGACATAGCACTACATGACTCCTACATGCTCACAAAACAGCCATATTTTCAACATTAAAACATTCTATAATTAAATGAAACCGCGGTAACACAGGGGTTTGTTTGTGGCCTGCCAAGACAGTGGCTCTAGTTCAATCTTCCGTTAGATTAGAATTAGGCTCATCCGACAAGTATTGCACTTGGTTCTAATCAGTCTCAAAGCAAAGGAGTATGAAACGATTTTCAGAATTTTCTAGGAATTGCCTGGAAAAGAATGGCGATGATAAATGTTGTTATCCACTTTACCTCTTTCGTCGTGCTAGTATATGTGAAATCCCGAAGGCAATATCTGCTATGAAACAAAGAATGTTTCATATTTAAACGAAAACTTGCAACTCAAGCGGCAATATATTGTAGTAAATTAATAACAAACCGTCGATAAATGCTTTAACATGTTCCACAACCGTTTTACGTATAAACTAAATCCACTGATAAAGTATTTTGTTTCAATGTTAGGTTACATGCCGCTGTGCTCCGTGGCGAATGAGCTAAGGACGCAAGTTTGTAATCCCGCATACTGCATTCGAAACACAGCTGCGGCCGATTTAACAGCAGACCGCATTGTGTTTCCATTTTTATGAAATGGTATGGGTGCCGGCTGTTCAGAAAGCAACGGCAAACTACTGAAAGTAAACTTACCAACCAATAGATCACAAACAGCCAAAGAAATGCTGGCGTGGACTGCACGTCCTGTAAATAATTTGCTACTACCTCTTAACATGCCGACTGCAATCAGCCCCATAATTTATTGACTATAATGTTCTATACAAGTTTGCGTTCATTAGGTTGTCACTGCTTTCTGAAAGGCCGACGATTGTGCCACTGTAAAAATCAACGCGACACGATCTGCTCTCAAATAGCCTCCGGCTGACTTCGAAGCCGGCAAGTCGGGATTGTGAAACTGCGCTCACTAATCCCTAGGCCACAGACATCGACTATACCAATATAAAACAAACAAAAACACACTGCCCCAGATCTATTAAATGTACCTTGTTTAACATGTCCTTTGCCTCCGTGTCGTTTGCGGTACTTGTGTCATTATTGCTGATACTCTCGCCAATACCTGATGCCACATATATCAGTGTGCTAAGCGCTTTCACCTGTGACCTTCGATTAATTAAATACGTGTAGTTGACATAGCACACACACTGCAGTTAAAAAGGTTTCTAACATAATCATGTACACTCATCGGTTTATTTTATTCCATTCCAGTCCAGTCCATTGGCACCTTGCCGTCTTGACAGACGATAGTTTGTGCTTTAAAAAGGCATAATAACTTTTAACTATGGCGGTAGCGAGTGTGACTGATAAGGCCAATTTGCGCTGTAAATGTCCGTTCACAGTGGGTGCATGTGAACACGTGGTCATTTCCACCATCATGCACCATCTTACGTCTCAAACGCTTGGTGTGTGACTTTTCTGCAATAATTTTCTCCTTTGACTTTATTCCATTTCTGATATTTGCCCTCCATGCAACACGTTCAGCGGCGACTTGCTCCCAATGTGCATTATCAATGCCTGTATCAATCATGTCCCGCTTACACACATCTTTGTATCGTAGTAGAGGCCGACCCTGAGATCTCTTACCCATCTGTAATTCACCAAAAAAGATATCCTTTGGTATTCTACCATCATCCATCCTCCTAAGATGTCCTATCCATCTAAGTCTACGAAGACTGAGCATGGAATAAACTGTCACACAACCTGATCTTTCCAATACTTCAGTATTTGTGATTTTGTCTTGCCACTTAATACCAAGAATTCTTCGCAAACACCGCATATGAAAGCTGTTTAAATTGTTCTCTTGGTGTGAGTAAGTTGTCCAGGTTTCACTGCCATAGAGAAGAGTACTAAGGACACAGGCTTGATAGACAAGGACTTTTGTTTTGGCAGTAAGCTTCCTGTTCTCCCAGACTCTTTTTCTTAACCTGTTCATTGTTGTTGCTGCCTTACCAATCCGGATGTTGATTTCCTGATCTAGGGATAATTTGCTATTTACCACTGATCCTAGATATGTAAAATGGTCTACTATCTCTAGTTCGGCGTCGTCAATAAAGATTGATGGTACCTCATGTGCACCTTGTGACATAATCTGTGTCTTCTTTTTGCTAATTGTTAAACCAAATTCAGAACAAGCATTGGAGAATGCAGATAGTAGACATTGCAATTCTTCCTCAGAGTGGGTCGTAACTGCAGCATCATCTGCAAAAAGCAACTCTCTGATCAGTACCCTCCTAATTTTGGTCTTAGCCTTCAATCTCTGAGCATTGTAGAGGCCGCCATCTGAGCGTGAGTGAATGTAACGCGTGGCGCCCCATGTCTACGCCAACTGACAAGGACTTATAACCCGTAACAGTTGCCTCTCGCTTTGATTCCGAGACCAGTTAAGACCAGGGATGGAGTTATTGCCTCTCCATAGCACAAAGCCTGGGCTAAAATATAGAGATCATGTGTTGCCCATGCAGCATGATCCCTCTCTCGGCCCGCCTAGTTCACTCCAGAGGAAAGGTAACACCCCTACATCTGGAACAAGACAAGCTGCAGAAGCTGCCGGATCAGCAAAGCAATGCTCTAACTGTCCGCCTGTCGGAGCTTCGATCCTAGACCAGTCGCCAACCAAGGCTTAGGGCCTGGTCTGCCCTGCCATGACAATTTTGTCTTTAGCTTGCATTTCCTCGCACCAGGGTAAGGCTTGTACCCTCCCAATTGCGCTCTTATTATGAACCTGAAAACACCGGCTAGACATAATAATGCCTATGTGAGATGAGAATCGTTACAAAAGATAAGTGTTCCTTAAGATTTTGGTAATTTTGTTGAGAATCGATGCAAACGATGAGTATCGTTTAAGGTGAGTTGAGAATCGATGCAAAAGATGAGTATCGTCTAAGGTGAGTTGAGAATCGCTTCAAAAGATAAGTGTTCCTTAAGATCTTGGTAATGTGAGTTGAGAATCGATGCAAACGATGAGTATCGTTTAAGATGAGTTGAGAATCGATGCAAACGATGAGTATCGTCTAAGGTGAGTTGAGAATCGCTACAAAAGATAAGTGTTCCTTAAGATTTTGGCAATGTGAGTTGAGAATCGATGCAAACGATGAGTATCGTCTAAGGTGATTTGAGAATCGCTACAAAAGATAAGTGTTCCTAAAGATTTTGGCAATGTGATTTGAGAATCGATGCAAAAGATGAGTATCGTCTAAGGTGAGTTGAGAATCACTACAAAAGATAAGTGTTCCTTAAGATTTTGGCAATGTGAGTTGAGAATCGATGCAAAAGATGAGTATCGTCTAAGGTAAGTTGAGAATCGCTACAAAAGATAAGTGTTCTTTAAGATTATGGCAATGTGAGTTGAGAATCGATGCAAAAGATGAGTATCGTCTAAGGTGAGTTGAGAATCGCTAAAAAAGATAAGTGTTCCTTAAGATTTTGGCAATGTGAGTTGAGAATCGATGCGAAAGATGAGTATCGTCTAAGGTGAGTTGAGAATCGCTACAAAAGATAAGTGTTCCTCAAGATTTTGGCAATGTGAGTTGAGAATCGATGCAAAAGATGAATATCGGCTAAGGTGTTGGCAAATGTGAGATGAGGATCATTTCACCAGATGCGTATTCGCTAAGAATCCATCCATCCCTCTATCCATTAATCCATCCATCCATCACTTCAGACAGACAGACAGAGTGACAGATAGGCAGAAATACAGAGACAGAAGGCCACCCATACACGCAGAAAGTAGGCAAGCACTGAGGCAGGCAGGCAAGCACGCACACATACACATACGCACGCTGACAGACAGACAGACAGAGTGACAGATAGGCAGAAATACAGAGACAGAAGGCCACCCATACACGCACAAAGTAGGCAAGCACTGAGGCAGGCAGGCAAGCACGCACACATACACATACGCACGCTGACAGACAGACAGACAGACACCCATACACGCACAAAGTAGGCAAGCACTGAGGCAGGCAGGCAAGCACGCACACATACACATACGCACGCTGACAGACAGACAGACAGACATTGATGGTGTATATTAATGCGTGCAAGTCCCATATTCCAAATAAAGACAGGGCTGAGCTTGTATTAAACAAACGAACCGCATACAGAACAAGAGACACAGATGTTTAACTTTACTCAGACATGACACTCACTGCGCCACATCTTTAGTGATATTGATATTATCGTTACTAACTTTTCCCAGGTATTTAGAGAGTTTTGCAGCCGTCTCAATGCCATTGCCCTAAGCAAGAGAAAGAAACATTTTGGAAATAATCTAGTTAACAAACAATATACTTTGTTCATAGATGAAGCAATTAATTAAACTTCAAGCAAGTCTATATTACCATCACATCATGATTATCCGTAGTCGAAGTGTTGCTCTTAATGAAGCCCGCGATAACGACTGTACGATGGTTCACAGCGGTGTGGCAATAACAGTGACGAAAGGCATGGTTTCTGGAATACGTGGCAGGGCTCAACCAGCTAGAAGATGAACACAGGACATTGGGCGTAAGGGCGCATGAGGACGGAGCCATGGAAAGAGATCTAGACAAATTTCGGCAGGTTGTGCTAAGAGCGACATTCTGCAACGGATTTCTTACACGATAATTACTAACAGTTAACCTGTTCTAATTAATACATATCTGAAATAATCCCAAATCCACCGTCTTTTATGTAAGCAAAGCCCACCTACCACCGGTACCATTTTTACGAAGCCTTTCCACAAGCTGCCATGTACATCTCTATACTTTTTAACTCTCAACTATTAGTTTTATATAACAGCCAGAACAATTCATTAGAATAATCTAGAAGCCACATATTATTGAGAAAATAACCGTTAAACAATGTCACGTTTTATTTAAATATTAAGACACGCAACGTAATATAATTTCTTTACCAGGCCACTTGGTTCAATTTCGTCTTGTTTTTCAACAGAAACACATAGCACGTGTGACACCTGTTCAATGTTGTCCTTTGATTCCAAGTCTAGTTTATTGACATTACTCAGGACATCTTGTCGAAGCTGTGAGTTTATATACATGTAATTAGAACAGTTAATTACATAGTTGAAAAGACATAATCAAGATCAAAATGTGTTTTCAAAAATAACAACATAAATATTATGTCAACAGACAAAACTACTACATGTCTACCAACATTTACAATAAACAAGGAAGACATTAACATGTCACGAACATAGTATGCCTTTTTCTCCATGAATAGCAACAATAAGTAGCCATTCATAATATATAATTAATATATATTATTATAGTCATAACGTAATAATAAATTATTTCAGAAAGTCAGCAAGATCTTTAAATTACCAATTATGAAAATACATATTTTTCCTATGGCAAAACACCGATGAACCATTTCGCAATCAAGAAAGACCTAAGTAGGTTTGTGTTTTGCATGATACTGAACAAACGTTGGACTAGTAGGTTCCAGTCGAAGGAACATACACGTACATTTCACACGATCTGAATATCAAAGAAAGATAGCTCCAACGCAGGATCAGCATCATGTCTGGGAACTACCTTGAACACATTAAACGCCACAATGTTTTCCAAATATGAACATGAACCTTCACGATGCAGGGGAATAGGCACACGCTGGAGAGCTTATCAGAGAGTGGCGTTCTGCAAAAACCAGCTACATGAACATGGGATTCTATAAAAGTGATGCATCATTTAGCAGTTTTCAACAAAGGCAATCAGAGATTGTTCGAGACCTAATTGTATACGTAATCTCTAAGTTCATCCCATACGTCATGATCGTCCTGCTTCTCTCTCTCTCTCTCTCTCTCTCTCTCTCTCTCTCTCTCTCTCTCTCTCTCTCTCTCTCTCTCTCTCTCTCTCTCTCTCTCTCTCTAATATATCAATATATCAAGAATACACTCCAATCTACCGCAGAAGAATGTCTCGGTGTGTCAACCACGCATAGAAAGAACAGATGGTTCAATCAAAAATGTGAAGAAGCAGTCACTAAGAAGAAGAATGCCAGACATGTATGGTTAAATGACATCAATAACATCCAAAAGGAAGAGCATTATAGAAATGAATGTAAAGAGGCTACAAAAATAGTCAGACAGCAGAAGCGAGAATATATGAGTAATATAATCAAAGATATGGAAACTAATCACCAGAAAAATGAATCCAGAAAGTTTTTTAAAGTACTGAAGTCAATGAAACGAGGGCACCAACAAAACACATAATGGTTTAAAAGACAAAAATGGGAATATGATAAATACCAATGAAGAAATGTGCAACACATGGAAAGAATATTTTATTGAATTACTAAATTGTGAAGCTCCAAGTAACATTTTCCCACAGGAAGAGGTTCTAACATGCGAACCACAAATTGAAGAACCTACATTTGAAGAAATCCTATATGTAATCACACGACTTAAAAACAATAAGGCAACTGGGACTGATGGAATTGCTGCTGAATTTATAAAGGCAGGTGGCCATGCATTACATCTAAAGCTATACGAACTAATAATAAAAATCTGGAGGACAGAAGAATTACCCCATGACTGGAAAGAGTCATTATTGATACCTATCTTTAAGAAAGGAGACAAGTTCCAATGTGGAAATTATAGAGGAATATCACTACTGTCCACAAGCTATACGATACTATCCGCAGTATTACTAAATAGACTAAAACCATATTCAGAAGACATATTAGGTGACTACCAGGCGGGTTTTAGACAAAACAGATCAACAATAGATCAGATATTTATCTTACGACAAATAGCCGAGAAACATTGGGAATATAAAAGAGATCTCCATAACATTTTTGTGGATTTTAAAAAGGCTTATGATAGTGTCCATAGGAATAGTCTATGGAATGTTATGCAGGAATTTGGAATACCAAGGAAGTTAATTAACATGACCAAACTATGCATGGAAGATACTTATAATATAGTAACATATAAAGGCAGGAAATCAGACCCCTTCCAAATAACATCTGGCTTGAAACAGGGTGATGCACTATCGCCGCTACGCTTCAATCTGGCTCTAGAGAAAGTTGTAAGGAAGGTAAAGGAGGAATGTGATATTGGAGGAACATCCAAGCTGCTTGGTTATGCAGATGATATAGATATTATAGGGCAAAGTGAACAAAAGACATTAGAAATATTGACTCACTTAAAGGAAAAAGCCCAACAGATGGGGCTGGTTATCAACCAAGATAAGACAGAATATATGGTAATTTCAAGAGACGGAATGGCTAAAAACTCTGGCCACATACAAATAGATAATATGACCATTAAAAGAACGGAAACATACAAATACCTGGGTACAATCTTCAACTGCTCCAACATAATAAGGGAAGAAATACAAACTAGAATCAACTCTGGAAATAAGATATACTATGCACTACAACATCTACTAAAATCAAAGGCGCTATCTCGTAACACCAAAATCACAATATACAAAACACTGATCAGACCAGTTGTGCTGTATGGCTCTGAAACCTGGAGTACAACGAAAGGAGACGAAGCCTTGTTACAAACCTTTGAGAACAAAATTTTAAGACGCATCTTTGGACCCATTAGGGATACACAAAGTGGAGAGTGGAAAAGAAGAAGTAACAAAGACATTTATGATTTGTTTAAGTCCCCGCTAATCACTGGTATCATGAAGGCTAATAGACTACAATGGCTGGGGCATATAGAAAGAATGGAAGATAATAGGGAAACAAAACTCGCTTACACTCAGGAAATAAATGACCGTAGACCCCGAGGTAGACCAAGAAGGCGGTGGAGAGATAATATACATACAGACCTACAAGCACTTGGAATCAACGACTGGCAAGAGAAGGTCCACCAGAGAGACGAATGGAGACAGATTGTATTTGCAGCAAAGAACCTCAATGGCTCGGAATGCTGAAGAAGAAGAAGATATATATATATATATATATATATATCTCCACAATTATAACAATTTGATAAAGCTGCGAAAATATTTCACTAAAGCCCGAAGACAGAAGAAATTCCGCCGAAATGTAGCTATATTTCATCGTTCTCAACGTGGCTTCGGTATTGTCTTTACATAAGTTATCCAAAATAAGATGATGCCAGAACATTAAATAACTAGAATACGGAGTAACTCTAGAATTAGCTACTTTCGAAATACAGTTGCAGGGATTTTGAAGCAGAACGCCTTGGGTTGGTATTTATAAAATGGCATGTGTGGCCGTCGTTCAGAAAGCAATGGCAAACTACTGAACGTAAAAGTCTTAAGAAATCTTAAACAGCCAAAACCGACAGGGTTGACTGCGACGTCTCTTAAAGGATATACACCTACCTTTTGACACTTTATTTAACGGAAGACACTGTTGTGAATCGATCTGAGGATCATTCTTTACGGGTACACACATATAAGGCTAGAAACATATACCCAATACGGCCGATGGCATACAACAACATTATCTACTTTTGTTTTCTTTTTGATCACGCTGAAAATTGGTTTCGTTTGACAGATTGATAACAGAAGACAACAGAAATGGTTCCAGGAATGAGCATCCAATGCAGAAACAAGTTTCAGGTGAGTGCATACTATTATTATTACTGTTATGATTATTTTTTTCCGCGTTTCCATCCTGTTTCAGGATATTGCAGTCAACACCAGCATCTTTCAGCTGTATGTTGATTTCGAGGCTAGATTACGTTCACCAGCACGCCACGACTTTCTGAGCGACCGGCTCCATACTCTCGTAAGTCATTGGCGCGACTTTCGAGTCGAGCTCACGTCAACCACGAGAGTATTCGGAGTTACGGAGAAAGCTGCTAACTCCTCAGCCAGGGTGACCGGCGTTCTTCTTCTTCTTCTTCTTCTTCTTCTTCTTCTTCTTCTTCTTCTTCTTCTTCTTCTTCTTCTTCTTCTTCATCTTCTTCTTCTTCTTCTTCTTCTTCTTCTTCTTCTTCTTCTTCTTATGATTATGATTATTATTATTATTAATTTGATCTTACCAACACCTTGTCCAGGAAACCAGCTGTAGAGTCAGCACCTAGGATTGTTGCAACGTCCTTCAATAATCTGGCATCCTCTGTAGTAATTGCAAGGTCGATGGGCATATATAATGAATTAGTAAAGTCAATTGGCTCTAATCATGAATGTGTTAATACACGTACAAATCGTGGTATGTGATTTGGCAGACACATTCAGACTGATATATCAATATATTACAATGAGTGATTGTATACACTAATTTCACTGTATGTGGCAAACTGTATGGACAGATGGAGAGTCGCGGTGCACAGTGGTGAACGAACGAACGAACGAACGAACTTTATTTTAAAAGGGTAACAAATTGGGCACGTAGGCCCGTCTTGTATTCGGCTCTTTCAATCAGTCATCTTTCATTCATCAAATGTGCATGTTGCATTTAAATAGGGGAAAAAAACATTGTAAAATGGATTTTGTAAGCATAAACAAT
>JACEFZ010028405.1:45000-127500 GCA_014155875.1 Cepaea nemoralis | reverse complement strand
GAAGTAAAAATTAAAACGTTTTAAATTTTACAACAAATTTTAAAATATGTGAAAATGTTTAAAAAATTCAGAAAGTTAAAATTAAAAGAAGTAAACATTAAAAACGAGTGTATGTATTTAAATGTGGATGTGTGTCTGTGTGTGTGTGTATGTGTGTGTATGTGTGTGGGTGTGTGTGTGTGTGTGTGTGTGTGTCTGTGATCGCAATATTCATTTTCATACTGCCCTATGTGTACATGTAACACTACAAATCTAAAGAGTAGCCTGTAGTCAGAAAACCTGATATTGTGACCTCGGGGACCTGACTTGACCTGAGAACAATGGCGCAAGCGAACTCAGGTTCCGGGATGATTCTGACAACATAGCGCAGATGAGCATAGCATTCTATTTACTATGACACACACATTTTTGCACTGCTAACTAATCAACAAACTACTGAGCGTTATCTTTCCACGAAATCAGCAATCAGCTGAAAGATGCTGATTTTGATAGGGATGTCCTGTAAATGATATCCGAAAAAAAGAAAAAACAAACTAATCAACTGCAAACAGGCCATGTAGTTATTTTTATCTCAGGCGCGAGTTGCGCTAAAAAACATGTGCCGTGCATGAAGATTAACTTTTCGCTGTTAGTGTACATCTGTATCTTGTAAGACACATTTGGTGTTAGTTCAGAGTACTTAAACAACGTGGCGATGGTCGCATGGTTCTAATCATTATATCTCGAAGGTTCGATAATCAGAGCGCGCGAGCGCGCGCGCACACACACACACACACACACACACATACGCACACTCACTCACACACGCGCACACACGCACGCATTCATACAGTTTGTTTTTTTAAATTTCATATGTTACAGTGGACGCACATTAGTTAATTTAGACAGATTTTGACCTATTTTGACCTAATTATCCCTCTCTGCGGTGCAGTTTTGGACTATTCTTCATGAGTACGCTCGTTATACAGCATTTAATCCTCACAATCTCCCGATTCAGTCCACAAAATCTACCTGAATACAACTTCCGCTAATACTTCCGTATGGACCCCACCACTTAATATAGTTAATACTAGACAGTGTTTAATGCAGTGTTTTTTTGTTTTGTTTTAGTTAAATCATTGTTAAAGTTTTTAGACTAATGAATGATTAATTATTTTACTTACACACATGAACCCAGCATAGAATCTTGACAATTATTAGGTGCAGAGGTCACAACCAATGTTCTTATGTTGGCCACAAACAAAGTTATTGCAAGTACCAACATTATCTATCTTTATTTTATGTCAATCTCCCTTGGGCAAAGTTGACAATGACTTCGTTTTGTAGATACACACAGATTATCTGCTAGATTACGTAGAACGTTCCCAGGTTGACATGTTTTGCCCATTTTGATAATTTCTCCTGTAAGTTGAATAATAAACAGTCGGCGTTTATGTGACTTGTGGTTGTTCCATTCAGGATTGGCATACATCCACAGAATAAATGCATTCATAAAGGAAACATCTAACATGTTGTAGAAAATTACTAGATGCCATTTGTTTGTTTGACTGTTTAATAGCGCAATATTTGATCGGCTGTGTCCACTCCACCCTTCGTGTGATTGTAGTCAAGGATCATCAATGATGTATTTTTTTTAAATCAGAACTTTGATCCGTATCTGGCTGATCAGGCATTGTACTATGTAGTAAAACGACTTTCCATTTCTTTGGACTATTAGTAAGTCAGTGTTGCACCATCAATGAAAGCAAACTTTGTCGAAAATTGAACTCTATGTATTCGTGAAACTAGATCTTTTGGAAGTTCAACTCTGTTTTTTTTTTCTTATTGTTCCTAAAATTGTAAGCGTTTATCCATTCAATATCTGTTCCAACTTCAAGCCTATAAACAAGTTGTCGCAAGTAATATTTCTTTCACTATTTTCCAAGCCTTTCACCATGTCCTGCACAACTCTTTCTCTTCGTTTTCTGACAGTTCCCTAGGTTCTCTGCCGGTGTGAATATGCATATTGAAAACATAGGAAGCATCGCTGTCACAAACGCACCACATTTTTATGCTGTATTTGCCAGGTTTTGAGTGAATTTATTGCTTGAAATGACATCTTAATCTAAAGGTAATTAACCGCTCGTCAGATGTTACATTGTATGACGGAATATAGCAGTCCCGTAGAATTTCGCCCATTTGTTGAATATTTGCTTTACTAGGTCAAATGTATCATTCCTTTCAAGTTGTCTCTGTTGGGCATTATAAAATCGTAGACATATGGAAATTGCAGTAAATATATGTAGTTGCATAGCCTTTGAAAATCTTTCACGTCAATATTCTTTACTCCAGAGTTGACGAATAGCTTACTTTCGTTTTATTTATACACACTAGCCAAAATCAAAAACTCCACACCAAAAAGTGCTGCAACTCAAATATCTCCAACGTTTTCCATTTGTCCCGAAACACACTAATTCCTTCTTCTTGGTTTTCCCATTGCAGTATGTCTTATATGACACAATTTGTCATAAATAACCGAAACATTGAAATTATCGAGTCAATGATTCTTTCTGCCTGTCGAGTTGGGCCAAGATTTTGGATGAAACCATTTTCAGAACTATTCTGCAAGTTGCTGTCTATCTTGGAGTGGGAAAATAAGAAACGTCTTTATTGTTCGAAAGGTAATCAGTCGTTGATCTTTAGTCAAGTCTGAGATTGCATGTGTACTGGAATAATCATTTTTATTTTCGTTGTCACTTTCACAACTATTTTCAGTTTAGTTTAGTTTAGTCGATGGATCAACATCACGGCACACGGGTGTAACCCATAAGTGCTCCGTTCTACTCCTAACTCAAATCTGAGTCTGGAGAAATTCAGCTCAGTGCACGAACTCCGTAGCACGGGCGAGGATCCTGACATACTTTGGGTAGATTTGATGTTCTTTACTTGATATACTACTTGGTGAATAAAATTCTTCATGGATACGTTCATTGTCTGATTCTTCCTCACTGTTGCAAATAATATTTGAAGCAACAACACTTTTACAGCCATATACAGAGCTTACATCATGATTTGTGTCAACTTGCATCATCATTAAGAATATTGTTGTCTTTGTTTATGAATTAGTTTTGTCCACCTGCTGAAATAAATGTGTGAATTAATCAAGTTTGATATACATTACGAGGGGAAGTCAATAAGGAAGCCACAAATGGGTGTAGAAAAATAACTAAATATGATAACTTGAAACCTGTTTATTTTTATACATATATTGTCCTATTATTTCTCAACATAATTTCCACCAACATTGATGCACTTATCCCATTGTTTTATCAGTTCTCCCAAACCGGCTGCATGGAACTGCGTGCTCTGTTTATTTAAACCACGTTTTCACTTCACATTCAACTTCGGCGTCATTCGCGAAATGTCTCCCGCCAAGGTGAGTTGTCAGTGTTTATGCTGACAAATGTTTGTCCCGTAAAGCTTTGCATAGCTGGGTAGAAAAATTTACGAGGGCGAGTCAGTGAGAAAGTCACACAGTTCTGTGGGACGCCCGGTAAATGAGAACAGAGCACGCAGTTCCATGCAGCGGGTTTGGGAGGACTGATAAAACGATGGGATAAGTGCATCAATGTTGGTGGAAATTTTGTTGAGAAATAAAGGGACAATGTATGTATACAAATAAACTGATTTCAATTTGTTATCATATTTAGTTATTTTTCTACAGCCATATGTGGCTTACTTATTAACTTACCCTCGTAAAACTGAAAATATGCCTATTTGTAATAGAAAATGCATTGGGATGCAGTCGGACCCCACTGGTAACAAGTGTAAAAACGTATGATAGTACATGTAATTTTCCATCGATATTTTAAATACTTTAGCTGTTCTTGAGTTAATATATTGCTAGCAAATTCATAAAATATCAAACATGTTAAAGTAAATTTAAGAAAAGTAGTGAAATCGAAAGTTGACAATGAGGTCCATTTGGACCCCATGGTAGTTCTTTGGTTAAAAGAAAGATAGGACTACCTGGCCTGAATTGGTTGTGGGCTAATAGTCCAGAGGGTAATGCCGGGCAGAATGAGTCCACTGGCCTACCTTTACTGAAAACGGCACTTTAATACTTGTTCCTTTCACATTTCTCACATCCATATAGAGATCTACAGTGTACACACCAGCATCGCCTCGGGTTGACAAGGTGATCTTGTCCATGACACTCGAGGCCGAGTAGGCAATAAGGGTACCTTAAACAGTCAACAATACTGTAGGCATCATGATGATACTATAATTAAACAGAAAACAACTAGCAGGTGTTTAGTAATAATTCACAAAATATTAACATAAATTATATATTATGCAATGTGACATGGCTTATGTTTTATTTACTTACTACAACTATTACTGTCGGCTCCATAGCAAAGGAATTACAGACGCGGTTCGTGATCCCGCATACACACGTTCCATGCACAGCTGAGCAAGATTTGGCAGCAGACCACGTTGCTTTGGTTTTTTACGAAATGGTATTGTTGCCGGTCGTTCAGAAAGCAATGGCAAAATATTGAACGTAAACTTGCCAAGAGATCACAACAGTAAAATATGCTGGTGTTGACTGCAACGTCCTGAATTCCTGAATAGGATATGTCAAAACATTTTTTTACAACTACTACTATTACTACAACAACAACAACAACAAATACTACTACTACTACTACTACTACTACTACTACTACTACTACTACTACTACTACTACTACTACTACTACTACTACTACTACTACTACTACTACTACTACTACTACTCCTATTACTACTACTACTCCTCCGCCTACTACTACTACTACTACTACTACTACTACTACTACTACTACTACTACTACTGCTGCTGCTGCTGCTGCTTCTGTTGTTACTACTACTACTTCTACTACTACTACTACTACAACTACTAATACTACTATTACTACTACTACTACCACTACTACTACTACTACTACTACTACTACTACTACTACGACTACTACGACTACTACTACTACTACTACTACTACTACTACTACTACTACTATTACTACTACTACTCCTACTCCTCCGCCTACTACTACTACTACTACTCCTACTCCTCCGCCTACTACTACTACTACTACTACTACTACTACTACTACTACTACTACTACTGCTGCTTCTGTTGTTACTATTACTACTACTACTACTACTACTACTACTACTACTACTATTACTACTACTACTACTACTACTACTACTACTACTTCTTCTTTATTACTATTACCACTACTGCTACTTCTTTATTACTATTACTACTACTATTACTTCGCTACAGCTACTACTAAAACTGCTGCTGCTACTATTACTACTTCACTACTATTTTTATTTATTTATTTTGTTGCATATCCCTTACGGGACGTTGCAGTCAACACCAGCATTTTCAGCTGCTGTTGATGTACTAGGCAAGTGTTACATTCAGTAGATTGCCATTGCTTTCTGAACGAGTCGATTCACTACTATTACTGCTACTAATATTACTTGGCTACTATTACTTCACTACTACTACCACCACTACTTGAACTCACGTAACCCCTTATCTAAGCAAGTGATGCTTCCATCCATCATGTGCCTAGCCGGAAAGTGTGGGCGGTCATGACTCGCCATTTCACTCGAAATTTTGTTTTGCATATCCTTTACAGGACATCGCTGTCAACATCAGCATCTTTCAACTGATTGTTGATTTCTTAGCAAGATTACGATCAGTAGTTTGCCATTGCTTTCTGAGCGACCGGCTCCATACTCTCATAAGTCACTGGCGCGACTCGAACCGCTTCCAATTCTCATGCGCTCACGTCAACCACGAGAGTATTTGGGGTTACGGAGAAAGCTGCTAACTCATCGGCCAGGGAGCCCGGCTCACTCGAAATAAACTCGAAGAAATGGCCCGACAATCGCGATGATGGTTTCGGCAATCCAAACTTGACCACACTCTCACAAGTGGGGTAATTGTGTGGATATTGCCATCTTGAGGACTTGGGTAGTCGTGCATGGCAGCAAAGATCACAGAAGTATACTTTCGCTTTTATATGTAACACACAAAAAACGCTGCCATCTACTGCCTATAGTACCTTGCTGTGTAGGACAGGAAGGTCGTGAACCAGAGGAATTAAGGTTGCCAAGCTAGTGCAGTCGCCACGACATATGCAGGTTAGGGTTTTCTATTTGCCGAGGATTCGATCCTTGAACTCCCGAAGGCGGAGTGGCATTCTAGCTACATAACCTGTGCTATGTGTGACGTGTGAGTTTATATTGAAAAATAAGTGCAAGCATTTTGCTCGCGGCTCATCGTAGACAAAACTCCTGTGGATGCATACACTTTATTGCATCTCTTTCTTTTCGACAGACGAATAATGTTGCTTTCGGGATGTTTCGTGAAATATGCTGCTCTTTCCACATCTCATAGAAAATTCCGATCAGCATTTTAGTCGATTCGGGTAGTCCAGTGTGTAGTCTGGAATAGTTTACTCTCGAGGCCTCCTGTTTAGCGAGAAGATGTGTTTCTGTTTACAACGGATCGTTCGACATGGTGTATGTTTCAATTAATGTCTGTTTGGGGCAATCTTCTTATCACTTTGTTATCGATAGTTGACGAGAATAAGATTAATCTTACATGCTATGTTACTTACATCCATGAGTACACCCATGAATACTTATATACAACGTATAGTACACACGACGTTGGTATAGAATGTTTTACTAACCCAGAATAAAGTTTAAAATTCACGCGATCTGTGCTGTGGATTCTCTTACCCAAATACCAGAACTTGTGGGGTATACTAAACCGGTTCTGGGTTGTTACATCTGCGCAGAATAATTGTATGATGTATCTAACCGATGATTCCGAACAGCACACACTCAATGGCTGCTGTTAGTCCAGGGTGGGTATTATTTCTCTACTTGCTTTAGGTGTTTCATTGTCAACAGATTTCAACCAAGCGTCCACAGTAAATTCAATTATAAACATTACTGTCAGATGAAGGGATCCCTACCTTTGTTTATGGATCATACATTAGGCGCGCATATTTGTTATGTAAAATGTGTGGACATAACTTGATCTTGTAGTATAGATGCGGCTGACGTTTCTGACCGAAGACATCTGCAGATGGAGTGAGTTCCATTTCCGAAAATGTGTATCAAGTGACACGGGTAACTTCAGTGACCTTCTCTCAATGGAAATAGTATTTATTAATTGTGCTGTTCTTACTGCGAAGTGATATTCTCAGCTACATTTGCGAAATTGTGTTTCCAGTCTTTATTAAATGTTGTTTTTGTTATGAAATGTGTCAATCGAATGTTTCTTGTCACTCAACTGTCGATTGTTTAAATATTTAAGAGTATGAACAGACTAAAAACACTAGGGTATACGTACAGTTCCTGCATAAGGTGCCTTAAAGAATGTTTTATGTACAAAACACACATTGTGGACACCAAATATGCCCACCTGTTGTATGATCTATGAAGGCCCGTAGGGAGTCCTTTGCCCGTAAGGTTACCGTGTTTCCCCAAAGTTAATACCTACCCCTTAAATAAGTCCTGGTACGAATTTTTACGATGCTTTTAATATAAGACCTACCCCAAAAATAATCATTAGTTAAGAACGTTAGCTAGTATGAAGTTATTAAACGTGGACTCGCATTCAAGTACTTTGTTGATGACATCGACATTTCTAAACACCAAATTTAAAACATGATTGCCAGGGATGAAACTGCAGTGTTTATGGACCTAGGATCTCAAACCACAATTGATCAGGAAGAAATTCGGAATTTGGAGAGTTAGGACGATGTTCCAGAAGAAGATGACATGACTTATTTGAATAAATTTAGAATTTTGTAAATGAATAAATGTAGATTTTTGTATCTGAAAAAAAAAAAAATACATACCCCAAAAATAAGCCCTAATGCATTGTAAAGCAAACAATTAATATAAGACACGGTCTTATTTTCCTAGAAATACGGTAGTATTAAATTACTACCTGCATACGTCCTCAATATCTAGAACCGGTTTTTGGGGACTTGGCTTGTTTAGAAATTTGGAGAGAGGAAAAATAAATACCTCTTCAACAGTCCCGTGGTATAGGTATACTTGTACAGAATCATGAACCAATCTCTCCATGTAACTCACCTCTTTTCAGGGCTCAAGCGAAATTGAACGCCTGTGCATTAGGCTTAAACGTTAAACCTCGTAGCCTTTCAGAGGATTCAGAACCAAGCAGCCAACCAACCAACCTACCAACCAACAATTTCTATATAAGGATTAGACATCTGAGAAATAAGTGAAGAAGAAGAAGACGCAGATTGATGGTACTCATCAGTAATATAAAACATATCAGGAATCTCAATCATCTTACTTAATTCAGTGTTCATGTCAGTGTTGGTTACAATCTGGTACAGTCTGTAAGACAGCGGTAATTTCGATACAGGATCGAAGAAATTGAAGCATTCCACGGTAAATCTGAAGAATGGAAATATGCATGACAATACGTTGAGTGTGTAAAACAATCATGGAATCCGAAGAACTACAGAGTTTAATGCATTGATCTTTGGTTTCATTCCTTTTGAAATTTGGAATTAATTTGTTTTAGATATAGTGGGTCTATAACGACTCTGTTTCGTAAAATGGGTACCTGCTAAATCAAGGAATGTGTTGGGTATGAGCAGTGGCCACAATGACAGCCGCTCGCCCTCTTAAAAAACTTCTTTTATTATGCTATGAACACACACGAAGCCTATCGCTCCAAACACCATAAGCACAATTTACCAAAGTTGACTGCTTAACTGTTGACCTAATTTATTTATTTCAGGACCAGTTTATGTTTAGTGTGCTATCCTCATCATATAACCAGGAGTAAAATGTTAACTGTTGCGACAGTTTGTTGCTTGTGCTTCTCGTTTGATAGTATGTATGCTACTGCCACAAGCGACATCACATGTGAAAATCAAGCATGGCTTGATTCACAAATCTATGTCAGCCTGCGACAACCTATTATATATGACCACAATTTCGTATGTTTTGCCAATGTCCAAAGTATACATTTCCTTGAGTAGAATGTGATAATTCATATCACCTAGAACTCCATGTTTCCTTGCTTATGGGCAGGGCAGAGACAGGATGCAGATTGCGCAAGTGTGGCGGTGGAAAAGGTGGTGGACTGGTGCCAAGAGATTGTGCTAATGGGGCGTCTGTGATTTGATGCTTCCAGGGCAGTAGGTTTGCTGTGGCTCAGGTGTTAGGCTTCATGGTAGACGCAGGATATGTTGAATGAGAGAGTTGTCTGGAATGCTTGGGGTCGCATTCTACGGGGACCACTTGCAGGGAGATGTTGGTGAGGGGATATAAATGTTTTGCATATCCTCGTGGTTGACGTGAACGCACAAGAATTGGAAGCGGTCCGTCGCGTCAGTGACTTATGAGAGTATGCAGCCGGTCGCTCAGAAAGCAATGGCAAACTACTGAGTGTAATCTTGCCAAGAAATCAACAATCAGCTGAAAGATGCTGATGTTGACAGCGATGTCCTATAAAGGATATGCAAAACATTTTTTTTTCACAAGATAAGAAATAACACTTAATCATATATTGTTCAGTACCACCCACAGTGTGATGATTGATGGCAGCCCCACGAGATTAGTAACTAGACGTGACGGCTCAGGTGTAGTCATAGATGTGCCTTTAATCACCATGACAGATGCAAAATCAGCAAAACAGGGGAGCACATGACAGTGCTTACCTGTAATGCTATGCTTATCCTAAAGCGGTCACTTATCAGACAAGTTAAGCCCAGACACTCTTTCATACTTGTACATACTCACCTACCTACATACATACCTACTTAAGCACACTGACACACACGCAAACAGCGAGACAGACATGCAGACATACATACATACATTACACACTGTAACAATACGAGCACAGCTTACATTTGCCAACACTCTCCGTACCTGGTGAAAACAGCCTCACCCTGGCTTGGTGTTATAGAGCAGCCTGATCCTGAAGGTGGTGGCTCCACTTCAAAGGAGTACCATGTTCTCGCTTCAAATGCTTCTTTGCACACACCACGCTTTCTTCCCGGGCATGGATTTTCCGTGGCCACTGTAACAACAATGAATAACAATAAATAATCGTGTATGGTGGCATGCAGTCTTCCGCCACTGCGCGCTTAAGATCATACAAGGATGTGTTTTTGAAATGATACGATTGAAAGATACACGCATGCAATGAAATAATCTCCATATATATTTGCCCTCAGATGGAAATTATTTGCAAAGAAGTTTTAATTTTCCTATAGAAAACGATGAAAGATAAACTTAATTAGATGGATAACTAATTATAATGTTTGTTTACCAGGGAAGGCGTTATATAGAGTAAACACGCATTCTATGAGAAACGTTATAGATAATGACGGACTAAATTGGCTCCGAAGCAGTGTTAGAGCAGTATACCACACGTGCTATGTTATGGTTAGAATCACTGAAAGACACATGAACACATTCGAATCAATAATGTGTGTACGTCAGTGCTGTGTACTCCCGCCTCTACTTTTCTATGTCTACAATGGCAAAAGTACCACACAGAAATGTAGATCAATCTGACTCCGAGCCAGATATCTCACGTAACCAAAAATACTCTCAGTCTTCTGCCATTTCCTCGGCTGATTTTCATGTCTTTGAAATCTTCAATGCCCTCTGCCTACCATCCTCATGAGTGACCCCTGCCCCGTCTACAAGGGCAGTTACCTTAGTTCAGTGTTTCCGAGACTTTTAACTTTCGCAGACCGACATAAAATTTTCCTTTTGCACCAGGGACCGGTGCCGTTTAAAAAAAAAATGTGTCTCCTTGTAATCTGGAATTTTATATGACCTCAATATACATTTTAATATAAATATAAGATGTAACGTAATGTGGGTGTTGTCCCGGTGCGCTAAATACTGCTCCATAATAATAATATTGTTGGAAGACGGTGATTTATTTAATGGTGGTCCCATTTTCATGAGTAAAAATGTTATTGATTTACAAATCAAAAAACTGTTCAAATGTCGAAACTACATTTAGGTCTTCTTGTAAAGGTGTA
This sequence comes from Cepaea nemoralis, assembly GCA_014155875.1. Taxonomy (NCBI): domain Eukaryota; kingdom Metazoa; phylum Mollusca; class Gastropoda; order Stylommatophora; family Helicidae; genus Cepaea; species Cepaea nemoralis. The sequence continues at coordinate 116,392 of JACEFZ010028405.1, read as the reverse complement.
TATACTCATATACACCGACAGTAATGAACACCAATATAAACTAAAAATAAAATATATCTTGGAAAACGATACCAAATTTTAAACACGCTGACTAAATTACAATATGTTGTAATAAAAATGATTTAATGATCAGCTGCTAACAGTAAATATTTAATGCGAGGGGTGGGCCTGTTTATTATTTCCAAGCTTATCAAATCGTGGCTAGTGAGGACCGGCACCGGTACGCGGATCACCACTTCGGGAAGCACTGTCTTATTTTACTGTTGTTTCAAGAATGGGAGATGTTCAAATCAAGAATTTTAAATACTGCAAGAATAACATGTGGAACCACGAAAAAACGCAAAACACAGATAAAGAAAATAACAAGTTGGTGGAACGCAGACGTAAAGAAAGCGGTAAAAGACAAAAAGGAAAATATAAAAAGTGGTTGAAGAGCAAACAGGAATGTGATCGCATAGAATATAGAATAGCGAGAAGACATGTGAATAGAACAGTAAAGAGGGAAAAACAGAAAGACTGAGAAGATTATGGAGAAACCCTAAATAAAAACTACAAGGAGGCAACTAGAAACTTCTACAAAAAGATAGGTGCAATGCGAGCCAGAGGAGAACCCTTTGATCCAACTGAAATAATTAACAGCGAAAATGGAGAACCAATAAGTGACCAAAAACAAAACCTAATAAGATGGAAGCAGTATTTCGAACAACCTCTCAACATCCCATCAGATGTCACAGGAATTCAAGAGACCTATACATATGTCACCGAAGAACTAGAACCAGACATACTAAAAGAAGAAATTATAGACGCCATCAGATTAGCCCCATTGAATAAATCACCAGGACAGGATGAAATACCAAATGAACTAATTAAAGCAGCAAGAGAAGTAGGAACAGCTTGGCTACATAGACTATTCAATCATGTTTGGGTAGAACAACAGACACCACGAGATTGGGGAAATGCCATAATTATCCCAATTTGGAAAAACAAAGGCAGCAAAAGAGACTGCACACGATACAGAGGCATTTCACTGTTGAGTCATACTGGGAAAATATTTTGCAAAATTCTTGAAAAAAGATTACGAACTGCTTTAGAAACCCAGCTAAGCGAAACACAACTTGGATTTAGGAAAAACAAAGGATGCACAGATGCAACTTTTTGCTCTTAGACAACTTATAGAAAAATCAATCGAATTCAATGAAACACTCTACTTAGCCTTTGTCGACCAAGAAAAGGCATTCGATAGAGTAGATAGAAACAAGTTGTGGCAAATCCTTAAACAATATGGAGTGAGTACACATCTAACAAACCTATGTAGAAGTTTATACAACAACAGTGAATGCATAGTGAGAGCAACTGGAGGACACTCAGAACCCTTCACCATAAGATCTGGAGTACGACAAGGTTGTGTCCTGTCCCCTCTCTTGTTCATAACATATATAGACAACATATGTAAAGAAACCAGCCAAGCAGAGATAGCAAGAATACCACATGACGAGAACACAGAAGAAGACCATCTGCAAATCTAACCATTACAGAACTCCTGTTTGCGGACGACCAAGCACTAATAGCAAAATCAGAAGCTGAATTACAAGACCACATGAATAGTCTAAACGAAATGTGTAGGGAACATAACATGAAAATTAGCACAAGCAAAACAGAGGTAATGACTATAACTAAAGAAGAACAAACAACAACAATTCACCTAAACGAACATCCCTTGAAACAAGTGAAGAGTTTCAAGTACCTGGGAAGTATAATATCATCAAATGGCAGATCAGAAGACGAGATCGAAAATAGGTGCAATAAGGCAAATCAACTCATTGGACAAATGGCACCAATACTAAAGAACAAACATGTATCAGTAACTACTAAGAAAGCACTTTACAACACGATCTTCCTACCAACTCTATGCTACTAATGCCAAACCTGGACAATGACAGAACAAGAGAAAAGAAAAATCACAACAACAGAAATGAGGTTCCTGAGAAGAATACTCAACGTATCAAGAAGAGATAAGATCAGAAATGAAGAAATCAGGACTAAAGTGGGGGTTAAAGCAGCACTAGATTTTATTAGAAAGCACAGCAAGTCATATGGTTTTTCCATGCAAGCAGGTTACCAGTCAACAGCATACCATGACATGCAATGATGTACAGACCAGATGGAAACAGAGGAAGAGGCCGACCACGTAAACGTTGGACGGAGGGAATAGAAGAGTCCATGGGAATATCGATATATGAAGCCCATAATCGGGCACTCTCACGAAGTTTATACTTCACCTCGACACTGCAAGGTACAAGAGGAACATGATGAGATGAGATGATTTTCAAGAAACCGGGGCATTCGAATGTGGCCTTAATATTTCGGTTTCCTAGGCATGAGACTGTTGTTGAGTCATGTTTCTTAGTTGTTCAGACCTTGTGGCGTGTCATAATCTATTGCTTCTTGATCCACGGTACGTCACGTGCCAGGTCGTAACATGATGTAGGCACACATAGCCAGGATAATGTAAACTCCTCATGTCACGTTTTCTAAAGGAGACCTTGAGAACTTGTCATCATAATTTAATGGACATCTTAAAGAATGTAGTCCGCAAGTACTTTCCTGACACATTTATAAGTACAGAGAATAATAAGGCAACGAGATATAAACCTGGATGGCTTGGCCATATGGCATAATCAGGACAAGATCCCAGACCTGTTGCAAGGTGATCACGTGAGATGGCCACCATGACTGTCTATGCTTGTCGGCATGGTGCATGATGATAGTGGTAACGACAGTACATACCAATACCAGGCAGTATCTTCAATAATACTAGATTTTATTATATGTAGACATTTGTAATATGACAGCTGGTACATATGCACTTATGCACATAGCAAGGACGTACACGGGGTATGTTGATGACACGTTTAGTAGCAGTCTAAAAACGAGTTTAAGGGGCAAGAAGATCGATTTTCATTGCACCGGGGTTTATTCCATATTACTCTGTCTCTTTCCGCAGGATGGCCTTCCAAAACACTCCTTAGCTCCAGGGAAGAATCCCACGAGTCTCCGAGAAAAATGCACAGAAACCCCGAAAGTCGTAGTCCGGAATCAAACCCACAACCTTCGGAGTTCGAGATAGGCAGCGTAACCACTTCACCGCGTGGGCTCCCATAGCAGTCTCAGATGTTATCCTACAGCTTCCCAATTACACAGTGTTTTTCAAGCACTGTTCACTGTTTATTCCTATTTACTCGGTCAAATAATTTCATTCATCATTTAAGCCACACTTACAGCCTTTTCATTCATCTTCCTCAATACAGAAATGGTATCAGTGCATCCTAGTATTTTATATCTCGTACTTTGTTCTAACAGTGTTCCATACGTCTTTGCTGCATGGCTAATAAATGTGTGTCTCTGTGTGTATTTTATTCCTGTTTGCTACCCTTCTTCTTTCATAAAGGTATAATCACACCTCTATGTCAATATTGTGGTACCCTTCACTCTTGTTATGCTTGCTTGCTTGCATGCTTGTGTACGCTGGCTGTGATCTCCAGCGTGAAGTCCTGTATGTCGGATGAAGACATCCTGTTGTCCAACATCAGTGTGATGTCATACAGGACCTGAGGTTTGCGTGAGTATCCGTTGTCCCATGTCTGGCTTATTGGTGTGCAGACTGGTGGTTCCTCGCCATACAGGCAGACACTCTCCGACTTCGGAGGATTCAACGATCCTACTGACTTTAGCCAGGACCCTGAAGGGACCTGTTGCCTAGGACGCTCGGCGAGGACGTGTCAATAGGTCTTGGCCAGTATAGAACCCAGCTCTGGTGCCTTGGAAACACCTCTGCGCCCCTTGTTATGCTTAATTATGTATGTTTGTTAACCATTTTATCCCTACCTACCGGACGCACTGATGGCAACAAATGGGATATTATCAATGCCTGTAGTTGTGTTGTTTTTGCTTCCCTCATTTCCTGTTCTAAGATACACAGTTCACTATATCTTCCACGGGAAAGAAAGCATGATATTATCACTGTATGTTTTATTGTTGGTGGATTTAGTAGTTCGTTACATATGTTCCCCGTTATGCGTTTGGTTCAGTATATTTAAGTATTTGTTTCCCATATTATCGATTATTGCTGTGGAGGAAGCGAAGCACTCTCTCATGGGTATGGCTATAATGCTTCTGAAAAATGACAAATCAACCTACCTATATATGCCCATGCATACGCACATACAATCGTGCATACATACACACGTCCATACATACACACGTCCATACATACACACATACATACACACACAGTCAGTCAGAGAGAGAGACAGACAGTCTGATAGACCATTTTCTATATGGACAGTCAGATAGAACATTTATAAGTACAGAGAATAATAAGGCAACGAGATATAAACCTGGATGGCTTGGCCATATGGCATAATCAGGACAAGATCACAGACCTGTTGCAAGGTGATCACGTGTGAGGGCCACCATGACTGTCTATTATCTGTCTATGACAGTTATCTACAGGCATATGCGTTATAATCCTCCTCCTCCTCCTCTTCCTCTCCCCTCCTCCTCCTACTCTCTTCCTCTTCCCCTCCCCCTCCTCCCTCTCCCTCCTCCATCCTCCTCCCTCTTTCTCCTCCTCCCTCTTCCTCCTCCTCCTCCCTCTTCCTCCTCCTACGTCCTTCCTCCTCCTAATCACTCCTCTTACTTCCTCCTCCCTTATCCTCCTTCCTCCTCCTACTCCCTCCTCCTCCCTCCTCCTACGTCCTCCCTCTCATCCTTCCTCCTCCCTCCTCCTCCCCTCCTCCTCCCTCCCCTCCTCCCCCTCCTCCTCCCCCTCTCCTTCTCCCTCCTCATTCTCTCTCCTCCTCATCCTCTCTCCTCCTCCCTCCTCCACATCCCTCCTCCTCCTCCCTCTTCCTCCTCCTCCCTCTTCCTCCTCCTCCTTCCTCATCCTCCCTCCTCCTCCCCCTCCTTCTCCCTCCTCCTTCTCCCTCCTACTCCTCCCTCTTCCTCCTCCCTCCTCCTCCCCCTGCTCCTCCTGCGTTCTTCTCCTCCCTCCTTCTCCCTCCTCCTCCTTCCTCGTCCTCCCCCTCTTCCTCCCCTCCTCCTCCCTCCTCCTCCCCTCCTCCTCCCTCCTCCTCCTTCCTCCTCCTCCTTCCTCCTCCTTCCTCCCCCTCCTCCTCCCTCCTCCTCCTCCTCCCTCCTCCCTCCTCCTCGTAATCCCTCCTCCCTCCTGTTCCTCCCTACTCCTACTCCTCCCTCCCCTTCCCTCCTCCTCCTCTCTCCTGCTATCTCTTCCTCCCTCCTCCTCCTCCCTCCTCCACCTCTCTCTTCCTCCTCCCAGCTCCTACTCCTTTTTCTTCTTCTGCTGCTGCTGCTGCCGCCGCTCCATTTACCCAAGTTAATTGTTGGGGAAGATGTAAAGATCTTTCAAGTGCTCTTTCTAATGCTTTTTGTAAGTTGGTCTTCGTTTATCTAACGTTGTTCTAACTGCAACCAATAAATGATTAGACAGGCAGGCAGGCAAACAGACAGACAGACAGACAGACAGACAGACAGACAGACAGACAGAGAGGGAGGGACAGACAGACAGACAGACAGACAGACAGACAGACAGACAGACAGTCGGGAGCGGGAACTTATATGACTAATTATATGAATTAAATGAGATGCTCCCGGTAATTTATTTCCTGAGTTTAAGAGAGTTTTGTTTCTCTATTGTCTTCCATTCTTTCTATATGCACCAGCCATTGTAGTCTAATAGGCTTCGTGATACCAGTGATTAGCGGTGACTTAAACAGATCATGAATGTCTTTGTTACTTCTTCTTTTCCACTCTCCACTATCCCTAATGGGTCCAAAGATGCGTCTTAAAACTTAGTTCTCAAAGGTTTGTAACAAGGCTTCGTCTCCTTTCGTTGTTTCAGAGACATACAGCACAACTGGTCAGAACAGTGTTTTGTGTATTGTGATTTTGATACATGTAGTTTAAGACGTATTTATAAGGAAGCGAACATAAGGATGCTAACGTCTAGCAGTAGCAGTGACTCTGATGACGTCACGCAAGCAAATACAGCTTGTGATACGTGTCGGGACTTCCATAAGGATGGAATTTTAACATGCGCACACCAAGTCCCTGTACAAGAAACGAACGCGGTACAGATCACGAACGGGACATTGGTGTTACAAAAGGCCATTGTAAATGGACAACAATGCAGCATGGTTCGGGACACTGGTGCCAGTATCGTTGGCACTCACAAGAGACTGGTTAGGGACTCCAATTATACTGGGTAACACATTATTTGTATAACTTTTTTTTTTGGGGGGGGGGGGGGAGAGAAGAGAAAAATTTAGGATTGCGTGAGCTGATATCAACTGCCCATACTTTACTGGCAGAAATAAAGTCGCTTTTCTGCCTGACCCATGTGCGGACGTCGTTCTGGGGTATATCCCAAATTTACAGGACGTTTCTCGGGAAGACATAGCACAGTGGGAAGCTAAACACGTGCTAGCAAATGCTGTCACTCGATTACAAACTCATAGAGAGAATCAGGTACTTCAAGACAATCATTGTCTTACTCACAAGTATTGCCTCACGTGGTAGAGAAGCCTGAATATTTTAGTGCATTACAAGCCGCTGATTCATCGTTACACATAACAGCATTCTAACACGGGTATATGAGAAAAATGGTACCCAAGTATCCCAAACGGTTGTGCCAACTCAATTTCGACAGAAAATATTGCAGACAGCACACAATATTCCTTTTGCAGGACATATGGGCATTGCAAGAACATCCGCCAGGATTCTGTCGAATTCTTACTGGCCGGGTTTTGACAATGACATAAGCAAATACGTTCAGTCACGTAGCGTATGTCAGAAGATGTCACAAAAGGGTCGACATCCTAAGGCACTTGTGCAACCGACGGATTTATCGTCCCGCCCGTTTGATAAGATTGTGGTCGATATTGTCGGACCCTTGAATACTATAACGAGAAAAGAAGTCAGAACCATTTTAGGTCTTATTAATTACTATCAAAAGTTTATTAAGAATTTCGCTGAAATGACATCGCAGTTGTCGGAACTGTTAAAGAAATAACAACCGAATACAATTAGATAGTCGGAGACTCATGAGAATATTCTACAAGAAATAAAAACTATTTTCAGTTCTCCGTCCGTTCTCAGAATCCCAGATATGTCGAAAGACTCTGTCGTGCAGACTGATGCGAGTTCTTATTCTATTTCTTGCATTCTGTTACAACAGCATAATGGCTTACTACATCCGGTATTATACTCCAGTAGGAAGCTATCTGACACTCAGAAACGTTATGCTATTACAGAACGTAAGGCACTTTCTTTGGTAGAAGCCGTGAATAAATTCTCGAATTATCTGTTAGTGAAGAAATTCTAGGTCATTTCTGACAACAAAGCACTGAAAGTTTTTAAAGGTGGTTCACCGAAGAATGCCAGAATTCACAGATGGGCATTGTTATTACAAGACTTTGACTTTACTGTGTCTCATATTCCTGGCAAGGACAACAATCTTGCAGACCTGTTAAGTCGTATATAATATTGCTCTACTTAGAGATACGGGAATGTTCCATTACTTATTGAGTCAGAATAAAATAATGTGTTATTTTAATTATTGCTGTATTCTGACTGTACACATTGCCGATATACCACATACATAATAGTATTGTAATTGTACATTGTTAGTCACTTATTTATAGTATTATTTCAGAGTAGAATGGTATGGCAAGCTACTGTATATGCTCGTTGTTTCCGGCTGATGAACAATTTAGGTGTGCCGGATGTAATTATTCTTGCCTGTGGTATGACCTTGGACTGATATTCGCATTATTCAGTTTTCAAAGATGTGACGTTTCGATTTCAACGCTGTCTTCAGGATGTTAAATATTAATGTTCGGTCACTTGTGGTCTCCATTCGTCTCTCTGGTGGACCTTCTCTTGCCAGTCGTTGATTCCAAGTGCTTGTAGGTCTGTGCATGTATTATCTCACCACCATCTTCTTGGTTTACCTCAGGGACTACGGTCGTTTTTTTCCTGAGTGTAAGCGAGTTTTGTTTCTCTATTGTCTTCCATTATTTCTGTATGCCCCAGCCATTGTAGTCTATTAGCCTTCATGATACCAGTGATTAGCGGGGACTTAAACAGATCATGAATGTCTTTGTTACTTCTTCTTTTCCACTCTCCACTCTGTGTATCCCTAATAGGTCCAACGATGCGTCTTAAAACTTTGTTCTCAAAGGTGTGTAACAAGGCTTCGTCTCCTTTCGTTGTACTCCAGGTTTCAGAGCCATACAGAACAACTGGTCTGATCAGTGTTTTGTATATTGGGATTTTGGTGTTTCAAGATAGCGCATTTGATTTTAGTAGATTTTGTAGTGCATAGTATATCGTATTTCCAGAATTGATTCTAGTTTGTATTTCTTCCCTTATGATGTTGGAGCAGTTGACGATTGTACCCAGGTATTTGTATGTTTCCGTTCTTTTAATGGTCATATTATCTATTTGTATGTGGCCAGAATTTTTAGGCATTCCTTCTCTTGAAATTACTATATATTCTGTCTTATCTTGGTTGATAACCAGCCCCATCTGTTGGGCTTTTTCCTTTAAGTGAGTCAATATTTCCAATGTCTTTTGTTCCTTTTCCCCTATAGTATCTATATCATCTGTATAACCAAGCAGCGTGGATGTTCCTCCAATATCATATTCCTCCTTTACCTTCCTTACAACTTTCTCTAGAGCCAGATTGAAGAGTAGCGGCGATAGGGCATCACCTTGTTTCAAGCCAGATGTTATTTGGAAAGAGTTTGATTTCCTGCCTTTATATGTTACTATATTATAAGTATTTTCCATGCATAGCCTGGTCATGTTGATTAACTTCCTTGGTATTCCAAATTTCAGCATAGAATTTCGTAAACTATTCCTATGGACACTAACATAAGCCTTTTTAAAATCCACAAAAATGTTATGGAAATCTCTTTTATTTTCCAATTTTTCTCGTCTATTTGTCGTAAGATAAATATCTGATCTATTGTTGATCTGTTTTGTCTAAAACACGCCTGGTAGTCACCTAATATGTCTTCTGAATATGGTTTTAGTCTATTTAGTAATACTGCGGATAGTATCTTACAGCTTGTGGACAGTAGTGATATTCCTCTATAATTTTCAGATTGCAACTTGTCTCCTTTCTTAAAGATAGGTATCAATAATGACTCTTTCCAGTCATGGGGTAATTCTTCTGTCCTCCAGATTTTAATTACTAGTTCGTATAGCTTTAGATGTAATGCATCGCTACCTGCCTTTATAAATTCAACAGCAATTCCATCAGCCTCCGTTGCCTTATTGTTTTTAAGTCGTGTGATTACACATAGGATTTCTTCAAATGCAGGTTCTTCAATTTGTGGTTCACACGTTAGAACCTCTTCCTGTGGGAAAGTGTTACTTGGAGCTTCACAATTTAGTAATTTAACAAAATATTCTTTCCATGTATTGCACATTTCCTCATTGGTATTTATCATATTCTCATTTTTGTCTTTTAAACCATATGTGTTGTGTTGGTGCCCTCGTTTAATTGACTTCAGTTCTTTAAAAATCATTCTGGATTCGTTTTTCTGGTGATTACTTTCCATATCTTTGATTATATTACTCATATATTCTCGCTTCTGATGTCGAACTATTTTTGTAGCCTCTTTACATTCATTTCTATATTGCTCTTCCTTTTGGGTGTTTTTGATGTCATTTAACCATAAATGTCTGGCATTCTTTTTCCTAATGATTGCTTCTTCACATTTTTGATTGAACCATATGTTTTTTCTATGCGTGGTTAACACACCGAGACAATCTTCTGCGATAGATTGAATTGTATTCTTGATGTTCAACCAAGTTTGGTCAACGCTTTCCTCCAAAGGGTTTTGCAGAGTTTCAAGTTTACATTTTATTTCATCTGTAAATGTCTCTTTGACTGTAATTTATTGTAGTTTTTCTCTGTTATATGTTTGGTGTAATCTTTGTAATTTAGTATAGAAAGCTCTCTTAAGTTTTATTTTAAATATTGCTCCAACGAGAAAGTGGTCGCTGTGGCACTCAGCTCCTCTATAACTTCTAACTTGTTGTATGTTTGATGCATTTCTGTTGTTAATTAACACGTGATCTATTTGATTATAGGTTCTCTTGTTATATATATATACATAGACATAAACATAAGAGCCAATACATAGGTGACACCAGGCTTTAGGGAACTCGCATGTATGGTTTCTATAATACCTTCCCATGGGTAAGAGACATTCATTGCTGCAGGTACAAATATAGCTATTTCTTCTCGCCTCTGCATTACACTATCTATTTGCAATTCCTACGCATAACTGAAAAAAAAGAAAGAAATAATACCCCATATTTCTGATCGTAATGAGGTGCTGAAAAATTCGGAACGTAGTAAAATAATATAATTATGTAATTCCAATGCAATTTTAGTACAGATGTCTGACCATCTGTGTAGTTACTTTATTACTGTCTAATCATCATCATCGACATATCATCATTGCCACCAAGATAATCACCATATCTTGACATAGTTTATTTCGTCTTGCACTCATCACTTGTAAGAGTGAATGTTTTATTCGATTCACTGTGCGCAACTCACTTGTTTATTGAAATACGAAGTCATCAGATGTCCCAAGATTTGATTTTTGTAACAATTCCCCTGGTTGGGAGAAAAATGGAAAGACCTCCTCTCCAAGATTGTGTATACTGTGTTTTCTGTTTAAGGGCATTGTGTTTTCCTTTTCTTACGGAGAATACTGGATCACATTAGGTCTGTTTCTTATTGCCCCACGTAATTGTTTTCTGAAACATTGAATAATTTAAATGGGCGCACATGTTTATAAGAAGCAGATAAGCTGGTCTCGTCGACCCTAATGGTCAAGCGTTCCATTACACTACTTGGTTGACAAATGCGCAGGAGTTAGTGATGTCACAAGGTTAGCAGCGGTCAAGGCCATTAACTTATGCTGTCTCCTTAGAAAGGACATTGTTGTGCATCATTTCGCTCTTTCTTTGCAGGCTGCCCGGGTGGATTTTCAACTTGTGAAAGCTACAACACTGGAATCCGTTTCTGACTGTGTTCACTTTTCTTGATGTTTTTAGTGATTAGGATGTTCTCATAAGTAGAATAAATAAACACAACTGTGAAATGGCGGAAACATACGGAAGTCGAGATTACGACAGAACATTGGGATTGCGCTCTGAATTCTGCAAGTTTACTGATGCAGCACTAAGACTTTGAATGGAAATTATGGAAACAGTTGTACTGTAACGGCATGCAAGGAGTAGCGCTTTACACACAGTAATTCTGGTAGGAGACCTCAAGCTATAGTCCGTTTAGAAATGAATGCCTTCATTCACGATCCATTTTTTTTAAGAACTGTCTGTTGCACTGTAATGAAAAGTTTCTTGCCGTCTTATATTTACCCCCACCCAAGGAATATGTCTTCGATAGGTCCAAAGACAACTGAAATCATCGAAAGCGGCTTCATTTCTTTGATGTTTTGACGAAAAACGAGTGAATTCACGCTAACAAATTTGATTTACAATAAAGCCCGCCAATACAAGTGACGACACAAGGCGTAGCCAGATTCGTATGGAAGTGGCTGCAATGTGTAATATTACTAAAGACAGATAATTTACAGGGGAATGGGGTAAATAATGTGGAATGGAAATATAAATGGACAGGAAAGTAGAAGGAATATATATATATATATTACCTTATTTTTCATTTCCGCTTTGTTTCTTCAGCTGCTGTTTAATAATGTGTACACAAGAAGTTATGTTACTAGGATGCATTTAGCTTTTATATGGAGTTCGTGAAAGCTTCAAAACAACTGTGCGTTAATATGCGTACGGAGTGACCAGAGATGATACCGCAATTTAGTCATCATGTGTCCATTTTTAAGGATCTGTTCAGCTGTCTGTGTAGTTTGTTCACACGTGCACATGGGTGGCAGAATCGCTTTGAGTCTTCGTGAAAGATTGTCTACTCTTCTGTTTACTGTTCAGAGACGGAACACGATTACCTGTTTTGCACGACGAATAGAGTTGTGAATATCTCTCTAGTGGGCTTCCTTCTTAACGGCAAAGTTGATGGTCCGCTTTTCATTGAAGTTTATAGATTGATTCGTATGTTCGTGAGTTGTCTCCAAATTTTACAACGTGTTTGTTCTTACATTTCTTGTTATTTCACAATGTGTCAGTTTCCACCGCAATATTACACTTCTGTTGGCATTCAATGCGTTTAGTGTTTGTTTTTTTTTGTCTCCAATGTCAGTTGTTTGTCACCGTTGAGGGCTTGAGGGCTTGCGTAACTGAAAATGCATCACTGTGGAATACATAATGTTGCCATTGCGAATTGTATTGTTTGTGCCGATGCTGTAATGTTTAGGGCCTGCAATTCGTCTGAATAGTTGGAGCAAAAAATCCCAGTAGGTGTGTAGGTGTGCATGTGGATTAATGTCTGCGATCTGCCCAGACCGTAATCTGTGTCTGAAGATTCCAGTAGGTTGATGGCTGCTCTCTGTTGCATAAAAGTAAATCCATCCTTTCTCCAATAGTCATTTTCCTCTTTCAACACATGTTCCTCACATATTTTTTTCCTCTAACGTTTATCAATATTTTATAGCGTGAACTGGGTTAGTATTATAACGTCAAACAATTTGAATATAGGTTTGTCAGCTGCCACCTGTCCTTTAATTTTAGCCCGCACAAGTTCTATAGGGTTTAAATGAGAATTGTACGGCGGAAGTCTCAAGCATCTATGGCCATGCTCTTCTATCAACTCGTCGATTTGATATTTCTTGCTTTTTTCGGGCCTGTTTTATAAGGGACAACATTTCTAGCTTGAAATACGTTTCAGGAAATGGTATATTTTCCACTTCGGAGCCATATCTTTATTGCTGCCTTTGTGCTCGATGCCGTAGGTATTTTGTCTTCTTAGGCAACAATATTGTGATATGATGGATTGTCCATAATTAGACAAGACGGTCTATTTATGGATGGAAGCACTGTATTCTTGAGCCAATCTCTAAATACATTACCATTCATCTCATTATGATAATCCCTATTGTCTGTATGCTTTGATACGAACACGAGTTCAGCATTCTGTAGTAAGCCATTATGAGTACTACTAGCATGGGCTATGACATATAGCTTTATCTCTCCATCTACTGATTGCCATTCCTTTTCACTTGTGTGGTGTGCATTGATCCAGGTTTCATCCAAATGCACTTTTTTTAAATGTTGCATATTCCTTAGAGGACGTTGCAGTCAACACCAGCATTTTTCAGCTGCTGTTGATGTACTAGGCAAGTTTTACGTTCAGCATTTTGCCATTGCTTTCTGAATGACCGGCTCACATACCCCCGTAAAATACAAGCGCGGCGCGAACCGCTGTCGATTCTCGCAGCTGCTGTTTTTCTCACGTGGATACACGGGATTACGAACAATGTCATTAACCTCTTGGCCAGGGAGACGGCAAATGCACTATGTCATAATTTTCTTTGCGCATTTCCCTTATTTCACGTAGGTATTTGCTTCTCATGGCTCCTAAATACTCTTGCTCGCAAATGATATTTCTACCTCCCGTGTACTTTCTAAAATTGAAGGCTAATGTCCTTATAATTTTCCACAAAGTTGTTTTGGATAGCTCTATGTCATTGATCTTTCTCAACCAAGCCCAAAGTTGTCTTACAGTCACTGTTTCTTTGGCATCCAGCATTTTTATAATAGCTCTCCTTATGACATCCTTGTCAAAGCTGTTTACAATTGCCTTTTTACCTACTGTTTGCTAATTGCGTGGTGGTTTTATTCCAGATTCTTGCATCCATCGACGAAAAGACCGTTTTCTCAAACCCATGTGCATACACTTCTTTTCTCGGGATTTGGAATAGTATGAAACAGTTTCCTGCGATCAACTTCTTGACAAACATATGTGTAAAACTTCATAGCGATGCTTTGTAGTGTACACAATTTCACATTCAATCCCATTAAACAATATTCACACATTTAAATGTTAGAGATAAATGGTAAAATTTATAAAATAATCACGTTTCATGAAAGCACCCATATTATTGATGACATCTCTCAACACTCCCATTTAACTGCGCGAGGCTCTTGTCATAAGGTCATTCTCGTTCTGCACGAGATCTTCCACTACTGAAAGCTGATGTTCCTTTTGTGAAGATGTAATACACTTAATAATATGGACTTTATCTCTGACCCGTAAATTATATACCGCATATAAACAAACATTAAAATCTGCTGTTTAATCTCCAGAACGAAAAAAAAATGTGTTGGGTGGACATAATGATAAGGTTATACGCTAAATCTAATCATGTTCCCTCAGTTGGTTACTGAGATATGAATTTTTATATTCGGACAAACAAATGTGAATGGACTATAGTGGAGGCAAGAGCCGACGTGCATCATCAGAAAAAAAGGACTAAACGGGACACAGGAATTATGAAGGGTATGCCTACTATGGTGAATATCGCTTGGCTTTTGCTTCATGCGTGCACAGTTGGAGATTTACGACTACCTTCTGGACTGGAGCATGGCGCTTCCAGGCCTGCAGGAAGTGTTTGGAAACACGGTTCTGCATATGGTGGTCATCTCTAACTAAATGGAATATGTTTGCGAACAAGTAACGATCCGCTTCATATTCGCAGCCACGCATATTATCCTGTTCAGTATATGTGTCTACGCTCGAATAATGGGGTGTCTGCTGGCGGAATATAGTTGCGCTGAAGATGCACTGCGATATACTTGTTAAACTATTATCACCCTTAATTGTCTGGTTAAAGTAATGTATTTTGTTTTTTTCTCATATCCATTACAGGACATCGCTGTCAACATCAGCATCTTTCAGCTGACTGTTGATTTATTGCCATGATTACGCTCAGTAGTTTGCCATTGATTTCTGAGCGACCGGCTCACAAAACCCGTAAGTACCAACGCAACGAGAACCGCTACCGATTCTCGCGCAAGTTACGCCCTTACGTGGATATACGGGATTACGGAGAAAGTCGCTAACTCCTAGGCCAGGGAGACTCAGGGAGACCGGTAAAGTGATGTTTAGCATCACATATATTTCTCTACAAGGCATCAACACTTTTATAAATTATATTCACACGCCCGGGCTCAGACTATATACTTCATCTCGTGTCTGTTGTTGCTTATAGGGATGACGCGGCAATACACTGTGGAGGACATCATAGTGATCTCGGCTACGCCCGGTGTCTGGTCATCTCTGCATATTTCGTTGCTAGAGGCTATACACTTACATATCTTTTAACCACGGTGATATATAAGATGATTATCGGGAACCTGATAGATTCAAAACCACATGCCTTTACTAGCAGGATTTCTTTAACTCCCAGGAGAAATAGACGAAGGTTGTTACACAACAAAGTATATCCACTATTCACTTCTGAAAAAGAATGAACGCCTTTGAAACGTTAGATAGTTTTATGATTTTTTTTTTTTTTTTTGGGGGGGGGGGTGTTAAGTTGCATATCTTTTACAGGACGTTGCAGTCATCACCATCATTTTACTGCCGTTGTTGATGTCTTGACAAGTTTTACATTCAGTAGTTTGCCATTGCTGTCTGAACGACCGTCTCCCATACCAACATACAACCAGCGCGACACTGTCTGCTGCCAAATCGGTCACCGCTGGGTTTCGAACACGGGTAATCGGCACTACGAATCGCGTCCGCAACGCCATTGCCACGTAGATTCTGAATCCGACGTTTCCAATCATATTTCCTTTGATGATCATCTTGGCGCTGAGGCAAAGAAGCAGGTGACAAACAATGGTTTATCACTCAATCAAGGTTCTTCAGTGAATAATAGTGTGAACAGGTATTGCACAAGACAAAGTTATTCAACCTGTGCCATGCATCGCAGTAGACCTGTTTTTGATTAGTAAAACAGAATTGAACATGTCCAAATCTCCGACTGTATCAAATCTAGAGACAGGCGAACCGGGGCTAAGGACAGAAAATATTATTTTTATCACATCACGCATCGATTGTCGGTTGATCTATAAACAATATTGCGTTAATCAAGAGCCTGTCGCAATGGTTGGCATAGCCACGACGTATCGCATACTTGCTGTTGGCGAGCTGCTTGCATAACCCAGGATCATTCTTATAACTGCATTACGTGTGCGTCTAGTTTCACTGACACTCTGATAATATCAACAGCCTCAGTCTATACTCAGCTACTGGGATAAGCAGATGTTGATAAAGTATGAACACCATCGCTTGTTCCACCTCCATTGCTGCCATGCTTTTCGGTGCACCAACTCGCTTCTTGGAGCTCATATCAACGCCTTCCACGTGATCCATGAGCCACATGCTTCTGTCAACGGTCATTACCAGGGATCTCACTCTGTTAAAATAAAGCCGTTTATTTCGAGACGTGGGATGTTAGGCTTAACAATTATTTTGTCCAGAGAGCACCATTACACGTACCGCCTTTGTGGGTTGATGACACTATAAATCTATGTAAAAACGTGTTGAGAAGAATGAAAAGATGAAAAAAGGAGAACAATGAAGAGAAAATGAAAAACAAAAAAATAAATTGAATGTTATCTGTCACGGAACTGCTGAGAATTCACCTAGCAAAACTCCCAAAAGTCCAATTCCCCTTTTTCAGTAGAACAGCCGATCTAGTCGAAGGGATACCACCGAGGTATTAACGCAAGGGCGATTGGTGGCCCTTGTCTTCTAGGCTGTTCGTGTGAGACAAGCTCAACCCAACCAGTTCCGCTAACGCATGCGCAAGAACCGTCTCAGAACAAAGAGAGGCTCAGTTGAGATCCGGCCGTGGGAGCAAGACGTTGTGTTTGAACGACTGTGTTAATTCATAAATGGGAGAGAGGAAGCCAGTGTCTTGCTGTTTATCAAAGAAAACCGACAGAACGTCCAGTGTTGGGACGGGAGCTCCTCAATTCTGAATGCACAGTTTGTCGTAAGGTACGTTAAACATATTTAGATAAATAATGTGTGTCGATACCGCGTTGAACCGAAGCTGTTCGACCACATGTCCCGCCCGGCGCACAAAGGTCAGTCAGGGGTGAACCTGTGGGCTTGTGTTTTAACTTAACACTGCAGGCTAGTTGAACACGATGGATTGTAGGCCTGTTTTTGCGTTACAATTGTACACGTACGTGAATGCGTGTTATTGCCGCTACAAGTAGTTATAGACATTTAGGACAGGCCCAATAGTGTTAGTAGTCCGAGTTCACTCCTGGGCGGCCTTAGAACTCTAACGTCGTCGACACAAACGGAAGTTGGCGAAGGCGTGGTAGAACATAGGTCGAGTGAGGTATCAGGGAACTCGGCCAAACTAGACGAAACCCATGCGAAGGTCGCCGGACGTGTCGAAGGTCATTCGAAGGACATTGCGGATGTCTTAAGTTCGAATTCTTTGGTGTGGCGACCACTGGCTTTGCTGGACTTTCTGCTTACTCTTTATGTTATTGGTTGCCGTAACGGAACACCATGTTGATAGACAGTTGGTTCCCGAGAGGTTGACACTGGAGAAACTGGGGAATGCGACAGAGCTGGTCACAGCCAGCTGAACACCTTTCCAAATGCTCTGACCTTAACTAGGGGAGGAGGGAACGGGATGTGGACTTCCGCTACAGGGGGATTTCCCTGTATAATCTATTACATTCCTGGATCAGAGCTAGAGCTCCGGGAAACTTGGTGTATAGTAGGTAATCATAAAATCGAACCAGGGAGAGGGGGCTACCTCAGAGGGAGGGGAATTCGGTGGTCACCGGCTCTCCTTCAGGGCCATTCTGTCTCTAGGTACCTTTAACCTACTAACCTGGTATATTGTGTCCTTAGAAGTCCTTTTTAGGACAGAAGGATTTCGCCGACACCATGACCAGATACACAGCCCTACCTTGGGCGGGTTCGAGACGGAGGACGGTTCAGCCAGCACTTGTTAGGACCCAGACCTAGTTCAGTTTTGGCAGTGGATCCTGGTCTGTGAGGCTGCCGGCCGGGTCATGGCGACACCGGCCTATGCTGAGTACACATAGGTAACGTGTACCTCTGGGGGTAAGTCTGTGTCACGATATTCACACATGGTGTTATCTTTGGCAGGTTCTACTTTCTGAGAGACTTACGTGACGGGACCAGAGGAAGATGACTTGGTGAAGGCTGCTAAATGGCTGGTTTACCTATGTGACGTGAAGTGAGGCTTCTACACCACACCACGTGCCGGGAAGTCACTGCGCCACAGTCCAGTCCCGTCTTACCCGCTAAATGATCTTCAGTCAGTCCACCAAGTATTATGATGGCTACAAACGGGCGAGTATCGTGTCCTCTTGTCTGTGATAAATGTTGACATTGGGACCCACTAGCCAAACGGGTAGAGAAGAACTACATTACCCTTTATTTCATGATGGCCTGGTGTTCCGGGAACAGTCTACCATGTTGGAATAGGAACATTTGTGACATTCCTTACCGGGTCACGCGCTACCAGTACTGACTCTGAGTGACAGAGTCAACTTGAACTGTGCCAACTTTCTGTGCTTATAGGCCCAGTTATACCCATCCTGATCCCATTAGAGACCACCATCTGTTGCCAGAACTTTGACATTGTTAAATGTGTGTTAAATGTTATGGTGGCTTCTTAGGACCGTTGTCTAGCACAGGCCTTACCCGTGAAGCTTGAAGGACAGGCCTTCAGAACTTCTACCGGGATGTTAGTCCGGAGTCATCACGTACCACCGCAACTTGGAGTCACCACAGTTGACGTGCTAGTCATTCCAGTTGAGACTACACCTTGGCAGAGACATTCCACGCTACGTGTGCAGATGAGTGACCTCTTTAACCTTGTGGTATCGTACCCAGTGTACAGTGATGAGTGAGACGGCCTGAGGCTAATCCAGACAGCCATTTCTTCTATCTCCTGGCGGTGGCCAGGATTCTCTCATGAACATTCCCCTTGTTGATAATCCTCTTGTACATTATATCATCTAGTCATTATGTGTAGACACCAGAGTCGTGTCATCTGTTCTGGATGAGAGGTGAAAAAGGTATTGTCCAGCGGTTGATAGTGAGAGAGACAGGAATCCAAGGGCTGGTGGGGTCTGTAGACTGAGATTTATTGTATTCCCAGAGTGCATCTATCCCGTTATTAAGATGTAATAGTATGCTTCCCTCACCCCAGGAAATACTACGACATTATTTCAGAATTTCATACTATGATACTTGGAGTCAGGAAACGTGCATCCAATGACACACAAACAACGTCGCAGACGAGGTCCAATTCCAATTCCAATTTTCGAAACACAAATTGCAAATTCGGCCTTGTTCAACCTGCCTCTTCAGCTGTGGTTATTGTTGAGGTCCGTGGTTTTTGTTGGTTCATTCACTATAATTCTTGCCTTGTGCGTTCTTACGAGTGAGTTATATCTCGGACTGGTTATGTTGGTTTGTGTCTGTGACGTCAGCTGGGGGAATCGGTTGTCGGCTGTCCTTTGTTCCCGTCTCTGGTGGTTTCTTTTGTTTTTGTAGGCTCCTGGCTCGTCTGGCTTGACTGGTTGCAGTCCTTAAAAGGACTTTTTGTTTGGTATTTTTGCCTCCTTTTTTGTGTATTTTCTTAAGGAGCTTTTCGATGTTTTCATGTTCCTCCATGCTCCCTTTTTCACTTTAGATTTTGAGTTTCTCTTGCCTTTCAAGGTCTTCCTCTGCGGTCAGCCATGGGATCATCTCTCCGTCTTCTATATAGTACGTGCAGCTGGGTCCATCCTCCCAGTCAGTAATTCTATCTGGGTATTCTACCGGTCTCCTGAGTTTCTTGGTCTTCTTCTTTTCTCTTTCATCCCAGCGCCTTTTAAATTCCTGGTGCCTAAGTTCCTCAATTCTTGCCGACTCTCGTAGGTCCTTCAATGTAGGCCTCCGGGGCCTCTTCGTGTCGTAATCAGGGTGCTCATCTCGGTTTTCTTCCGATGTCTGGCGAGATATTGGTTTCTCCTTTTCGGTCTCGGGCGTCGCGGTCGGACTGCTGGCTTTAGCTTGCGGTTCAGGCTCGGTCTCTTGGTTTGCGGTTTGTCTGTGGTTTCTTGTATGGCTTCTGTTGGTTTGTGCTGGAAAGGCTCCATTTCATCTTTCAGCAGCTTTCTCTCCGCTTTGATGGTGCGTAGTATTTCTTCGTTTTCCTTTTTCATCTCGGCCATATGTTCCACTTCTTGCTTGATGGTTTGATGGATCTCCTTTATTTCAGCCAGCAGTTTCTCATTGTCGCTGGTCGGAGTCGGCGTCAGCAGTGCCTTGACTTGTTTCTTCAGCTCGTTTATCTGCTTTTGCAGTTGATCTCTTTCAGCTTGTGCTATACCCGTGGCTGTCTCGCCCCTCCGCATTGCTTCCTTGAATGGTGTCTTTGTGATAATTGCGATCTTTAAGGCGTCTCTGTGTCGTTGCAGGTACAGACAGACCAAGTATCTTGCTCCATGCTTGCCAAGGCAGTTGGAGCACTTTCGTTTCTTTTTGGGTGCTCCGAATTCCGTGTCCAGCTTGGCCAGCGGACACTCCTTGAAGACGTGGTGGTAGGCGCAGTACCGGCAGATTTCCGTCTTACTGCGACATGCTGCTCTGCTGTGACCGGCCCTCTAACATCTGGAACATTGGGTGATCCTTGGGATGAATCTCTCTGGCTGCTGCTTTCTCTTGTTAATTGATACTGTGATAGGCATCTCGCTGCCCTCAGTCGTCACCACCGCAAAGGTTGTGGGAATCTTGGAGTAGGTGAGGAGTCGCTCCGCCTTCAAGAATCGGGTGTTGAGATTCTCTTCTCGTAGCTACTTCAGGATTTACTTCGTCAGATAGCTCCACTTGGATTCACTTGATAACCCACTTGATTGTCGGTGAGTCGGTGTTTCCGACTCTGGTGTCTTTCTCCTCCCTCTGCTTCTATGTAGGTTTGGCTCTTGTCTGTAGTGGGCTGTCGAATCTTCTCCCTCGTGGTAGCTTCAGTAGTAGCTGTAGTTTCAGGTTCTTTGATGCAGCTAGCAGGCATGTTCTCCACGTTAATCTTCTTGACGGTCTTTTCGGCTCCCACGCTGCACATCTTGGATACCGCGTGTCTTTTGGTGTTCTTGCACCGTGCCATTTTCCCCCGTATCAGGCTTCTTGACTTGTTAAGGTGACTTGTCTTGATAGCGCTCGCAACGACGATTTTGCACGCACGACGCGCAGACGAGTATGAAATATGCGTAAACAATGTTATCCTCCGACAACTGTATAGTCATCATGCATTCAGCAATCCACTGTATACATTAAACACAAACGATACATTGCTCGATTAATGGACTGACATATTTCTCTGCATCTCGTCAGGTGCAAATTGCACAATTATTTACCAAAGTAAGTTAAGTCATGAACTTGTACTTTGGCTGAAATAGTTAAACACAATGATATTAGTAGTTATCCCCGCCGATATACTTACAGGATATAAAAGATTCCTGGAGGTCTGTATGGAAACGCTGCCTGCAAAATTAGACTCTTTCCGGCCCCGATGACATCTCCACAAGATTGTAGACAACTGCCATGATATGTATAAATGTACACATGAATCAGCATTGTGTGTAAGTCTGTATGTTTAAGTGCACTCTCTCTCTCTCTCTCTCTCTCTCTCTCTCTCTCTCTCTCTCTCTCTCTCTCTCTCTCTATCTCTCTCCGTGAGTGTGTGTGGAGCCAGCGCGCAGAAGGGTGTTTGGTCAAATAAGTCTGTCATCTGTCATCTACTGACTATAGTACCTTGCAGTGTAGGGCAGGGGGATGGAGGGGGTCTTGAGCCTAATTGAGGCCGCCTGGCTAGTACAGTCGCCGTGACCTGTGCAGGTTTGGGTTTTCTTTTTGTCCCCAACAGAAAACAATCCACGCCCTACCAAGGATTCGAAAAGCGGGTCTCCCGAAGAAGAACCCGGCGTTCTTAGCCACATGTATTTAAGACATCATTCCGTGATGATTGACATGAACTCTCCCTTACTGCCTGGCCCAACTGATGTGAAGCATGATGATTCATGCCTAGGTATTTCCACCCCCACCCCCCCCCCAACCACACAAGCATATATATATATATATATATATATATATATATATATATATATATATATATATATATATATATATATATTCATTCATTCATTCAGTAGCATGTCCTTTGCAGAACCTCGCTCCCATAAGAACCTTCGGGAAAACCTCTCGATCATAAGCAAGATGTCCCGCGTCCGATACACCCATCTGGAGATCATCCGCCACATCCTGCACCCATCTTCTTTTGGCCTTCCTCTTCCTCTCTTCCCAGGCATATTCCCCTCCATTATTGTTCTCTCCAAACTTTCGTGACGTTTCAAGTGACCAAAATATTTCAATTTTCTTTGTTTTATCGTCTTTAATAGCCAACCTTCTTCAATATTCAGCTCTTGAAGTATTGATGCATTTGTTCTTTTCTTTACCCAAGATATTCTTAGAACGCGTCTATAACATTTATATTCAAAGGCATTTATGCGCGTTCAGCTTGTTTAGTAAGTGTCCAGGTCTCACCGGCGTATGTTGCAATGGGAAAGATGCATGCTCTTAAACATCTAATTTTTGTAGTTCTGTCTGTCCCATTCCATAATTTATTCAGTTGTTTTAGTCATAGTTGTCATCATCTTGTGTCATGCAAATAATCGTAGGCAGTCATGTTTCGCCATCTCACTCGATTACCGGAGTCGTGGATCAGCTCAGTGTTCTTGTCTCGACCATGCCACATGGCCAAGACATCCAGGTATTTACTTCTCTGCCTACCCATTGTTCTCTTTCCCTCAATCTTGCCAGTTGTCACCACGTTCTCCAATTTATTTCTTTTCATAACGTGAAATTGTTTCTTGTAGGACTTGGTCATTGGTTTTTCTGTCTGTCCACGGTATTCTTTGCATTTTCCTCAGAAACAACATTTCCACAGCCATCAGATGTTTTTCAGCCTGTTTAATCATTGTCCACGCTTCACATCCATACAAAAGTATGGGTTCTGTGTAGCACCTCAACACTCTTTTCTCGTTGCAAATGACATCTTATTATTTGTCAGTATGGTTTCCATCTTGCAAAAAGCAACCTTCGCCATGGTGATTCTTGTTCTAATCTCTTCAGGGCATCTCCCATCAGATGTTGTAACTGTTCCGAGATAATTATACCGATTCATCCGTTTAAGAATGTTACATTTACTTGTATATTACATTGTGGCATTTCATTCTTCCTAGTGCCGACCATAATCTGTGTATTCTCACAATTTAATTCTAACCCCAGTTTTTCACTGTGTGCAACAGCCGTATCTAATAAATGTTACAGATCATGCTCATTGTGTGCAATCAATATTGCATACCTACTGTTATTGATGTTTCGTCCTCCAATGATGATTCCTTTCATATCTTCTACATTTCTGAAAATATTTTCACTGTACAGGGAAAACAGATCCGGATATTATATATATATATATATATATATATATATATATATATATATATATATATATATATATATATATATATATATATATATATATATATATATATATATATATCATGTGCCATGCCGGAAAGCGTGGGCGGTCATGACTCGCCATTTCGCTCGATCACCAGAGTCGTGGATCAGCTCAGTGTTTCTGTCTCGTCCATGCCATGTGGCCAAGCCATCCAGATATTTTCATCTCGGTCTTCCTCTTGGTCTGTTGACTTCGATCTTGCCAGTTGTCACTAAGTTCTCCAGTCCATTTCTTCTCATAACATGTCCAAAAAATGTTGACTGTCTACGTCTAATTTCTCTAATCAATCTAAGATTTTCATTTGTCTCCTGTAGTACTTGGTCATTGGTTTTTCTATCTGTCCATGGTATTCTTTGCATTTTCCTCAGAAACCACATTTCTGCAGCCATCAGATGTTTTTCAGCTTGACTGCACATTGTCCAAGTTTCACATCCATACAAAAGAACAGGCTCTATGTATCACCTCAACACTCTTTTTCTCGTTTCAATTGACATCTTTTTTTTTGGTCAGAATGTTTTTCATCTTGCTAAAGGCTACTTTCGCCAAGGCGATTCTTGTTCTAATCTCTTCAAGGCATCTCCCGTCAGATGTTATGACTGTTCCGAGATAATTGTATTGATTCACTTCTTGAAGAATATTCCCATTTACTTGTATATTACATTGTGGTACTTCGTTCTTCCTAGTGACGACCATAACATGTGTCTTCTTACAATTTAATTCCAACCCCAGCTGCTCACTGTGGACAACAACCGCGTGTACTAATTGTTGCAAATCCTGTGCATTGTCAGAAATCAATACTGTATCATCTGCATATCTAATGTTATTTATGTTTCGTCCTCCAATGCTGATTCCATTTATGTCTTCTACATTTCTGAAAATATTTTCACTGTATAGGGAAAAATGATCTGGAGACATTACACAAACCCTGCCTAACACCTCTCTTAATAGGTTGATATTGTCCCACTTCATTATCAATCCTTATGGCAGCTTGTTGTTTCCAATATATGTTTTTAAAAGTCTAATGTCTTTCCCATCAATTTGTAGATCTGCAAGCATATCCACCATGTTGACATGTCTAACTCTATCAAAAGCCTTTTTGTAGTCAATAAAGCAAAGATGTATATCCTTGTTTACTTCTATAGCACTTTCAATAACTGTTCGCAGCATATACACAGCATTTACTGTACCCTTTCCTTCTACAAACCCACATTGTTCTTCCCCTATTTCAGGTTGTATTTTCTTCCTCACTCTTTGCATGATATTTCGTAACAAGATCTTTGTAATGTGACTCATTATACTAATTGTTCTATGTTGATCACATTCCAAGGTTCTCGATTTCTTTGGGATTGCAATAAATACAGAATTACATAATTCAGAAGGTATATCTCCAGTATCATATAATGTGTTCAGCTGTCTGGTGAGTTGCTCTAGTCCAAATTCTTCTAAAGCTTTAATCATTTCAGTTGTGATGTTATCTGCACCGGGGGCCTTGCCAGCGTTCATATGCTTTAGAACATTTTGAAAACTTGGTGGACCTTCATTATTAAATCTAATATCATACTGTTCCTCTCTGTTATCACTATACAGGTTTTTCACATAATCTGTCCATACATGTAGAATCTGATCTTTTTCTATTATGATTTTGCAATCTTTAGTTTTTTAGGCAGCCTGTTGAAGTACTTGTTCTTTCATTAGTAAGTTCCTCAATTCTTTTGTGCACTAATATGGTATTTTGACTGTTGTGTTGTTTTTCAATTTCTAAGCACTTTTCCCCAAGCCATGATTCTTTTGCCTTCCTACATAATATTCTGAATTGTCTGTGAATTTCTTCATATTTGGCAGGATTATTTTTGTTGAGTCTTCTTCTTTCCATTAGGTGTAAAATTTCTTCAGTCATCCATTTCTTACGGCCCACCTTCTTTAATTTTGGAATAGTTGTTTCTGCAGCCAAACTGATTGAATTCTTTAACATTTCCCATTGATCATTCACATCCTGGAATAATATCTTTAGATCAGACAATATATCAAATATGTTCTGTACTTCTATGTTGAATTTGTTTTGTATTTCCTTGTCATTACTCAATGTACACAAATCATATTTAGTGTTTCCTGTTATACACTTGACTTTCTTCAGCTTTATCCTCAATGTTCCTGTAAGTAGTCTGTGGTCACTATAACAATCAGCACTGGGAACTGTTTTTGCTACTGTTAGTGCGTTTCTAAATCTTCTGCTAATCAGAATGTAGTCTATCTGGTTTCTGATCCTGCTATCATGACTCTTCCATGTCCATAATCTTCTAGGGTGTTGCTTAAACCAGGTGTTTCCTACAATTATTTCCTTTTCTTTAGCCCACTCTACGAGTCTGTATCCTCTTTCATTTCTCTCTCCTAAACCATAGTTTCCTGCTGTGTATCTTTCACCTTGATTTCCTACTTTTGCATTGAAGTCTCCTATTATGATGTTTATTTCTGAATATTTACATTTCTTTAAGGCAGTCTCTATGTCATTATAAAATTCCTCTACACTATCTTAAATGGATTCTCCTGTTGGGACATATATTTGAATAACATTTATGCTAAAAGGTCTGCCACTCAATTTAACTAGTAGAACTCTGTCCGACACGGCCCAATATCCTTGAACAGATTTTGATGTTTTCCGGTCCAAAATTATTGCCACTCCCCTGTGTCGATCTTCACCTCCAGAATAAATAATCTTAAAATCTTCATCTATCTTGATGCCCGCTCCTGTCCATCTCGTTTCGCACATCCCTAAAATATTAATTTTTCATCTTTGTATTTCTTGTTTTATGTTCTCTAATTTTCCGTCGTCGTTTAACGTCCTAACGTTCCATGTTGCTAGTTTTAATTTCTCTGTCCTTGTCTTGCGATGATCAGTCATTAAGCGAATCATGATATACTAGGCACTTTTAAAGAGGTAGTTTGCCGTTGCTTTCCTCTATGGCAGTGACCGTACTGGTCGGAGACCGCAGCCATTGACTCAAGAAGAGCTCTTCTGCCTGCCGTCGTGAATTCGAGACCATGACCAACGAATATCTGTCGGCTGCCCTCAAATTTCATCCACCACCTGCCCTCCGTGGCTTTTTTTGAAAACGTCCAATAAACGAACACAAAATAACATCACATAATCCACAGGAAAACACTATCCATAGAAAAACACTAAACAGCGCTCCCCGAAGAATAACGCATCATTTCGTCGCCATTATACCAGATATATATATATATATATATATATATATATATATATATATATATATATATATATATATATATATATATATATATATATATATATATATATCTTCGATCTTCTTTTTCTCTTGTCCAACTGCTTTTAACGTGAAGCGTTAAAGAGACATGTCAGATGCAACATTATGTGTTTCGCTAGCTTTGTTACTTGTATTAACATCATATTTTAATTTCTTTCAGTGCCTCTCTATTTTGATTTAATGTTTCTACAATAATATTTACGCTATACTTTACTCGTCTTCTTCGAATTGTCATACATTCTTTCTCTTGGATGTTTATTTTAATATCAACAATTTGACAGGAAATGCCAAAATTATTTATATGGTGCTAGAGATCCCCATTGTTCTCTTTAAACAGCAGCTCATTTTAACTCTCTTGTTGTGAGTTTGTTTATTTAGTAATCGTCTCGAGATAGGTGATGAACACAAGTTCTAAGGCACATCTTTGCCTCGTGTCTAATGGTATCTGGAACCAGTTTGTCATCCGGCATTTGTTCTTAGTACACATTCACCGTGTTGATCCATAGCCCTGATGTAATCCAATAGCTGCCCAATCACATGATTTTGTTCTATTAACTGGGAGGCTGAGTGGTCTCGAGGTATGGTATTCGCCTCGAGTGCTGGAGGTCCCGGGTTCAGGCCCCGGCGAGGGCCGGAATTTTTTCACGTGGACTTCTAGTAACAAAATTTCCCCTGGTCTCTGGGTAGTGAGATCAGACGCTCGTGTGTATTGTTGCTCACGTAAAAAATCTCTTGGCAGTTAGAAATGGAAAAAGAGTAGCCTAACGGTGCTGCCCGAGCAACATTTTGAGTTAAATATCTACCCACAGTATTTCAGGATTCTCGCCGGTGCTACGGAGTTCGTGCACTGAGCTGAGATTCTCCGGACTCAGGCTTGAGTTAGGAGTAGAACGGAGCACTTATTGGTTACAACTGTGTGCCGTGATGTTGATTCGTCGACTAAACTACACTTTCCACAGCTTATTCCTATTAACTCTTTTACATACTTTTTCTTGATCTATGAAAGCCACACTTAATTTATTGTTGTATTCTATAGATGTTTCACTTGTCTGTCTCAATGCAAAAATGGCATCAATGCCTCCTACATGGCTGAATAGAGATATGTCTCTATATGTATTGTAGTCTTTTTGCTACCTTTTGTCTTCCATAACGGTATAATAACAGAACTTGCCAATCTCACAGTACTTGCCTCCCTTGCCATGCCTGGTAAATGTGTTTGTTAACCATCTTATTCCTACCTCCTGGCATGATTTAAGGGCTTCAACTGGAATATTATCAATGTCTGTAGCTGAGCTGTTTTTAATTGCTTCTTTCACTTCTTCTTCTTCTTCTTCTTCTTCTTCTTCTTCTTCTTCTTCTTCTTCTTCTTCTTCTTCTTCTCTTCCTCCTCTTCCTCTTCTTCCTCCTCCTCCTCCTCCTCCTTCTTCTTCTTCTTCTTCTTCTTCTTCTTCTTCTTCTTCTTCTTCTTCTTCTTCTTCTTCTTCTTCTTCTTTTGCGATCGTCCGGAATTTTGTTTTAGACATAATTGCGTTGTGCTCGTTTATAATAAAGCTGCGATATTTGCACCTTTCGACCCACACATCCGACTTCTTCAGGCATTTTTGGCATGGTTGCCTTCGGAGACTTCATGTTCTAAGATGCCTTATTCATTATATTCTACATGGAAAGGAATGCATTTTAACGTCATTGCATTTGCTGTTTGTGGATTTAGTTGTTCTTTAAAGTATGTTTCCCATCTTCTTTTTTTCGTATTAAGGTTTCCTTACTCATCATTTGACTCATTTTTTTATTTAGGGTGGGGGGTGTTCCTTCCGCATATCCTTTACAGGAAATCGCTGTCAACAGCAGCATCTTTCAGCTGTCTGTTGATTTCTTGGCAAGATTACGCTCAGTAGTTTGCCATTGCTTTCTGAGCGGCCGGCTCAGTTATCCCGCAAGTCACCAGCGGTGGTCGAACCGCTTCCAGCTCTCGTCCGCTACGAGACTCTGCGTGATAAACGGGATTACGGAGAAAGTGTGGTAACCCCTCGGCCAGAGAGACCGGCATTTGACTTATATCTTTTATATTGTTGCTGTTCTCTGTTAGCCTTGAATGATGTGTGAATGAAATAATGTATGAAAGAGAGTGATAGAAGGGCAGAATGTTAGACGAGCCTGCGTGCCCAATTCTTAACCCTTTAAAAATAAAGTTTGTTCGTTTGTTCGTTCTTTCGTTCGTACTATAGTAACTCTATCTGAAATACACCAATAACCATTAATTGATGTTGCTGTTTTATTTGTATCAAATAGCAGTCCTACTCAATATTCTTTCCGCGCTGCGGAAAGAGACCGAGCTATATGGGATAACTACCCAGTGCAATGAATTCGACTTTTAAGCGACTTTTTATCGCCTCCAGAAAAAAAAAAATATTTTGTTTATCAATCTATACTTTACGAGATCACTTCCACCTCATGTCAATATCACTTTTACTTAGGATATTCAGTTTAATATGTTTGATTGTCTTGATACGTTATCCAGCTTTCCTAGCTAAACTAGTGTCCTCACTAGCCACGCTCCTATTTTAAATGTATGCATTTTAGTATTGCTATCAGTAGCTTGATGACGATCTGGTGTCATCCGTAGTTGATGACAGTTCTTGCGGGACGTGGCTATCCTAAGACTACCATTAACTTCGTTCTCTGACTCTGATTTGTGGAAATTCATTAATTCTTGGGAAGACAATGTAGTGGTTTCTCTTTACCTTCCACATCCACATGGGGATCTTTTACCTTTGCCTTTGACAGCCATTTCCGATTGTCAGGAAACTTAAGTGCTTTGCTCTGGCTCATCCGCAGATTTGTCCACTTTTCCTAGGTGGATACTCGGTCCCAAGAGCTGCGTTTGCCACACCGAGGTGTTTTTCCCTTCCTCTATCACTGAGAGATGCAGTTGAATTTTTCCTTCTTAATTTATGGACCATGATGGACAAAACTCTACAGTATTTTTTTTAATGAACAAAGAGACTGCAAATCAAGGACTCTCCTTGAATATAAAGAAAACAGAAACCAATGTACCACCGAAAAAAGTGACACAAAATTGTGAGATTAAAAACTGTCAGAAATTGACTAAATTGATCCCTCGCGCGCAGCCATTTTGTAAGAAATTTACTAAGTAGATCCCGGGCTGCCGAAAGGTGCAAATATCGCAGTTCTGTTGTAAACAAGAACAACGCAATTACGTCGAAAACAAAATTCCGCACGACCGCAGAAGAAGAAGAAGAAGAAGAAGAAGAAGAAGAAGAAGAAGAAGAAGAAGAAGAAGAAGAAGAAGAAGAAGAAGAAGAAGAAGAAAGAAGAAGAAGAAGAAGAAGAAGAAGAAGAAGAAGAAGAAGAAGAAGAAGAAGAAGAAGAAGAAGAAGAAGAAGAAGAAGAAGAAGAAGAAGAAGAAGAAGAAGAAGAAGAAGAAGAAGAAGAAGAAGAAGAAGAAGAAGAAGAAGAAGAAGAAGAAGAAGAAGAAGAAGAAGAAGAAGAAGACACACTGCATTACTTACTCAAGGGTCATGGGAATAATATTGTGGTCCTTATACTCTCCCCACACTGTCACTGTATCCGTTTCTGATACCGAACATTGTCTGTCTAGACAGACCGTTACAGTAAACTTAAGTTTATAGCCCCGTTTACAGAATCCTGCACTAAGCACAAGTTCACGCTGGGTATAGTCGACTGTAAACACAAGACGTTATCATGAAACATGATATGATTTACAACATCCTAATTACAAATATTACTTTCTGTGTCTTCATTGATCTCCCTACTGGTATATTCTATAAAGCACACATACAGTTGTTCACTTTCAGTAAAATAGAGACGGAGGATTTGTGTTTTTCTTAGAGGGACACTGTTGTGGTTTTCTGAGGATGATATTTTCGGAATATTTTCATCAGAAACCACGGTAGGCAGGTTTTGGATGGAATTATGTATGTAACCGAAAGAATGGGGTTGGCTATGGTCTCAAGTTTCGCGACGATAGGAAGAGGATCTCTTAAACTTTAAGGAGACGATGAATACTGCCACCGACCAGTATGTTCACTGCCTGGAAGGAAAGCAATTTCAAACTAACTTAATTACAGATGCCTAGTTCATCATGATTCATCAAATAACAGAACGCCATTAGTAGACGGTTTCGAAATACGTTGATAGTCTCAAATCAGTTCCAAATGCTGACTGATACAGTGATCACATATTGTTTATAGACACATTAAAAAGTAAGGTTAAAGAAGGCCAACTATACACCGTGAAACATTAAATTTGATATGTGGACATTGCAAAATGACAAGGAAATACAGGACAACTTTATCAAAGAAATAAAGAAAAGATCTGACATATTGTCTGATCTTATTTCAAGATGTGGATGACCAATGGGAAAAGTTGAATAATTCAATCAGTTTGGCTGCAGAAACAACTACCCCAAAATTAAAGAAAGTATGTCGCAAGAAATGGATGACTGAAGACATTCTACTATTAATAGAAACATGAAGGCACAACAAAAAATATAGTTATATATATAATATATATATAATATATATATATATATATATAGACATAGTGATCAAAGGCATCAACCCTCAATGGGACATGACTAAGATCCTAAAAGACCTTAAGAAGGAAAACAAACACGCAAACATACTAGACGGAGAGAGAATAACGAACGGGCAAGGGAAACCCACATCGGTGATAAAAATCAAATGTGAAGGACAAGACCCACCAAGACAGTTATCACTAAACGGGGAATACAAGCACATCGAAGCATACGTTCCCCCATTAGCACAGTGCACACTCTGCCAGAAATTTTGCCACTTCCGGCAAAGCTGCAGACAGAAAGTCCCTACCTGCAAGTTCTGTGGAGGACTGCACTGGAGGAGCGACTGCCAGCTCGCAAAAAACGAATCAAAATACGCAGAACACAACCCAAAAAGAACATGCGCCAACTGCAAGGGCAACCACGGTGCAAGATACAAGGGGTGTCCTGCGTATAAAAGGGAGCTTGCTGCCTGGAGGGAATCAGTGCTAACCAAGACACCACTTAGGATAGTAAAATTGAAGCAGAACCCCCACAAAAGCGGCCCTGAAACGCTACACAAAAGGCGGATAATGCAAACAGACATAACTAACCAGAAAGCACAAGTAGCCGACAAACCACAAGACAAAAGACAACAGACACAAACAGAAGCAGGACCAGTCACAAGACCAGAGGACGAAAACCTAAGACAGGCTCTTAAAAGAGTACAGGAAGCAGAAGGAAAACTCGCAACTACCACCAAACAGATGGAAGAGACCACAGCTAAGATGGAAAAAACCGCCCAAAGCATTGAAGAACAATTGGAAAAAATCAAAGAGATGGTAAATGACCAGGAAAGCAAACTACAAAAAATGAAAACAGAACACGATGAAATGTGGAAACTGCTCACCTCCGGCACAAGAGGGAAAAAACCGATGTGGATGAAAAGCCAGCTGAAGGAAATCCACAACGACATAGAATCAGTCCGAAATGAATTCAGATCAACTATCAATACTGTGGTAGCTCACCAACGTGGAATACTCAAGAAGAGCACAGTGCCGCAGTGGCTGAGACAACTACTTTATCCAATAGAGGAAGAAACCAGCTACCATGTCAACGAAAATAGCACAGACTCTGAAAGATAAAGAAAGAAGGACAACCAGAGACAGGGACAAACAGCAATAACAGTAGAACCAAAAATGGATAACAGAAACGTAAGAATAATTCAGTGGAACTGCAGGGGCATTAAATCCCACCTCCCAGACATCATGAAACAACTGGGGAGCCAGAACTGTATTTATGCCCTGCAGGAAACCCACCTGAAACCAAATCAACAATATAGGTGCCGCGGGTTCACGGTAATTAGACAGGACAGGACAGAAGCTCGAGGGGGCGGGGTTGCCCTGTTAGTGCACGAACAGTTCCAGATCGTGGCACAAGAAACATTCCGCACCAAGAACTTGGAGTGTGTCAGTGCTACTATCACAGGGAACCCTAAAAACCTATCCATAATCAACGTATACTGTCCCAGAGGGGTAATTGAGGATGAAGACACCCAAGCCCTCCAAACCAGACTTACGTCAGAAGCCCTAATAGTGGGAGACTTCAACTGTCACCACCACACATGGGGAGCTATACAGAACGACAGGGCTGGTACAAAACTCATGAAGTTTATCGAAGACAATCAACTGGCAGTGCTCAACGATGGGACGGTAACCAGGATAGATCCCAGACCAAACTGCCAAGACACAGCCATTGACCTGACAATAGCCACTATAGGTCTAGCAAGCAGCCAGTGGGAAGTGACAGAGGACACGAACACAGACCACCTACCCATAATAATCAACACCAGAACAAAACCCCAGTTAAGCGCCAACAACAACAGGCCAACCTTTCACTTCAAGAAAGCAAAATGGGAGCAGTTCAGAGAAGACATGAACAACACAGACCTGGAACAGCAGGAACAGGAAGACATTGACAAATATACAGAGAGGCTGACCAGTAACATACTGAGGATAGCCACCAAACATATCCCTAACAGAAATATGCCAGAATATCTAAGACCGGGTAAGAAAGAGCCCCAGACAACCCAAAAACAAAGGCACAACCCAGTGGCCTGGTGGAACGAAAAGTGTACAGCGGCACAACAAAATAGGAAAAGAGCGCTGCAGAAATACCAGAAAGCAAGGACAGAAGAGAATTTTGAAGTATTCAAGAAACTCAGAAACGAAGCAAACAGAGCAGTAAAACATGCAAAAGAGAAGGAGTGGAAAAGATTCTGTCAAACACTCAGTCCAGACACACCAACCAGTAAGGTGTGGAAACAAATAAAAGCTATTCAAGGAAATAAAAAGGCCAGCAAAATCCCAACCATCAAAAGCACGAAACTAGCAGTAACAGACCAGGACAAAGCCAAAGTGTTTCGGAGAATACTTCCACGAAGTCTGCTCTAACAAAAGACTAGGAAGCAATGAAAGACAAAGAAGGGAGGAAATGACACAAGAGCTAAAAGACACAGCAGACGAAAACATCGAAGAACACTTTATGGATGCAGACATCACAACAGAAGAGGTGATGTCAGCCCTAAACGAAAAATCTGACACTGCGGCTGGGGCGGACATACTAAATTATACCATCCTCAAAAAGCTCCCGAATAACACCATAACAACGATTACTAAGCTGTTTAATGTAATATGGCAGACAGGAAAGATCCCCAGGCAGTGGAAAACAGCCACGATTATCCCAGTCAAGAAACTAGGGAAAGAACCAACAAGGGTAGAATCATACCGCCCTATCTCACTAACATCGCACCTGGGCAAAGTTATGGAGACAGTGATAAATAAAAGAATATCATTCTTCCTGGAGAAGAATGAACTGTACAGCCATACGCAATCCGGGTTTAGAGCCAACAGGTGCACGATGGATCAGATCATTAAATTGGAAAACCACGTAAAGAAAGGATTTAAGAGAGGTGAAAAGACGTTGGCTGTATTCCTGGACCTAGCTCAGGCGTACGATCAATGCTGGAGTGAAGCCGCACTAATTAAACTGAAGAAAGTAGGCATAACTGGTAGAACCTACAAATACATTGAAAACTTCCTCCAAGATAGAAGATTCTCAGTGAGGGTAGGGAGTGAGGTTTCCGACACATATGTGCAGGAGAACGGCATTCCCCAGGGATCGGTCATCTCACCTACAATCTTTTCAATACTGGTGAACGACCTGACAGATGAGATTCAAGACCAGAAAACAGGACTTTCTCAATTCGCGGATGACTGCGCCATATGGAGGAGCGCCAAGGCGGCAAAGAATACAAGAGGACCCCTCCAAAAACAAATAAACAAGATAACAGCTTGGATGGATAAATGGGGTTTCAAAATCAATACCAATAAGACGGTCAGCATGGTATTTAGCAGTAAGAAGAAGATAAACCGTGACAAGGACTGGAAAATAGAGATAAAAGGGGAAACCATCAAGAGAACAAAGAGCACAGTGTTCCTAGGAATGACCCTGGACGAACAGATGAACTGGTCAAAGCATATAAGCCAGACATTAGAAAAATGCAAGAAAGCGAGCAACCTACTGCGGGTGATAAAAGGTAACGGTTGGGGTGCCCACACCCAAACAATGCTGATGTTCTATAAAGCATTTATCAGGGGCAAGTTAGAATACGGCAGCATTGTGTACGACTCAGCTTCAGAAGCCAACAAGAGGAAGCTAGACACCATACAGACCCAAGCCCTAAACATCATCTTGGGTGCTGGAAAATGTACATCCAGAGAAGCCATGGAGGTAGCACTGGGTGTGCTCCCACTGAGTCTGAGGCGTAAACAGCTGACGTATAACTACTGGCTTAAGGTAGCCCAAGACAAAAACCACCCTGGATACCAAACGTTCAGCGACAACAACAGCAAAAGGGGGGGCATCCCAAGAGTTAAACTGCAAAGACCGGCAGGTTGGGAAGCAGCAGAGAAGATGAAGGAAGAAACCGAGCTAGCAGAGACCCTGAAACAGTCAAGACGGTTCAAGCCAACAATCCCACCATGGGAACTAACAGTCCCACTCACTGACTGTAGTCTAGCGAAATCCATCACCAAGGACACGGAGGACATTGATGCAAGAGACACGGCCGAGGAATACATACAAGAATTCAGTAAGGACAACCTCCTAATATACACAGACGGGTCCAAAAACGAACAGGGAGAGGTGGGAGCAGGGGTAGTGGTCCCAGACTGGAAGCTGAAGAGACAGTTCAAGCTAACAGACCAGACAGCAGTATGCACGGCCGAACTGGTTGCCATAATGAAAGGTCTAGAGATCGCAGCCGAAAACCCACCACTGAGACTGTGTATATTAACAGACTCCCTGTCATCAGTACAAACGCTCGGGAACTTCAATAGAGGCAACAGACCTGACATAAAAGAGGAGATACTAGCAACAGCCACTAACCTCAGGTACATGGGCTGCCAAGTCACCATCGGATGGATACCAGCACACAGGGGTATCCCGGGAAACGAACAGGCAGACAGAGCGGCGAAAAGGGGAATAACCAGCACTAATCAAATCTGCACAGGCCTAGGTAAAGTAGAAGGGAAGAATATAGTCAAAAACTACATTCTCAAGGAATGGAAGCAACAGTGGCGAGACAGCAATAAAGGCCGTCATGCCTTCCAAGTATTGGGTGAACCCAGATTCAAGCCACAAGTCAAAACCAACATGAAAGCACCGGCAAACAGGCAGTTGTGGAGAATGCGACTAGGCAATTGGAAAGACACAAGAGAGAACCCAAACTGCAGAGTATGCCGAGAAAACAACACCATCGAACACTACTTACTAGTATGCGACAAGTACAATAGAGAGCGAAGGGACCTGAGAGATCACTTCGTCAAAACTGGAAAACCAATGACAATGACGGAGTGCCTGCACATAAACAGCAACCCGGAAACACAGCGACTGGTCAGACAGTTCCTATGCAGAACAGGGAAGACCATATAACTTCCCTACACTGTGTATACATATATATGTGTGATTGTTTGTATTTGTTCATGTCTATATATGTTGTATTTAAAAAAAAAAAAAAAAAAAAAAAAAAAAAAAAAAAAAAAAAAAAAAACCTGGCGGGATACATGGCAGGATGGTGGGTTGGCTCTTCCGGTAGAGCACCTGAACTAGCAAGACAGAGAGACCTGGTCATCTTGTTGCCACGCCACACCCACACGCGATGAAGAAAACCGCCAAAACTCACAAGCGTAAAGGAGTCTGTAACGCTTACCGGGGGGACAACTTGAGACTTGCAATTAAATGCTCTGCCCTTGCCTATATCAAGTCCTTATGAGGACTATACATAGAATAACACAAGAAACGACAAACTGTTAGCAGTGCTAGCAGAGAAAAGAAGCCAAAAACGAGAAAATGCGGGCCCAATAGGCCCAACCGAGGACCGGTCTTTACCAGGACCAGCACAAAACAAACCTATCCGACGGATAGCTCTAACAGAGCGGAACCAATAAAACTAGTAGGAAGTAGGACTAACAATCCACACAACTACGGATCTCAACAATAACCACAGCTGATGAAGCAGGTTAGACGAGGCCGAATTTGAAATTTTTTTTTTGGAAAATTGGAATTGGAATTGGAACAACAAAAAACCCTGACACATATGAGGAAATTCACAGAAATATCAGAACATTATGTAAAGAGAAAAAACAAAAGGCATGGCCTCAGAAAACTTGCACAGAAATTAAAACAACAACACAACAGCAAAAATACCAAGTTAATGCACAAAAGAATTCAGTAACTTACTAATAAAAGAACATCTACGTCAACAAGGAGCCTGAAAACAAAAGAGGAAATAAAATCATAATCGAAAAGAATCAGATTATAGATACATTATAAGGATTCGTGAAAGAACTCTATAATAATACAAGAGCAGTTGGATATTTCTCATAATGTGGAATGAGTACCAATATTGAAGATGGTAGTTCTTAATTAAATTACAACTGGCAAGACCCTGGGTCCAGACAACATCACGATCGAAATGATTAAAGCCTTAGAAGAGTATGGTATAGACCAAGTTACCAGATTGCTAAATAATATATGTGTATGCTACTGGTGATATTCCCACTGACTTATGTAAATGACTGTTTATTGCAATTCTGAAAATGTCAGTAGCCTTGGAATGTGATCAGCATCGAACAATGAGCATAATGAGTCATATCACACAGATTTTACTAATGATCATCGTGTGCAGGGCTGGGAAGTAAATAAAACCAGAAGTAGGTAAGAATAGTGTGGATTTGTAGACGGCAAAATTACAACAAAAGCGGTATATCTACTGAGAAAAAGAATAGAGTGTTCAATAGAAGACATTAAAGATCTAAATCTTTGCTACATTGATTACATGAAAGCTGTCGATAGAGTAAGACATACTGACATAATGAAAATGCTGGCAGACCTCCAGTTTAGTTGTTATAAAATATGCGGACGATAACGTATTAAATGCTGACAACGAGCAAGATCTACAGCATTTGGTGGATGCGGTTATTATAAACAGTGAGCAACTAGATGTGGAATGAATTGTAAAACAATAGAGATCAAGATCGTTTCCATGAAGAAAGAAATACCACACCATAACATCCACGTCAATGAAAATATTCTTAAAGAAGTGAATCGGTATAAATAATTCGGAACAGTCCTAACATCTAATGGAAGATGCCTTGCAGAGATTAGATCAAGAATCGCCATGGCAAAGGTGGCCTTCTGCAAAATAAAAAAAAAATACTTAACAACAAAATGTTCCCAATCGCAGTGAGAAAAACAGTGTTGAAGTGTTATATAGAACCAATATTGTTGTATGCGTGTATAATATGGGCAATTAACAGACAAGCTGAGAAACATCTATTGGTGGTGGAAATTCGGCTGTTGAGAAATATCCATTGAGAATACCATGGTGGGACAGAAAATCAAATGAGACAGTCTTTTAAGAGACAAATAAAAAACAGAGATCAATTGGAGAAATTAAACATAGACAGTGAAGACTTTTTGGACATGTTATGAGGCGAAACTGACTTGAAATTTTAGTGACAACTGGCAAGCTTGATGGGAAGAGAGCAAGAGGTAGACAAAGAGATAAATACCTTGATGGCTTGGTAGCATGGCATGGTCAGGACAAGAAAACAGACCTGATTCAAAACACTGGTGGCCCTGTGAGATGGCGAGCCATATATATATCATCGTTCATTGGCACCTTGCCGTCTTAACAGACGATAGTTTGTTACATTGTTCTTCAAAAAGGCATAATAACTACAACCCATGGCGGTAGCGAATGTGACCGATAAGGCCAATTCGTGCTGTAAATGTTCGTCCACAGTGGATGCATGTGAAAACATGGTCATTTTCAAAATCACGTACCATCTTACGCCTAGTACGCTCAGTGTGTAACCTATCTGCAATCAGCTTCTCCTTTGTCTTTATTTCATTTCCGATATGTGCCCTCTATGCAACACGTTCAGCGGTGACTTGCTCCCACTGTGCATTATCAATGCCTGTATCAATCATGCCCCGCTTTCACACATCTTTGTATGTTAGTAGGGGCCGACTCTGAGATCTCTTACCCATCTGTAATTAACCAAAAAATATGTCTTTTGGTATTCTACCATCATCCATTCTCCTAACGTGTCCTATCCATCTAAGTCTACGAAGACTGAGCATGGAATAAACCGTCACACAACCTAATCTTTCCAATACTTCAGTATTTGTAATTTTGTCTTGCCACTTAATACCAAGTATTCTTCGCAGACACCGCATATGAAAACTGTTCAAACGTTTCTCTTGGTGTGAGTAAGTTGACCAGGCTTCACTGCCATAAAGAAAAGTATTAAGGACACAGGTTTGATCGACAAGTAATTTTGTTTTGGGAGTAAGTTTCCTGTTCTCCCAAACTCTTTTTCTTAACCTGTTCATTATTGCTGTTGCCTTACCAATCCTGATATTTATTTTATGATCTATGGATAATTTGCTATTTACCTCTGATCCTATATATGTGAAATCGTCCACTATCTCCAGTTCGGCGTGGTCAATAAAGATTGATGGTACCACATGTGCACCTTGTGGCATAATCTGCGTCTTCTTTTTTGTTAATTCTTAAACCAAATTCAGAACAAGCGTTGGAGAATGCAGATAGTAGACGTTGTAATTCTTCCTCAGAGTGGGTCGTTATTGCAGCATCATCTGCAAAAAGCAACTCTCTGATCAGTACGCTCCTAATTTTGGTCTTTCCCTTCAATCTCTGAGCATTGCAGAGACCGCCATCTGAGCGTGAGTGAATGTATATACCACCATCCTGATCACGAAAGGCATATTTCAGTAGAAGTGAAAAGTATATTCCAAAGAGGGTGTGAGCTAGTAAACAACCTTGCTTAACTCCACTCTTGATTTCAAACTCTTTGGAAGTTGCACCATCAAACTTGATTATACCCTTCATGCCTGCGTGGA
Organism: Cepaea nemoralis; assembly: GCA_014155875.1. Lineage (NCBI taxonomy): Eukaryota > Metazoa > Mollusca > Gastropoda > Stylommatophora > Helicidae > Cepaea > Cepaea nemoralis. Next base: position 76,463 of record JACEFZ010028405.1, on the reverse strand, counting down.
ACTATTTATCAATGGACAGAAGAGTCTGTGGGCAGCCAATCTTCTTTAGTGCCTTGAAAAGACCCTCACAACTGACCAAATCAAATGCCTTTGTGAGGTCGATGAAGGCAATACACAGTGGTTGATTCACGGCATTTTCTTTGCATTTGTCGAAATGAGAATATCATATCAATGGTAGACCGATTCTATCGGAAGCCACACTATGATTAAGGGTAGACTTGATCTCCCAGGACTTGAAGTCTGCGCAGAAATATTCTGGCAAATACTTTCCCAACAATACACGGAAGTGATATACCCCTGTAGTTGTTACAGTCGCTCCGATCGCCCTTGTTCTTGTACAGTGTTATGATACTTGAATTTTTGAAATCCTTTGGGACCTATCCTTCTCGCCAGCATAGCTCTAATAGCTGGTGGATCTTTAGAGTGAGTGTGTCTTGCCCACTCCTGATAACCTCTATTCGAATCCCATTCATACTTGGAGCCTTGCCAAATGCAAGTTCATTTATAGCGCACTACCTTCTGTTATGGTGGGAAGTGTGTCCAAGTGGTCAAGAATTGGCAGGGCCTTTATAGCGTTGAGGGCATGATCCGCTAGTTTGCTCTCACATGAGTAAAGATTCAAATAGTGCTCTACCCATCTATCCATCTGCTGTTTCTTATCAGTGATGATTTCTCAAGTCACGGTTTTCAGTGGTCCTCTTCTTTTGATGATTGGACTACAGGCTTTCTTTATCCCTTCATTCATGCTTCTGATGTTTCCCTTATCACTTGCATTTTAAATGGACTCACGTAACTTGATCCTCCAATAGTCATTTGCACAGTGACTGGCAGCCTTTTACACATCCTTCTTAGCTTGGTTCAGCTCACTGAGAGTGTTATGCGTTGTTCTTTTCTTGTTTCTTAAGACAGCTATCTTCTCTTTATCAATCATGGGCTACAGTGTCTGGCTGTTACCTGCAATCAGTCCTGTCTCCTATGATCCACAGCGCCGTAAACTCCTACTCCTGTTTTATAAAGTGGTTATTTACGTTTCTCCCACTTTTCACTTGCTTTACAACTTTCTGATGTGTCAGTGAAAGCGTCTTCAAGTTGCTGTTGGAACTCAAAGCATTTATCAGGATCGTAGGTGTTAATAACATTAATCCTGGGGCTAGATTTGTGTTTAGATGTGTAAATTCTCTTTGGTCAGACAGACAAAACAGACAGACAGACAGACAGACAGACAGACAAACAGACAGACAGACAGACAGACAGACAGACAGACAGACAGACAGACAGAGAGCGAGACAGACAGACAGACAGACAGACAGACAGACAGAGAGCGAGACAGACAGACAGACAGACAGACAGACAGACAGATTGACAGATATATTGATATAGATGCACTTACTATGGTTGAACATGTAAAGGTGGTCAGTGCAATCAATATATGATCTAGAAGACCGTTCAGCTGCTAGGCACTTCCAGTCGTATCTATCAGAGAAGCATGATAATATATGATTAAGAAAGTCCAGATCGTCATAATTATTATCATGTAACTTGCCGATTAGCGCGGGGGGGGGGGGGGGGGTGTTGTCATGTTTCACAATCCCACACGATCACCTGAGACGTTAAATAGCGCTATGTTTTTATCTCGATTCTCGACTATGCAATTTGGCTAATTCAACTTGATATTGATCTCACTGAACCCCCTTTTTATTTTGCCCTCAGTTTTGTCTGTTTTCACTTAGTTTTTTTTATTTTTCTTTCTCATAATGTGCCCAATAATCGTGAACGTAAACGTCTTATTTATGTTAACAATTTCGGGTTTTCATTACTTTCATGTAGGACTTCCTCATTGCTATTCCTGTCTGCCCGTAGTAATCTATTAATTTTCCCCAGAAACCCAGAAAGAACATTACAACTGCCTTAAATTAGCCACTTTAGTAAAATTTTTGAAAATGCTCTTTAATTACATAAACTGCAAAGTTGAATGCCTCTTCAAAAAAAAAAAAAAAAATCTAACGGTACCTTATTCAGGTCTTAGGTCACTTCTAAGCCAAGATATTAATGTTTGTGTGTCAGTTTATCATGCAATATGAACAAAGACACAAATACGAATTTGATCCAAACACAAAGTGTGGCCTACACACTCACACAACTGTCGGTAACACCGACGCCAAGGGAAATTGTAAGTGCCAATGTTTTCTAACTAAAGTGAAGAGAACTGATTCCGACACACACACACACACACACACACACACACACACACACACACACACACACACACACACACACACACACACACACACACACACACACACACACACACACACACAAATATATCCTTCAAGAAACAAATGAAGATCGTAAATTGATTAGAGAAATTAGACGAAGACAGTCAAAATGTTTTGGGCATGTTATGAGAAGAAATGGATTGGGGAATTTGGTGACAACTGGTAATATCAAGGGAAACAGACCAAGGGGAAGACATAGAAGCAAGTACCTGGATGGCTTGGCCTTGTGGCATGGTCGAGACAGAAACACGGAGCTGATCCACGACTCTGGTGATCGAGTGAGATGGCAGAACATGACCGCCCACGCTTACCTTGCAGTCTTGACAGACCAAAGTATGTGAGTTGGAATGTGGCCAATATTCCACCACAATGCCTGGGAAGAGCTTCAGAGAAACATGTGGTGCCCAAACGGCATGATCTCTCTCTCTCGACCTAATCTTGTGTTATTCAGAGGAATGGGTAACCAATACGTCTGGCACAAGGTAGGCTGCAGACGATAGCGGCACAGCATCAACCTCCGAGGACCTCGCCACCACGAGCAGGTGGCGAGTGATAGCCAGACCCTGACACCCAAGGGACCCTGCTTAGATGCGTTCAGCCAAGTCCCCCAAGTGAGGGCCTCTACGAGCCCTATATAGTATATATATATATATATATATATATATATATATATATATATATATATATATATATATATATATATATATATATACTATTAGTTAGTTACAGAATATTAGAAAACATGTCTTCGCTACAAGAGTTCTTAGCCACGGACAAAGACTGGCTTGGCAGGTGCTGGTCTCATGGAATGGGCTAAAAAAAACTGAATTAATTGCAAGCACAACAACGAGAAGAAAGAGCAACAGCTAGAGAAGCAGAAATAGAAGCAAGATAAGCACAAGTAGCTATAGAAAGACAAAACAGGGAGTCTATAGAGAGACAAAAAGATAAAGAACTAGCTCTGGAGAGAGAGTAAAAGTACAACAACAAAAAGTTAAACTAGCCTTGGAGAAGGATAAACTGGCAGCCGATTTACAAATTAAAGAAAAAGAATTAGAGGGGGATTTAAAGGTAAAGAATCTTGAGAAAGAGAAAGAGGCCGAAATAGCTCAATCTAAATTAGCAGCCAAATCTCTGGACCCCATTAAACGTTACCAGGGTCTCATCAAATACTATACACAAGGCGATTCAATATCAGCCTGGGTAACTATCTTCGAAGTTCTCCAGAACCATTGTAAAGTGCCAGCCGAAGAGTGGACAATACTATTTCATAGACATCTTGCCCTCGAACCTTTTAAAGTCGTAGAGGTTATACCAGAAAACCTGCGAACCAATTACAAGTATGTTAAAGAACGGATATTGGCGCATTTTCCACTTAATCAGGCAGGTTTACGTATAAAGGTTAAGACATTGGCACCGAAGGCTAATCAGACCTTCTTAGATTATGTTTCGGAAACACAGCCACTGTTCGACAAGCGGTTTAAGTCAGCCGACGTGTGCTCAGACTTCAACAAATTACGTGACCTCATGTTGAAAGGCAAGTTAATTTCTTCTTTGCCAGAAGCTATGCCTACATTTCTGGTTGAGAGCAATTGTCCGTCAGTGCCTGATATGGAGTCCAAAAGTGAGGCATATTATAATGCCCATAGAGATATTTTTGCTGAGAGAGCTCAACCCGATTTGGTTATAGGGGCGGCTGCCAGGTTGCCCCATCAAAGATATAATAGTGGACGAAACAGATTCTTTAAGCATGGTCAACAAACAAGAGGAAGAGGACCATACAACATGAGAAGTAACCAACAAAAAGATCAATACCGATCAAAGAAATGTTACTTAGTGCAATGTCAACATTGCAAAAGACAACATGGTTCTCTTGAAATGTGTGACAAACACCCTAACTGTGACTCATACAAGAGAAATCTAACAGCACAGAGATTAAGCAAATATGCTTTTTATAAGAGCAACAGCAAATGTCATCTATGCAATAGTTATTGGCATATAGCCAAGTTTTTTAAGATCAAACAGACATTGAAAGAGGTCAGTACAGCATACGAAATGACAAGCAGTGAAGCTGACGAATATGGAGACACAAATGCAGCTACATTAGAGACATTCCCCAACGACAGACAGTGCGACGTCTGTAAAGAATGTCATGAATATGATAGCCTGACGTGTGGCCAGAACATACAAATACACGAAGATAATGCAGTTGACATCCTGAATGGCACCTTCAAGGTACACGAAGTATGGGTTAATGGATCGCCAACAACGTGTGTTAGAGACACGGGCGCATCCATATCGGGCGTAGACCGAAGACTGGTAAATAGGAAAGAAAGGCAGTATCAAATACAAAAGAAGCATAATGCAGTTGACATTATCCCAGCGCGCGCGCGCGCACACACACACACACACACACACACACACACACACACACACACACACACACACACACACACACACACACACACACACACACACACACACACACACACACACACACACACACACACACACACACACACACACACACACACACACACACACACACACACACACACACACACACACACAGAGACACACAGACACACAGACACACAGACACACAGAGACACAGAGACACAGACACACAGAGACACAGAGACACAGAGACACAGAGACACAGAGACACAGAGACACAGACACACACAGACACACACAGACACACACAGACACACACAGACACACACAGACACACACAGACACACACACACACACACACACACACACACACACACACACACACACACACACACACACACACACACACACACACACACACACACACAAATATATCCTTCAAGAAACAAATGAAGATCGTAAATTGATTAGAGAAATTAGACGAAGACAGTCAAAATGTTTTGGGCATGTTATGAGAAGAAATGGATTGGGGAATTTGGTGACAACTGGTAATATCAAGGGAAACAGACCAAGGGGAAGACATAGAAGCAAGTACCTGGATGGCTTGGCCTTGTGGCATGGTCGAGACAGAAACACGGAGCTGATCCACGACTCTGGTGATCGAGTGAGATGGCAGAACATGACCGCCCACGCTTACCTTGCAGTCTTGACAGACCAAAGTATGTGAGTTGGAATGTGGCCAATATTCCACCACAATGCCTGGGAAGAGCTTCAGAGAAACATGTGGTGCCCAAACGACATGATCTCTCTCTCTCGACCTAATCTTGTGTTATTCAGAGGAATGGGTAACCAATACGTCTGGCACAAGGTAGGCTGCAGACGATAGCGGCACAGCATCAACCTCCGAGACCTCGCCACCACGAGCAGGTGGCGAGTGATAGCCAGACCCTGACACCCAAGGGACCCTGCTTAGATGCGTTCAGCCAAGTCCCCCAAGTGAGGGCCTCTACGAGCCCTATATATATATATATATATATATATATATATATATATATATATATATATATATATATATATATATATATACTATTTAGTTAGTTACAGAATATTAGAAAACCATGTCTTCGCTACAAGAGTTCTTAGCCACGGACAAAGACTGGCTTGGCAGGTGCTGGTCTCATGGAATGGGCTAAAAAAAACTGAATTAATTGCAAGCACAACAACGAGAAGAAAGAGCAACAGCTAGAGAAGCAGAAATAGAAGCAAGATAAGCACAAGTAGCTATAGAAAGACAAAACAGGGAGTCTATAGAGAGACAAAAAGATAAAGAACTAGCTCTGGAGAGAGAGTAAAAGTACAACAACAAAAAGTTAAACTAGCCTTGGAGAAGGATAAACTGGCAGCCGATTTACAAATTAAAGAAAAAGAATTAGAGGGGGATCTTAAAGGTAAAGACTCTTGAGAAAGAGAAAGAGGCCGAAATAGCTCAATCTAAATTAGCAGCCAAATCTCTGGACCCCATTAAACGTTACCAGGGTCTCATCAAATACTATACACAAGGCGATTCAATATCAGCCTGGGTAACTATCTTCGAAGTTCTCCATGAACCATTGTAAAGTGCCAGCCGAAGAGTGGACAATACTATTTCATAGACATCTTGCCCTCGAACCTTTTAAAGTCGTAGAGGTTATACCAGAAAACCTGCGAACCTAATTACAAGTATGTTAAAGAACGGATATTGGCGCATTTTTCCACTTAATCAGGCAGGTTTACGTATACAGGTTTAAGACATTGGCACCGAAGGCTAATCAGACCTTCTTAGATTATGTTTCGGAAACACAGCCACTGTTCGACAAGCGGTTTAAGTCAGCCGACGTGTGCTCAGACTTCAACAAATTACGTGACCTCATGTTGAAAGGCAAGTTAATTTCTTCTTTGCCAGAAGCTATGCCTACATTTCTGGTTGAGAGCAATTGTCCGTCAGTGCCTGATATGGAGTCCAAAAGTGAGGCATATTATAATGCCCATAGAGATATTTTTGCTGAGAGAGCTCAACCCGATTTGGTTATAGGGGCGGCTGCCAGGTTGCCCCATCAAAGATATAATAGTGGACGAAACAGATTCTTTAAGCATGGTCAACAAACAAGAGGAAGAGGACCATACAACATGAGAAGTAACCAACAAAAAGATCAATACCGATCAAAGAAATGTTACTTAGTGCAATGTCAACATTGCAAAAGACAACATGGTTCTCTTGAAATGTGTGACAAACACCCTAACTGTGACTCATACAAGAGAAATCTAACAGCACAGAGATTAAGCAAATATGCTTTTTATAAGAGCAACAGCAAATGTCATCTATGCAATAGTTATTGGCATATAGCCAAGTTTTTTAAGATCAAACAGACATTGAAAGAGGTCAGTACAGCATACGAAATGACAAGCAGTGAAGCTGACGAATATGGAGACACAAATGCAGCTACATTAGAGACATTCCCCAACGACAGACAGTGCGACGTCTGTAAAGAATGTCATGAATATGATAGCCTGACGTGTGGCCAGAACATACAAATACACGAAGATAATGCAGTTGACATCCTGAATGGCACCTTCAAGGTACACGAAGTATGGGTTAATGGATCGCCAACAACGTGTGTTAGAGACACGGGCGCATCCATATCGGGCGTAGACCGAAGACTGGTAAATAGGAAAGACTATAATGGCAAAAGGTTACTTGCAGAACATTCTGAGGTACTATAGAAAGATACAAGATTGCATGGGTCACAATAAATTGTCCCTATTATGAGGGAAGACTATGCGCAGCATTACTGCCTCACCCATCTAATGATTGAGAACATCCCACATATAAGTGATTGTACCCATGAAGAAGAAATTCAGAGGGAAATAAAGTGTGTGTCAGCCAATGCAGTTACAAGAAGGCAACTCAAAAGAAAAGAAGAAGAAGACAGGCAGGTCACACAACAGGTTAATCCTGCGGACAATACACAGTCCCATTAACAGCGACACACGATTATAGTACACACCAAACAGACGACACGACATTACGATCAGTTAATGCAAAACAACAAGTCTCAAATAAATACGTTAACGCCAGAACCAGTCCAACAAACAGATGCAACACTTACAGTTAGAAAATCTACAGTAGGTGTGATTGAAAAACAGAAATAAATCACACAATCTGACCATTTTTCAAATAACATCAGTCAGACATACCAACCGGGACCACAGAAAGATAAAATAAAAGTTACAACACCAGTAAAAGATAAAATAAATTTTGACAAACTATAAATAAATTCCACAACATGATGGCAGCGGCATATAATAAACGCATTTATTTTTAAAATCATGATATTAATTAAATCAATTCTCACCACAGGTGAATGGGTGGTTACAAACATCTGTTCACAAACCAGAGAATGTTGCACAACTTTTCTATATAAAGTGAAGTGGTACTACACAAATGAGTTGAACTTTTCAGCACAAGCTTAGTAAAAATAATACTAAGTCCATTACTGCATTTATTCTATACAGGATACATCCAACTTAAAACTGCAACACATTTTCAATCAACAAAGTCAACACATAAATCAGAAACATAAATTCACAAAAGGCATGCCACAATATAAAAAAAAAAACCAAAAACAGATTATTGGTTATCAGAATTGAAAATTTATTCATCAGGTATATCTCCAGTATTATATATGTATATACTGTGTTCAACAGTCTTGTGATCGGGTCTATTCCATATTCTTCTAAGGCATGGAACATTTCTGTTGTGGTGTTGTCTGGACCCTGAACCTTGCAAGTTTTTATATGGTAAGAGCATTCTGAACTTCAATCTCCAAAATTGATGGTCCCTCATTATTATTTCGAATAGTATACTTTTTCTCTCTCGTATCATCATATAGGTCTTTTACATAATCTAAACCTTTTTTTTTTTTAAATATGATTTTGCCATCTTTGGTTTTGGGGCATCCCGTTTAAGTGTGTTTTATTTTTCTTCACAATGTCATTAATTTTGTTGTGCATTAATTTGTTATTACGGAGGTTCTGATGGTTTTCAATGTACCTGCAATTTTTCTCAAGCATGCTTCTTTTGCCTCTTTGCACAAGTTCCTAATTTTCCTTGAATCTCTCCATATTGTTCATGGCATTTTTTTAAAAATGTCTTCTTATTTTCATGAGTTTGAAACAATATCCTATAGGCGGAAGATACAAAACGAATAAATAAAGCCACATGGACATCACCCGACTACAAAACTTGAAAACCACATTGATCAGTTAGTTAGTTAGTTAGTTAGTTAGTTAGTTAGTTAGTTAGTTAGTTAGTTAGTTAGTTAGTTAGTTAATTAGTTAGTTGACAGATCATCCTCATTGCACATCGAACCCTTCAGTCCATAAGTGCTTGAATCCCCTCATCACCAAATCCCGCAGCATGTAGCGGTTAACGACACCAGTTCTATGTTGATTTATCAATCTTCTTTGGGTTCCTATGTAGTGTTCTTTTTTGGTCATCTCTTTTAATTTGCTGTTCACGCAGTCTGACCATGGTTGTAGATTCACAGCAATCACTTAGTTCTCGCAAAAGTCTTACTTCTCGTAGAGCATTCATAATGTCAGTCTGGTCCATGGTGCGTCCGTCCTCCACAGCAGCCTTACCTGCGAGCTTGTCAGCCGACGCTCATAGGAAAGGCGAGACGGACATATAATCAGATTGTTACTGGAACTATTAGTGTTGGAATTCTTCGCTGGATGCTGAGGATTGGGATGGAAGAGCTTGCAGGAATGCCCCGAATACTGTGATATCGGTTCCTAAATCAATCAATCAATCAATCAATCATTGTCAGCCCGCTCATTTCCTTGTACTCCTGCATGCCCAGGCACGAAGATGAAAATAATCTTTACCAGTCGAGACCGCTCCAGAAACAGCAACCACTCTGTTTGGGTCCACCCCATCTCTATCCTCTTGAGCATGCTCATTGAGTCCCTAAGGAAACATGACCTAGTGAATGTCTGTGTCTCGAGCCATATTATTGCTTTACTTACTGCCATTACTTCCATAGTCAGGCAACTTGTGGTCTCAACAAAATCACCAAATTCCTCCTTCACAATTCTCCCTCCGGCCTGAGCCGTAAAGGCCCATGAGCTTCTCACGCGTCGGACGACCGACCCATCTGTGTAAATGACAGCATCAGCGTCTAATGAATTCTCGAAAACCAATGCTTGTACTTCCGCCTCCACAGCAGCCGGATTTTCTTGTCTGCATTTTCTGTCTAGTTGGATGCAAACTGAAAAGAACGTACAGAAATCTATTGGCACTTGTATCCACTTCTCGCCAGGTTCTAAGTCCTCAAGTCCTCAACACATCTGTTGAAGAATGTCTTCAGCTTGACCCATCCACGACCTTCATCTTTCTGCTGCCCTTCTGCTGCCCTTCACCTTCATAAATTCACTATGCTGTGGATGTTGTGTGTTTGCGTTAACTGCATGCTGTATCTCTTTTACATTCAAGAATAATGCGCATAGCTTTGTTCTGTATCTTTTCCATCCTTTCTATCTGCTTACGGCTGAGAGTCAGGATCGCCATCGCATACTCCAAAACTGACATGACCAGCACCTCGTATAGAAGACAAAGATGGCGCTGCTCACGATTTGCTGCCGCCATCACCCGCATCGTAGCCAAACCCCGCTTGGCCTTTTTTATCACCTGGTCTATGTGCTCATTATAAGCAAGACTTCGATCAAAACGTATCCCCTTGTAATTCATTGCCTGCGTTCTTTCCACAGTCTCTTAACACAGATTTACAGTTGGTGTTGGAGTGTTCACAGTATGATTATTCAACGAAAACCATGTCAATGTTGCCTTTGCTGGGTTGATCATTTCGCCAGCTTCAACACACCAAGTTCTTATGCAATTGAGTTCAGTTTGTAGCTCCACAGCAACCTGATCTCTATCCTTACCCTGACGATACACTAAAACATCGTCGGCATATGAACATGCTCTCCCCGGTTCATTGATCTGCTCGCTGGTGATTCTCAAAGTGTAGGCGTTGAACAGCACCGGAGATAATGGTGATCCATGTGGTACGCCAGGATATATTGTTGTTGGTTCCGAAGTCCAACTGCCACATCTAACAACTACTTTCTTCTGGAAGAGGGCTGCAGCGATCTAACTAAGGAGGAAAGGACTTATCTTGAGTTCAAGAAGCTGAAGCATTAAAAAATCTAATGGTACTCTGTTGTACGCGTCCTCAAGATCAATTGCTGCAGCAACGGTTTCAATGCCTGAGCGGAAACCTTCATAGACATCATGGGCAAAAAAAACGTTGCATTGGTCTAGGTTTCTCTTTTTGGACGGTGCCCTCCCAGTGTAGGTGGGAAAACACCGTGGCTCTCTAGCTGGCTTGATATTTTCCTGGCAATTAACTTCTCCAGCAGCTTGCCTATTGTATTTTGCATGGTTATTACTCGATATCCCTAAATTTGTGTGTGGTCTTTGCCAGGCTTCGGCAACGGAATCAGATAGCTGTGTAACCACTCATTCTTGATGCTAGTACTCCCTATACTGTTGTTGTACATGTCCGCTAGTTTCTCTAGCTCGTTGTCGGTACACCTACTGATGTCGTCGTATCTTATTCCATCTTGTCCTGGAGCGCTGCTTTTTTTTTTTCTATCGTCGAAGCACATCATTGATTTCTTTCACTGTCACTGTGTCTTCATCCGAAATGTTCTTGGCCTGGCACTTGTCTGAGGCGACCTCCTTGGCAAGATTTCGGCCTCTCATGTCTGTCTGGTTCCTCTGCTCTAGATAGTGTTCGAAGAGGGCTTTGCCCTTGCCCTCGTCAATCCTCTGCCAGATGAGGTCAGCACCTTGGAAGTCAGAAATTCTCTTATTCTTGACTAATCCACTCATGCTTTTATGTAGTCGCCAGAACAATTTCAGTGACTTGTCTGTGCTTACTCTTTGACATACCTCTGCCCATTTTTAACTTTTGACCACCTTAACCAGTTTTTTGAAATAGCTTACTTTTGTGTGCATCTCTCTTTCTAAGTTCATGCATGGACTAGGATGGGCAACTCTGTTCTTCTTGGCGATTTGACATTTCCTTACAGCACTACGCTAATCAACCCAGGCCTTCTCCACCTCAAAATGCCACCACGGTGGCTGCTCCCAGCTGTTTTTCCTGCCCTGAATCTTTCTGCGCTTGTCACGCCTTATTTTACTCACCTTTGCAGCATATTGGTGGAGAAAGGCAGAACCAGGCAGCACACGTCAACGGTCAAGACTTTCCAGTATGACAGTGCAGAGCAAGATGTGGTGATTAAAATAAGGACATATTGATCACATATGTATTAATAAGAAATTTGAATCATCTCTACGTGATATAAAAGTATTTGTATGTGCAAATGTAATTATAATTATATATGAACCATGTCAATGGCAACAGTTCGTTTTCAATACTGATGGATTTTCAGTTCCGAAAGCCCTCTAAGGTGACAAACAACAGCATGGAAAAACAAAACACTAAACGCAGTGAATATTAAAAGAAACATTGTATTGCTGTTGAACTGACGTATTGTGACATAACAAGAAACGTGAGAACGAAGACGTTGTCAAATGAGGGGACAACACACGAACATACGAATTAATCTATAAACTTGTAACCATGTTCCATCTCTGACCAGGACACAAGCAAAGTAGACAATCCATTACGAAGACTCAAATTGGTTCTATCACCCATGTGCACGTGTGTATCAAACTACACAGATAATGGAACATATTCTTAAATATTTACACATCATGATTGAATTGCGGTATCATCTCTGGTCACTCCATACGCACATTAACGCACAGTTGTGTGGATGCTTTCACGAACTCCGTAAGAAAAGCTAAATACATTCTAATACAATGTTTCCTGTTGATTTCCATTTCGATTGTACGATATTTACCCATGCTTCTGTAAATTCTCTGTCTTTACTAATATTACAAATTGTGCCTACTTCCATGTGAAAATGGATATGCCTTGTCTCATGATACGAATTGATGTGCTTTACTGTAAAACAAGTTTCTTGGCGTGAATTCAATACATTTTCGCCAAAACATCAAAGACATTTCGCTGTTTTCACATTGCAGTTCCCTTTTGACCTATCAAAGACATATTCCTTGAGTGGGAGTAAATATATGACGGAGGACAACTTTTATAACGATGCAACAGATTCTAAAAAAAAAAAAAAATGAACGTAAATGGAGGAATTCATTTGCGAACGCACTAAGGAAATGATGGCTTGGTGTTAGTCGGTTTAGGAATATACCGCAGAGGACGTAAAACGGCAAAAGAATAAGTACTTTAGATATTAAGTTGAAAGGCACTCTGTTTAAACCAGTTTAGAAATTACCACGCCTGGGCTCTACAGTTTCTCTCTCTCTCTCTCTCTCTCTCTCTCTCTCTCTCTCTCTCTCTCTCTCTCTCTCTCTCTCTCTCACTCTCTCTCTCTCTCTTCTCTCGCTCTCTCTCTCTCCCTCTATTCATCCATCCATCCATCCATCCATCCATCCATCCAGCCAGCCAGCTATCTATCTGTCTGTCTGTCTGTCTGTCTGTCTGTTTGTCCGTTCGTCTGTCCGCCCGTTCGTCTGTCTATCTGTCTGTCTCACTCAGTCTCTAACTGTCTCTTTGTTTCCTTCTTATTTTCTTTCCGAACGAAGACTTTGACACGGTAATTAAAACTCCAGCTTCTATCTTAGCATGTGTCAGGTCTTAGTTAGATATGACTGAGTTACCGTATGACAGCAGACGGCATAAATGCTTTCTGTTAGTGCAGAATGTGGGTGGCGCTCACCAAACGCAACACCCCCCCTTCCCCCCCCCCACACCCTCCAATGTGCCAACGGCTTCGGGTGGAGAAGAGCAATTGAGAGGGTTAAAGCCTTATCCTAGGGTGAGGAAATGCAACCTAAAGACTAAATTTCATGGCAGGGCAGACTAGTTGGTTGGCAACTGGTCCAGGGTCGAAGCTCCGACAAGCATACAGAGCATACATCCATCTATCGTGTGCCATGCCGAAAAGAGTGGTAGGTCATATTTTGTCAGCTCAAGCGATCACCAGATTTGTGGATCAGCTCTGTGTTTCTGTATCGACAATACCACATGGCAAAGCCATCCAGGGATTTACTTCTCGGTCTTCCTCTTGTTTTCTGCCCTTTGATTTTGCCAGTTGTCACCAGGTTCTCTAATTCTTTTCTTCTCATAAAATGCCCAACAAATTGTGACTGTCTACGACAGTTAAAGTTATTGTTAGACAGTTAGAGCATTGCTTCGCTAATCCGGTAGCTTCTGGAACTTGTCTAGTTTCAGATGTATTGGTGTTACCTTTCCTCTGTGGTAAACTAGGCAGGCATAGCGAGGAATAACGCTGCATGAGTAAAACGTGGTCTCCTCAATTCAGTCTAGGCTTTGTGCTATAGGGAAGTATAACTCCATCCCTGGTATTAACCGGTCTAGGAATGATCAGTCACATCCGCTGCCGTCATGGGTTGTAGTTACTATGCCTGTTTGAAGCAAAATGTAACAAACTATCGTCTGTTAAGTCGGCAAGGTGCCAGTACATCATTAGCATTTCCGTGTGTTGCCGGGGCCCATAAGGGAAGCAAAGAATAGAAACACTATAGCCTACCATGCATGTCGTAAGAGGCGACTAAGGAGGCTTGATGGTTCCGTCGCCCTGCTACTGAGTGAGTGCGTGGCGCGACACCGTGAACTGTGAGTTTTGTGTGAAATGCTTTTGAATCTGCCAGAGGTTTTTTGGAACGTGACTGCATGTTCGGAGGGATGGCAGCTGGCTATGTCCTAGAGTTGACCGGTTTTTGCCTTATGCAGAAATGCGTGGCTGCTGGGCTTCTGGTTGACTGCCACTGCCGTCGACGATAAACTGTATTTTCATGGACTGTGTGGGTGACCATCTAGGAAACATCCATATGGGAAAATGACTGCCGATTCCATCAGAGATAAACTGGATGTTTCGTGGGGGAATATTGTGTTGACATTCTGGCGGCGGCATTATGCACAGTGTATCTGTGCGGGCTGTTGTTTATCGAGACTCCTGTCTTTTCCACTTTTCACATTGGGAAGTGGGGAGCGTTTTGTGTGATATTCACTGGCACAGGAACGGAGCATAATGGGGACGACCCTTTGCTGTGAAGTTGGAACCGCGACTAATGTAACAAGGTCTGAACATAACGGAAGGCAACTGCATACATAAGGTCAAGGCTCCGGGCAAAGTATATATGTGTCGGTTTATTAGTCCAGGTATAAAAACGTATACAGCAAGTTGAAAACACAAAACACTTCTGGTTAGTTTGCAGGCTGAGTTGGAACTGAACTATGTTTATCTTCGACGTCACGCGTGAGCTTCCCTAACAACTCGTTCAATTGTGCTCACGCGTGCATCATTTATCACTTATTCATTTCCCAAACCCTTTTCTACTTCACACCATCTTTCTCCTAAACTACTAACAGAGATGGTGCTCTGTTATATTCCTCCCTTTCTTTAAGAAGCCTTATCTTGAAAAGTCTTAACCCCTAACCTACTTATTCTAATTAAAACCTTAACCCCAATATTATTTCTCCCCCTCTTAACCAATGAACTTTATTTCTATTCCTTCAAGTCCAATTCTCCACTTGTCTCTTATAGCTAACCGCTACGTTCTGTGATACTTCTTCTTCGTTTCTGAGCCTACAAGGTTTCATTTTTTTTTAAAAACACAGTTCATAAGGATATTTCATTTCATATATACAATTGTTCATAAAAATCGTTGGTATATACTTTGAAACTAATCATGCGTTATGTAACTTCTCATTCTCTCTCAACATCAACAACACAACACAGGATAGACAGAAAAGATGGGGTGCGCACCCAGTTATGAAGACATAAAGAAGTAGTCCAAAAAGCAATCACATTTACCTCCCTTGCAAACGTAAAAACTTTACAAATAAAGTTTTTCAAAAACACATCTTATGATCTATGAACATATATCTCTGTTTGTTATAAATTAAGTCGATCTAAAATTTGCTGTCATCCACACCCATGACTATATTTCAGCTGTCTCATGTCCCATCATGAAACCATAATAGTAACAATGTTCGTTTCCCATGAACATATTTTAAATTAATTAACGCTGTTTATCACAGCTCCTATATTTACCCCCTCACATCCCATGACAAGCATCCTTGTTCATATACATATCTAACCCTGTACCAAACCATATGCACTGCTATCTACAGCCCCTTTAATATCCATTCTTTATTAACCAGCTTCTTATATTTTCTAACTATCACAGCCTCTTTTTACACCCGCTATAGACGTTAGTCACGTTTATTCCTTAATATAATATGGCATCCAATCCATATACCTTCAATCAATGCTGACTTAATGCAGCTCCTATTTCAACTCCCCAGAACCCTTTTATTTGAGTAGGAACCATTATAAAACCCCGTCATCTAAGTATGGCATATGTTTCCAAAACCTCATAGCCACTATGTAATTAACCTCCCTATCCTAAAACATTAACGCTGATTGGCGCAGCAGTCTTATTATCAGCACAAGGCCAAAGTTTTTGGTACTCATGTTTACTACAACTTATTACCCATAAGGAGAATGTGTCTCTCTTCTAGTCCTCAGTCGTTTGTTAACTATTTTCTGAACGAAGGGTTTTAAATAAAGCCCCGTCTTATTACTCTTTATTCTAAACAAAACAATAACTGCTTGTGAAAAAAAATTTTTAACAATTTTCAACTTATTTGTAAACAAGGGTAAATACTATTCAATACCCAAGACAATTCAACTAAAATCATAATTCATGAGCCAACCAAAACGAAGTCAAAACAGGATATCATACCCCCCAACGTTTTGCAGACAAATTTTCTTTCCCCTCATATCAAATAAAGGTAATCAACCAATTCAAAGAAAGACATTATTCAAAATAATATGACATACATCCTATCCATTGTTAGTCACTTTTACGGACTAACAATAAATTATTTATCTATTAAGAAAACTCAACAAGTCAAATCTTAAAATCAAATGGGAATAAAAATACATCTTCAAGACCACACGAGAATTTACATCCATATTATCTAACTTATTACTAAAATATACAACATCATGTCTACTCCTCAAGACAATTCACCACAACTATTAATTAAGCTATTTGCCAATCTGTTTCCATACTTTATCTGTAACTCACAGCCACCGTATTTCATCAATTATCAATTTTCTCCTTAAACCACAAAATTTTCAACCTGCAGCATTTTCTATCAATTTATTTACTATGTCTCCATTTCTTCAGTAATTCTAGATTTTTCTGTATAAGTGCTATCTCCACATCAATGTCTTCATCCTCTCGTAGAGAAATATTTTCCTTCATGCTACTATCTCCATTAGATTCTGAATTTTCATCCATTCCTTCTTCTTCATCTGTATGTCTGTTGCTAGCAGCCGCTAATTTTTTCCTTTCTATATCTAATCTAACCTGTCTATAATAGTTTCTTAACGATCTTTCGAGTAGTGGCATGTCATCGTCGCTTGATGAATTTTCTCTAATTCTCCTATGTCTTTTCACTTCTCTTTCTCACTGTCTTTCTATTCTCCTTTTCACTACTTGTCTGGTATTTTTAAATGGAGCGGTTACCTCTTCTTCCATAGATTTAACACTATCATAACAACCATCATACGTATTCCTCTCTTCTTTCATCAACGTTTTCGGTATTGTCTGTTCATAAGTATCATCGTAAACTGGTGTTGTTATTAATTGACTTTGTACCGGATCTTTTCCAAAATCTGGGGGTATTGTAGCTCTTCTGACGAGTTGTCCATCTGAATATAAGTCGTCTGAATAATAATAATTATTATTATTGTTATTGTTTCTCTTATCTTCATTATCTCTTCTTAAATGTTCCACGTGTGCCCGTGCTACATGTCCTGTGATTTGGTTCTTTATAATGTATGATACATTACCTAACTTTTCTAAAATATAATACCCTGGAATCCAATGAGCATCAAATTTGGAGTTTCTTCTATGCTTCTTATAATAAACTCTATCACCTACTTTAAATTCCTGTAATTGTGTATTTTTGTTTGCGTACCTTTTCTGTCTTTCTCTGGCTTTAATTATATTGTTTCTTAACCTTACATGCGCTTTGTGCATTTCTTGTATAATAACTTCCTGAAAATCCTCCCCCATATATTTACGTCTTGGTTTTAACAGATTGTCAATTGGTAGTATAGGCTCTCTTCCGTGTAATAAGTAGAATGGTGAAAACCCTGTTCCCTCATTTTGATTTGTGCGTATCGCGCTTAGTGCAGATCCCAAGAAAAGGTCCCAATCTTTTTCATGTTCATCGACAATTTTTGCTATAATGTTATACAATGTTCGATGTTGTCTCTCATTCTTAGCATTTGAAGAAGGTCTATAATACGAAGTTTTTATATGGTTTATATTCAAATCTTGTAATAACTTCTCAAACTTCTTGTTCACAAACTCCTTACCATTATCTGTGAGTACGATCTGTGGGCAACTAAATCTTGGTATGAACTCCTGTAGAAAAATATTAATGATGGTATCTGCGCTTTTATCCGGAATCGCATAAATTTCTGGCCAGAGACTATAGCAATCCACGACATGAAGTAGATATACATTCCCTGATAGTGTTCTAGGGTGAGGACCTGATATATCTAAGCTCACTTTCTGCATTGGAAACTGAGGAATGTCAGTATCTTGTAAGGGACATTTGATCGTTTTCATATTTCTTAACCTACACTTCTCACACGCATCGACGTATTTACAAGCAGTTCTAAATAAGTTCGGCCAATAATATTTATTATTGAGTGCTTTTACTAACTTATCACGACCAAGATGACCATTCTCATCATGATATGCCTTTAGAATCTCAATTTCCAAATGTTTTGGAATGTATTTTCTCAACTGTTCGCTTCTTTCATTCACGTAATATAACTGATCGTCATCTTGTAAGACTAAATAATTTTTTTTATAACTGTTCTCACCCGTTTCGTTCAATTTCTGTTTTATTTCCACAACTTTTGGATCTAATTCTTGTTCTTCTTTCATATTAAATTGTCTTAAATGTGGGTCTTCCGCTCTAGATTCAGATTCTTGATCCGACGGTAAACTCCTAAAATCTTCTCTATTTAATATGGCAGAATCTAATATATTTACTTGCCAGTTTCGGTCGTCTATTTCGGGTTCACCCTCATCCTCAGTGTTTCCTGATGTCTCTGGATACGGGATTCTGGATAATAAATCTGCACAGGTGTTGTCCCTACCGGCTACGTACTCTATCTTCGCGTTGTACCCCTGCAAATTCAACGCCCATGTCTGTATTTTTCTGTTCTGCACTGGAGCTTCTAGTAAAGATTTTAAGGGCATGTGGTCAGTTCTAATAATGAAATTGGCGTTATGTAAATAATAGTTAAGTTTCTGAAGAGCATAGTGGATAGCGTATGCCTCTTTTTCTATAGTAGACCATTTTTTCTGAGATTTACTAAGTTTGTGTGACAGAAAATAAATTGGTCTTTCATTCTTAACTCCTGGTATTCCTGATCTTTCTCCTTCATATGGTTGTGCTAAACATGCTCCTATAGCATTATCTGAAGCATCTGTATACAAAATTAACTGTTTATCCAAATCTGGATGTGTCAACAGTGGCACTACTGTTAAGCTATTTTTTAAAAACTCAAATGCTCTTTGACACTCATCATTCCACTTAAATCTAGCGTATTTGCCAGTCAGGTTAGTGATAGGCTCTGCTATTTTTGAGAAACCTGGAATGAAACGACGATAGTACCCACATGTACCGATAAAAGCACGAACTTCTTTTACGTTGGTTGGAGGAGGCAATTCTTTAATAGCTTTTACTTTATCCTGATCTGGTTTAATTCCTTCTCTATCAATAATGTATCCCAGGTACTTAGTTTCTGTTTTTAGAAATTCACATTTACTGAGTTTCAATTTAACATCATGTATTCTTAATCTGTCAAATACTAATTTTACATGTTTCAGATGGTCCTGTACATCTCCTGCTGTGTAGATTAAAATGTCATCTATGTATGCTCATGCAAACTTTTGCATGCCTTCTAATACTTGATTTATTAATAACATATAGTGAGAAGGCGCAGTTTTCACACCAAAAGGCATTCGTAAAAATTCGTAAGAACCTGCGTGTGTACAAAAAGCACTTTTCTTTTGAGCATCTGGAGACATAGGGAAACACCAATATCCTGACCTTGCTTCTAATGTAGTGAAGAAGGTAGACCCATTAAGTAGTCATAAAATATCATCGATTACCGGTAATGGGTAAGCTACATTCTTAGTGATTTTGTTAAACGCCCTGTAGTCGCAACAGAATCGATGTGAACCATCGGCCTTCGTTACTATGACAATCGGAGATGACCTTTCTGACTTCGATCTTGTTATTATTCCTGCTTTTAACATATCTTCTATTGCCTTTTCGACAATTTCTCTATTCCTTAAGGGAGTTCTATACGGTTTTAAACTAATTGGTGGGTGATCTCCAGTATCTATTTCCATAGTGACTGTTTTGGTCTTCCCCAATTCTAAGTCGTTAATCGCAAAAACATCTTGATTCTCTTTTACAAGTTTTTCTAATATTTCCTTATTTTCTGGTGGAGCTTTTAACTGTGCTAATAATTCTTGTTCTCTTGTTGTTTTGTCTACTGAATATATTTGAGATGTATGTTTTGTGAATGGATGGATCAATTCATCATTCCGCCTGTTCCATCTTCTTCCACGTCTATTCCTGGTATTAATTCTTTCCATAGGAGTTTCTGAATAATTCATTCTCGGCATTTCTACTCTATCTGTTGCTAACACGCTGTTAGTATCATGTTCTACTTTGGCTATTACACATCCTCTGTACAATTTAATCTCCCTGCCTGTGTTGTTAATAATCATTACCGGAAAAGTTAAGTGTTTACCTAATGTCATTATTCCGTTTGGAACTTCTAGACCAGGCTCATCTATTACCTCCCTTTGTAATTCTGTTATTCTAACTGTATGTCCTACTAAATAATACGGATATTCTTTTCACTTTCGCCTGTATCAGATTAACCGTTTGTGGTTTTAAAGTCGTGGACGTTTTAACTCTAACCAGTGCTGATATGTGCATGTCTTCTTCTAAATCTACATACACCCCCTTGAATCTTAATTTGTGCAGATCAAAAAAAAAGTCTTACACCATTTTTTAGTAAGAAATCCCTACCTATAAGCATGTTCCTATTTAACTCTTTAACTACATGAAAAAGATGTCTTACGTTGATTCCTCCTAATTTGAGATTTATCATTGTTTGACCAACTACTTGTAAATTTTGTCCTGTAACAGAGTGAAGATTATCCTGACTCCTGAATATTTTGCAATTTTTCATTATTTTGTATAGAAAATTTTCTTTGATTACACTAACCTGAGCTACCGAATCAATTAATGTACGAATTCTATATTTCCCTATTTCTATTATGGATGAACTGGGGTCCGTTTTATTTACTGAAAATTGTTTGATTTCAGCCAGTTGAGAGCACTTTCTACTCGTCCTCCTATACTTGTCATTAAAATATTCTTTAAATCTTGGGACCTTGTTATCTTCCCTCCTACTGCAGGTCCTATTCAATAGGTGGGATTCCAGTTTTCCTGCGTTCTTTGCCTTGTAAAATTCCTCTGTCTACCTTCAAAATTCGTATTTAATCTGTTATTAACATTTCTATTTTGTGTATTCGACTGGACACGCCTGTTACCACAGAATTTAAAAACGTGTCCGCGTTGACCACAACCCCAACAGACTATATTTGTGTTACCTACCGTTTCTCTTATAGGATTTCTCATTTGTCTTCTTCTATCATAAGTATTTTCATTACCTCCCTGTAACGTCTGTATTCCTCCTCTTCTATTCCATCCGAACCTTGTTTGTCCTACCTCCATGGGCTCTTCACTCCTATCTTCCCGACTAGTTCCTATTTCTCGTCCTACTCTCAGTCTAAATCTTCGTTTTAAATTCTCTTCCTGTACAGCTATATCCACAGCTTGTGATAATCTCTCAGGGTTTCCTCTCATTAATTTAAACTTCAGTCCATCTGACTTTATGGGACTTAAACAAATCATAAATGTCTTTGTTACTTCTTCTTTTCCACTCTCCACTTTGTGTATCCCTAATGGGTCCAAAGATGCGTCTTAAAATTTTGTTCTCAAAGGTTTGTAACAAGGCTTCGTCTCCTTTCGTTGTACTCCAGGTTTCAGAGCCATCTTTTGTTCACTTTGCCCTATAATATCTATATCATCTGCATAACCAAGCAGCTTGGATGTTCCTCCAATATCACATTCCTCCTTTACCTTCCTTACAACTTTCTCTAGAGCCAGATTGAAGAGTAGCGGCGATAGTGCATCACCCTGTTTCAAGCCAGATGTTATTTGGAAGGGGTCTGATTTCCTGCCTTTATATGTTACTATATTATAAGTATCTTCCATGCATAGTTTGGTCATGTTAATTAACTTCCTTGGTATTCCAAATTCCTGCATAACATTCCATAGACTATTCCTATGGACACTATCATAAGCCTTTTTAAAATCCACATTTTATACCATCTACAAAAATCCCGACCAACATTCGCTCCACTTCCTTCCCTCGTACGTTCTGTCCCAGGAATGCTTCCTCAGCTAGGTTAATCAACCTATCACTAAATAATTGTACAGTTTCTCCAGTGTTTTGCTTGGATTTTCTTAACACAGAAAACGCATGCTGAGGATCTGTGACTTCAGCATACTTGTGGGCTAAGTCATCCTTGAACTGCTCCCATGTCTCATTAGTTCTTGCCTCTAATTTTCTTCGAATATGATCCGAAACCGGTGCTATAGTGGCCTGATAAGCAAGTTTCATCTTCTCCTCATCCGTTGCCGCCACCAAGAATGCATGTTTCTCTACCGAAGTCATCCATTTCTTGAAATCCTTCGCCTGTCCACTAAATTTTTCAATCTCTGTCCCTATTCCTTGTTGTTTTATTGCTGTGTTGAGTCTGCCTATTGCCGTGCCCACTCCAGTTAAAACCTGTGTCAACAAAACTTGTTCCTCTGCCATGTTGGAATATGCTGAAATAGTTTTTCTATATAATATATATAACCAAATTGACAATTATAATTAATAAATATCAATAAGTATACCACTATATTTAAATTAGAGAAGGGACGTAAGCAATTGTTCTTCTGATAAAGATCAAGTGTTCTAGTTAATTAATCACTTTTATCTAACACACCAGGTTATGTGATATTAGTTAAATCTTACATTAATTTAATTACCACTTATGGCTGAAAAGTAAGTGCAAATATTCCGACTGATGATTGCGCTTGATAGTTGTAGGCTTCACATAAAAAACGAGCGTGTCGTGTTCCTCTATTCCACCATAACGAAAGGAGAACTTCTGAACTCTTGATTTCACCCATTGGTGGGCACCCCAGATTTGTGGCTTCTTTTCACCCGAAAAAGGGCACTTCTGGACTTCACCCGAAAAAAGGCACTTCTGGACTTGAAACGTCTCTAGCTTAATGAAGCGATTTAAATAGGGTCTCTTCTTCAGCAGGACGGCAACCCAGTATGTCCACCCGCTTCCGAAGATTCCACATTAACAATATCGCTTTGCTTGATTGACATTTTGATAAGCCAGAGTTAAAGATAGTTGCATTTATGACCAAGCTCGAATGGAGTTGATTTTCATAAGTAGCAGAGTTTCCTCAATCGGAGACAACAATCGAAAATAAATGAACAAATGGCTTGGTTCAGTATAAGCGTTGACCAACCTTTTGTGATTAGGGATGAACTCTTCACAGCTCCTGACTTCACTTCAGGCAACCAAGGTCAAATTCAATGACATGATGACGGTAACGGCCAGATCAAGAGCTCCAGTAAGACGACATTTCAAGGTAGCATATTGACGTTTAAAAACAACGGCCAGGTCAGTTCAAGACTGGACAATGATGATGGCAGCTCCATTCCCCAACTCAGAATATTATGTTTTGTGTGACGGTTTTAACGAACATCAGCCCCATCAGAAAAATTTGCAGATTCGATATTAGTTGATTCTCAAAAGATTTGTATGACTTCAACATAAATGTCCGTGGCCTCTGACAATTTCTGCCTTCTAGAAATCCATTGTTTTGTTTTGCAATGATGACCTCTGTGATGGCTTGTGGCCGCGACAGCTCAAATCAGTATCCTGGTATACTGGCATCAATTTCAGACTGTAACAAGGTCTGAACATAACGGAGGGCAACTGCATACATGAAGTCAAGGCTCCGGGCAAAGTGTATATGTGTCGGTTTATTAGTCCAGGTATAAAAACGTATACAGCAAGTTGAAAACACAAAACACTTCTGGTTAGTTTGCAGGCTGAGTTGGAACTGAACTATGTTTATCTTCGACGTCACGCGTCAGCTTCCCTAACAACTCGTTCAATTGTGCTCACGCGTGCATCAGTTATCACTTATTCATTTCCTAAACCCTTTTCTATTTCAAAACCATCTATCTCCTAAACTACTAACAGAGATGGTGCTCTGTTATACTAACTAAATAACTAACTAACTTTAGCAAAAGGCATGTGTACAGTTTTGTGTCTTTGCCCGACACGACACGTGACAGTCTTGAATAATGACGGGCAGTGTAATCGTGAACACTGCATCATTGCTACCTTTAATACAATTTGAAAATTTGAAAGTTAGTTGCATGTCCTTTAAAGGACGTTGAAACCAATCCCCAAATGTATTTACTCTTTGTTATTATTAAGCGAAGATAGTTTCAGTAGTTAGCCTTGTTAATACCAGTGTATTTAATATAGCAAGTGACAAAATGCACACAGAGTGATGACACTGGCGTTAATACCTACATTAAGGTACTGTTAGCATCAGGCTCCATGAAATCTGCAGTGAGAGTTAACGGGTACTTTTCTGACCACATGAGGTCTATATTATTTGGAACAATTTTCCCCAAAATGATGTTGGAAGATACCATATGGATGTATTGCTGAAAGTAAATACACGGTTTGTTTGTTGGTAAATAAATATATACGTTATACACGTGAAATATTTATAACCAATGCATTGTAAAGTAAGTGACCATATTACATGATATTAGGTGTACTGGCCATATGGTGATGGACACATAATTTAATAGATCAATCGCCACCCAAAGGGTGGTGTCGATTCATTTTGATGTCGACGTTTTCACGTGGATTTTTATTTTGATCCTGGGAGATATTTCTCAAATCTTCCGTTTGTGTCGTTCCTATGGTGATTGTTCCAATAATTGGTTCAATTTAGACACCATGCATTCTTTTCTGTTTTGGCCTATCGTAACTTTGGTGTATACATTCTGTTCTGTATAATGATATCGCCTTCTGTCTGATTCTCGATGTTGTGTGGTCATCTCATTTCCTTCTATTTGCTGTTGTTTCTTGTTCGTCTTCAACTTTAAATTCTGTTTCTTTGTAATTTTCTGAACCGTATGTTCATAGATCTCCATGCTGTTATCGTGGTTCACTGATTTAACTGATTAGTTCATGCTCTCTTTCAGTAGTTTGAGCTGCTCATTATTTTATTTTTCATTTTGAATCGTTTTCAATGCGGATTCTGTTTCTGTTATGATTTTAGCCAAGTTTGCTATATTCCGCCCCATGTTCTGTTGAGCGATTACAAGTTATTTCAAGATGTCCTGACATACGATTATAGCAGGTAATAGTTCGTGAGCATCACATTGTCGAGTTGTGATGGCAAGTGCCTTAGTTGGCCATATATTTGTATTTTGTTCGTTTTGGAAATTCTTAGTGTTGCCTTTTACTGCTGACATAAGCCTGGGTCATTGACAATGAGTTGAGTGACCGGGCATGAGAAAGAATGGGTGAAAGTGGGAGACAGTAAAGTGACTGACCTGGCTATGGAAAAAACAGCCAGTCCTGAGAAATAAAATAGTGAGGGTAGAGGAAAAACCCCTAGGGTGGATGGGGCGAGAGATAGTGTATTTGTGTGTGAAGTCAAGGGACTTCAGGGAGTTGAGTTTTAGATACCGAAGGAGTCGGTAGTTCACGGAGAACTGTGTTGTGTGATTCTCCGAGCTGTGAAGGCAGGCCTAAAACCCAGAGTGAGTTACATAGAGAGCAGAGGCTCCGAACCAGTGGGTGGGTTGTATTGTGGGAGATCCAGCCGTGGATAGTAGCTGGAATAAATGTCTTGTGAATTTGAGATTCAGCAGGCCGTGAGAAGCCAGTGATGTGTGCTGGTTAAATTGTGAGGAGGATATGTATATTCTATGGATTACATTATTTCTGGATGTATAAACATGTTCCGTCTGTCCGTCTTATTTCTGGAATATATTATCATGTGCGCCAACTCAATCTTGTTTCATGACTGGTGAAGGTGCACTTCTGGGGTGAGTTGGATTAAGAGACAGTTAGATAGCTCAATTGACACACCATGAACATCGTTACCTAGACAACGACTATCACACGACAATATCACGCAAAGATCATCAAGAACATTGAACTTATCATCAAGAACGACGTGTGCCATCTGGGGACTCGTCACTTTGTAGGTTCGACTTTATGGCGATCTTCATCGTCTCCTGGCTATCTTGAAAGCAGGAACATCCGAAATATCTAGAACCTTAATTGACGAGGCAACACACTTCTTCTGTTAGGATTTGGTCTTCCAAAATTTGTCTCGGCTTAGGCATGTGGGTAATGGATGTGTGGATAGTTTCATGAGAAGTATCTGAAAGGTCTCATTCACTTTTGTAGATGGCACTGGGTAATTTCTTGCATCTCAATGATTGCAGCAGTCATGGGGAGATGTGTTCTTGTTGCTGTTGTTTCTTATCACATTATGGGTTGGATGAAGTCGGTTGCAGAATGAATTGCGCGATGAAATCGATTAAATTGAGGAAGAATTGCACAAGTCGTCGACTACATTATCTTGCCTGAGTCCATCTGAATACAATGGCAAGGCAAAGTAAAGACGACTGGAGACGAATACAGCTTCAGTGGATGACCAGAACGATCTACGTGCTTTACGGTGTTCGTTCCACAACGCTGTGCAGGTAAATGCCATCTTGCCCGTTGGATCATCAATGATTTCTCCCGTGCAGTCTTCCGAGTCCTGTCTTCACATGCTGGGTAGGCATACCCCAGTTCACCGATTGCTTTCATGCCGAATCGGTTAATCTCGCCTGGTTTTGCCGGCCTGTCACAGGCGTTTCCCTGGGGAATAAAGGGGGGGGGGGGGGTCTGCTGTCGCATGCTGACAGCTATTAGGAACCACATGCGTGAGTTGGATGTCAGCTTTGGACCAGTTGGGAATGGACCCTAAAATGGGCGCATCACGTTATACCGTAGGAGATGTGACTGATCCTATTAGGGAATAATAGCATTGGCGGAAGGAATATTGCGTTTGATACATTTTTTTTCAGTTCTTTTTTTTTCTGGCTTATTATTTCTCGTTGAATCTGTTCCCTGATCTCTTCGGTGGATAGATAGGTCTTAGGCCTCTTGAGAACTCTTCTTCTGACAGTGATGTACGTACGTTGGCCACGACTGTTATGTCGTATGACAGCTGCAGCTGTTTTTATTTTCCTTACCTCTGTAATATCGTTGATGAGACGCAGGGGTGTTTCCAAGGCACCAGGGCCAGGTTCTATACTGGCCAAGACCTACTGACACGTCCTAGTCGCGATTCCATGCAACAGATCCTTCTGGGTCCTGTCTAACGTCAGTAGGGTCACTGATTCCTCCGAAGTCGGAGGGTATCTGCCAGCACGGCGAGGAACCACCAGTCTTCACACCAATAAGCCAGACATGGGACTACGGATACTCACGCAAACCTTAGGTCCTGTATGACATCACACTGATGTTGGACAACAGGGTGCCTTCATCCGACATACAAGACTTCGCGCTGAAGTTCACAGCCAGCGAACGCAAGTAATCAAGCAAGCAATATTGTTGATTAGTTTACCTGTTTCCTCCTTCTTGTCCAATGTGATAATAACGCTGGGTGGCGCCTACCGAAGTTGTGCTACTCATCACTTTCTGGTTCGTTCTTCAGCAGGATAATAATTGTGTCTGTCGGCAGTGCTGACAGTTAAGCCAGTGTCAGTTTGATTATCTTCCTCTGTCTTGGCGTTGTCTGTGGTAGATGGAATTGGTGGTTTTGTTTTCTGAAACAGATGTGCCTCACACTGACCAATCGCTGTTGTTGGCGTCAATTGAGGTCGTCGAGGATCTTTTAAACCTCTTCTCCGTCACATGATCAGAGTATTACTAGTCAGAATCATATCGGCTTTCTTCTTTATGATATTGTAATTAGCATGTATTTTAGCTATATTCTTAATGCGTACCATCCCAACACTTGATCATGGTGTGATGTTTTCCTTAGCAATGGGCAATTGGCCAAGACTCTTGTCAGGTTTAGACGACTTTCTGTTGGACCTTCACTGAAACCGGTGTTTGAAGAATAACATTTCCCAGAAGACCCCCATAGTCTCCTGGCCAACGTGTCTAAGCATTAGACTTGCTGGTTGTATTTGTTATTGTGCTCCTGCACTGCCACGTTTAGTCGCTTTTACAGTATATAGGCCAGGGGCGATAACTAACTACCAAACCATATCCATTTTCATTGGCCTGTACGATATTAAGACTCTTAAGAGAAACAAAACAATTACCAACAAAGGAGGGCTGATATGAGATTGCCTCATCCCATAGAAAACCTTAGATGCAAAATCCAACCAGTCGTGAACTTGTGGACACAGTCCGTATCAAGAGATGGGCAAGTGCCCATGCTCCATTGTAAAATGAAAGGCAGAAGCAGAATACATATCCGTTAATTACACGTTTACGAACAGATTTTACTAATGCCTTACTTCTTTTACCCCACATAGAAAGTACAACAAACCTCACACACGAAATATTGAGTGAGAAGTCATAAACAAGATTATAACATCATGTGGCGCTCGGTGAATGACTGCCTAACGACAAAACAACAACAATGTACAGTTGAACTTACACACGAAGAAGCCCGAAGTCGTTTGTTCTTGTGCACAAACGCCATAACACAAACTAGATTGTATCCGAGAGGAATTGTGCTCCTGGGGATAATTTCCTTGGGTGATTTGTGGTCAGAAATTATGAACTCGCCCGCCGATTCAATCAGGTCGTTAATGCTGAAGAAAGAGTTGTTTGCATGCTTGTAATGTGCATTTAATGTAGGTTAAAGACACTGCTTTTACTTTTGTTGTCTGGGGGAATGTCAGCAAATGTAAGATTCTACAATAGCACAGATTAGAGCGGTAGTGTTGATAAAACATCAAGCGTATGCATAGTGCACGGCTTTCGTGAGTATCAGTATACTAATGAATCTTAAGTGTAAACAATTTAACATTTCATTGCTTTTTTATATTTAGAGAGAGAGAGAGAGAGAGAGAGAGAGAGAGAGAGAGAGAGAGATGGAGGGGGAGAGAGAGAGAGAGAGAGAGAGAGAGAGAGAGAGAGAGAGAGAGAGAGAGAGAGAGAGTGTGCGCCTGTGTATGTTTGTACGTGTGTGTGTTTGCGCATTCGCACATCTTTCTGATGCATGTGCATGTTCTGTGTACAAAGGTATAAAAACGTTTTGACCACATATACTTCTAACAGTTGGGTTAAATAAGATAAGATACTAAGGAATGTGGTTGTTCTATATCTCGTTCAGATCGGACATACGTAATTGTTTCTACAATCTTTAGCGACGATCCCCACAGTCAAGATTGATTGATTGATTGATTGATTCATTGATTTAGGAACCGACATTACAGAATTCGGGGCATTCCCATAAGCGCTCCGTCCCCATCCTCAGCAGCCAGCGAAGAGTTCCAACACTAATAGTACCAGTAGCAATCTGATTATATGTCCGTCTCGCCGTTCCTCTGAGCGTTGATCGTCGGCCAGATCCCCTCGACACCCCTCGCTGTCGCATTCTTGCCAGACCTTGCTTGACCACAGTCAAGAACGGAATAAATAACCTCCCGAGCCATTTAATGAAAGAAAGAGAGTGCTGAAATGATATATAGAGCCTTTTTAGCTGTATGGTAGTAAATCTTGGAATATTAATGAGGAAGAACTTGCAGGTAATAGGGGTGTGGTTCCTGAGACGAATGGTGAGAATTCCTAGGACTGCCAGAGTTACTAACAACGACTGCCTGAGAGAGACTAAAGAAACTAAGCATTATATTCAACAATAAGAAGGAGACAACAATCTTTCTTTTGTCATTTGATGAGACGAGAGATATTGAAGACAATCGTGATAACTGGAAAGCTCAAAGGAAAGAGAGGCAGAGGCAGACCAAGAGAAATAGTGCTGATTGACTGAGACGGTAGCTTGGTGGAATATCATTAGCAGAGTTGGTACAAACAACAAAAGACAGAGATCTGTGGAAAGCCATGGACGCTTATGCCAGCTGGCAGAGCACTTGGTGAGGATGTTGAAAAAGAGGTGTGCGAGATTAATACATAAAGTTTGCAGTTCTGTTTTTATCTCTACATAAGGAGCATATGATAAATTTATATGTCAGGAACAGTCAGCTTGGGACCTAACATCAATAATATAAAATATGCAGATGATATGCTACTGATTGCAGACAATGAGCATGATCTGCAACATTTAGTTGATGCAGTTAGTGCACACAATGAACAACTAGTGTTAGAATTAAATTATAAGTAAATATTGATTATTATCGTTTACAAGAAGAAATAAACATTACAATGTAAGATACAAATAATTGGGAACATTCTTAAACAAGCAAATCGATACAACTATCGCGAAACAGTCATAGCGTCTGATGGAAGGTGCCCTGTAGAGATTAGACGAAACATCGGCAAAGTTTTACTTTTGCAAGATGTAAAACAAACGGACCAATATAAAGACGACAACTGCAACGAGTAAAAAAAAAGGTGTTGAGTTGTTATATAGAACATGTACTTTTGTATAGATGTGAATCGTGGACAATGAGCGGCAAGCTGAAACACACTAATGGCAGTGAAACTGATGTTTCGGTAGAACATACAAAGAAAACCATGGACGGACAAGAAAAACCAATTAGCAAGTCCTATAGGAAACAAAAAACAACCATAACATGATTAGAGAAATTAGGCGCAGACAGTCCAAATTGTATGGTCACATTATGAGTAGAAATATACTAGACAGCATGATGACAACTGGCACTAGTGTTGTAGAAAGAGCCACATGACATAATTAAGACAAAAACTCCGGTGGTATTATGACATTGCGAACCACGTCCACATAATGATATAACCTAATGATATATATATATATATATATATATATATATATATATATATATATATATATATATATATATATATATATACACACACACACACACATACACACACACATACATATAACAAAGTGATATAAAAATAATAATACAAAGATTGCCTTAGCCATAAGTCACAACGGAAAATTGTCAGCATAATTGTTTACACATTTAGGAATAGTAGATGTATTGCTGTACATACTCAAGTTTTAATATATGCTTCGGGTTATGGCAGGTCTCTTGATGATCACCAACACTAACATTAACCAAGTAGAACGACCATTCCACACGTGGAGTTTCTCCACAATTTTTCGTTTGGTTGAATTCAACGTTAAAACTCAGGTAGGA
>JACEFZ010028405.1:0-42500 GCA_014155875.1 Cepaea nemoralis | reverse complement strand
GGGGCGTACGTCGAATTGTAAACTCATGTCATAGTAATCTTCACTCTCCGGAATTAATAGCACTGTGGCGAGAATGGCTTCAGTAAAGACGATTTTGACATGAGAATAAAAGGTGTATTGGCGAGGGTCAATCTGCAAATTAAAAATAAATTATAATTGTCCTATCTAATGATTAGGTAATATCTCAAACATGGCAACCATTTACCACATAAACAGACAACTTGACAACACAGTCAATCACATTTGCATTCAGTATATTTTAAAAAAAATATGCCAATCAACCAAGCATACCTGCGCACCTAACCAACCAACCAACCAACCAACCAACCAACTTTGAAATGACTAAGAATTGACGCTGGCCCGTCTGACATTCTGTCCTGCTTGCCTCTTTCCTTGCATACATCATTTCATTCATACATCATCTATTCTACTAGAATTAATCAACAACAATAATATAAGCATTTTAAATGTATGATATTATGTACAAATCATATCTTAGTATAAGGATGCTGAACAGATTAGGATGTTTGTATGTATTTATTTATTATGCGAATCTGTAGTATGTCGTGAGATAGCTTTCAAATAATGTGCGATTGTATGCATATGGGTTGGTGGTGTCTTTGATTCGATGTTGCGAGACAGTTCGTAATTTGCATCTACATTATCTGACTCTACAGTTATAAAGAGGCAACCCACTCGACAATTTATTTAAACTACGATATGAACGAACTTACATTTTTCAAATGTTGCAGGAACTTTTCATCACCCTTCAAAACAAAATGCGATTTGAGGTAATCAATATCACATAACCGTTCGTGGTTTGTTTCGATTGTCAACTGAGAAATATATTTTAGCATGGTTACTGGAAGTGACATATGCTTCACATTTTAAACAATAGACAATTGTTGTAAAATGGTGTGTATATTATAACAAACACATGTGGTTTTATTCTTCTTCTCTTTCGTCTTCTTCTTAGTCCTCTTCCTCGCACTTTCGTCTTCTTCTACATTGTGACCAGCTGGCATGACTTAGGTTGAATCGTCTTGTTTGTTGTTTAGCTCCATGTTGTCGTTTGTTTGCTACTTCTTCCCATTATATTGAAACACTCAAGATTGTTAATGTTAAGGAAAGTAGGGTAGAATTTGTATTTCTAGTACAGTATGATTATTACGATTTTATTAAAACTGTAGTGATGTTTTGAAGTGGAGTCTTCGGTAGGCATTGGGTTTTCAGTGGTACTTTCTTTGCTTATAGCCGAGGTTGAATTTTTGAGGGACCTTATGACGTTCATATCTGTTTGTAGATTGGCGCATCTCAGTCTGGTATCGATCTTTGAGTTTCCTAACATATAATCTCCGACATTCCACAATTTTGGTGCACTTTTGTCCCTCCTTCAAGTTGTTTGGTCCAGTGAGGTTTATAGTGTTTTGTGTGAGGAGATGGTATACGTTTCATTCATTGCTGTTGCACGCATAGTTCAAGTATATATATTTGCGTTGCGGAATATGTGATATGTTAGCACGATGGTGTCAAGGTGTTCGGAAAAGGACTGATAATATTAATAGGTTGTGTGTTCAATGCACCAGCAGTCTATTTTACTATGATGGGATATTTGTATACCTATAAATGAATAGCCGGCTTCCTGGCCTAGAGGTTAGCGACTTTTCTCCGTAATCTCGTATACTCTCGTAAGTAACGTGACGACGGTGAGAATCAGCAGTGGTTCGAATCGCGTCGGTAACTTACGGGGTATGTGAAACGGCCGCTCAGAAAGCAATGGCAAACTACTGAGCGTAATCTTGCCAAGAAATCAACAACCAGCTGAAAGATGCTGATGTTGACAGCGATGTCCTGTAAAGGATATGCAACAAACAAAAATGAATAACAATTGGGGAGGGAGGTAACCCCTTCCATGTAGTTAACCATAGACTGTTCAAATCGCCCCCTTGATTGTGTCTCCCGTGGTCATGATACCTTCTGAAGATGTCCATCTCGAATGGCTTGTTGTCATGTTAACAGAGATTAATTGTTTTATATCCTCTAATGTTTGAACTATTCTCCCCCGAGAGAGTGTGATTGTTGACGTCGCGTGTGATTTAGTTGATGTTAGACTGAATCCAATGTGTTAATCTAAGTCCTTTTCCTTGGGTAAAGGTATTAAAAGCCGTGCATTCCAGATGCCCCTCTGTTTGTAAAGCTAGTATGGTTGTATTGTCGATTCCAACTAAGAATTCGTCCTATTATTCAGGTTCCTCGCCAGTGCTACGGAGTTCGTGCACTGAGCTGAGTTTTCAAGACTCAGGTTTGTGTTAGGAGGAGAACGGAGCACTTATGGGTTACACCCGTGTGCCGTGATGTTGATCCATCGACTAAACTAAACTAAACTAAACTAAACTAAACCTATTATTCTGTTTGGCTTGTCTCACCTAAATCTGTCATTTACTCAGACAAAAATCTTCGGGCTTTTAACAAGTAATTACTTGGATTCAGGTCATGTGAAGGCAGTGTTGTTTTTTCTTTATGCACAGTAGGGAATACTCAGTACTTCCCTAGCATTTCATATCAATACTTTGAGTCATGATAGAGCGTACACCTATGCCTACTGCTATTCAACAAGATTGCTAGTCATTGAAGTGGACTGGATGACACACACCTCTCCCGTTTGACAATGGTATTTAGGGAGAGGGAGCGAGACAGAGAGGGAGAGAGAGAGAGGGAGAGAGAGAGAGAGTACACGAATTGCAGATGTTTGTTGCATAGCATGATCACCTTCTGCGTGTGATATTGTTATTTCGGAAGAACGAGAGAAAGAGAGGAAGAGGGAGAGAGGGATGAGAGTACACGGACAATAGATGTTTGTGGGAAGACATTATCGCCTGCTGTGCTTGACACAATACATAATAGTGATAGTTATTATTGTTAAAATTCAAATATTAAAATAATTAAGTCTCGTGATGTGGGTATGTGATGTGACAGGGCTTACATACTATACAGGTCTGAACGCACGGATGCATAGTGGCCAGTATTTTCTCTCACTAAGCTGGCGACCAGTTATTGCGTCGAACCCTCGTTCGACCATGCTTCATGACGTTATCAACATAGTACCATATTGACTTCGTTAACTCACCCGCTAATATTAAAAACATAATTGTTGACTTACGGTGTACACAAAATTTGGAAGTAAGAGTGCCTTATATAAGTATGCATCGGGTAGCTTGTAGAAGACGAACAGATCGACAAGCTCTCCAACCCCTGGACTCGGTTCTATGGCAACAGCAATAGTTTCGTATTCTGTAAACAAAAGTATCGTGCATATAACAACAACATCACTGTAAAAAATGGCCAGGGGGTTATCTCCTCATAAATCCAGTTCACGTCATGAGAATCCTACTGCTATTTATAGACGGGGATATCCCTCAGGAAAATTCGTATCTAAGGTTTTAAAGAAGCTAACTTCCCAGTGTTTCTTCTGCACACGAGGCTAGTTAATTAAATGCTCTCTGGAAACATCGCCTTTTCCAGGAATAGTGACCTCTAAAGTTATCTGCACAACAAAACAAACACACACACGTAATTTTGCAATCTTCTTCAGACCGAGGACGGTTTATGCTAATGAGCCCAGACAATCTCAAAGGGCAGTATATTAGTCTTGACCCGGTGGCTGCTATAATGTCCCTGGTATCCTGTATTCAAGTGGTTTAAAGATCACCTACAGTATAAAGATGTCAGGATTGAAGTTGTGTATTCGTATGATAAGGTAATTGGTGCTTATATTTCCTACGTGCGGTGTTTAAATCAATAGTAGATATTTCAACAAAGGCCTCCCACTGCGTTGCGCTAGTCGTGAAAAGGTCACGTCTCGCACAACTAATGAGGATATATCGATGGGTTGTTGTAGGTCTGTCAGCTGAGTATCAGATATTTTATTTAATAAATTAAACCGCTAAGTAGCAGCATCCGATAACATGCAAGCTCCACACTTATGTCCTTGTTACAACCGAAATGCAGTCTTCTTTAATACGAACATACACTTGATACATAAATACTGAAAATACGAACATAAAGAATGTTCACTGGCGCACAGGACCGCTGACACGAATTCTTATTTTATGTTTTTTAATTAAGAGCAGTTCGGGAATTAGGGCAGGCGAGAGAGTTCTTGCTTGGGGAAATATCGGCACTGGTTGTGCGCGTAAAATTTGTTAATGCCCGGCTAAACAGATAGTAATTTTGTAGGCTCCAGAAGGAGCATAGTTTATTATGTCACTTGTATCCGGTGATGTATTAAAACTTCATAATGTTATATCTCATGATAAGACATAATAAATGGTAATATCAAGAGAAGGAATGGCTAAAAACTCTGGCCACGTACAAATAGATAATATGACCATCAAAAGAACGGAAACATACAAATATATGGGTACAATCTTCAACTGATCCAACATCATAAGGGAAGAAATACAAACTAGAATCAACTCTGGAAATAAGATATACTATGCACTAGAACATCTACTAAAATCAAATGCGCTGTCTCGTAACACAAAATCACAATATACAAAACACTGGTCAGACCAGTTGTGTTTTATGGCTCTGAAACCTGGAGTACAACGAAAGGAGAGGAAACCTTGTTACAAACCTTTGAGAACAAAGTTTTAAGACGCATCTTTGGACTCATTAGGGATACACAAAGTAGAGAGTGGAAAAGAAGAAGTAACAAAGACATTTATGATATGTTTAAGTCCCCGCTAATCACTGGTATCATGAAGGCTAATAGACTACAATGGCTGGGCATATAGAAAGAATGGAAGACAATAGGGAAACAAAACTCGCTTACACTCAGGAAATAAATGACCGCAGACCCCGAGATAGACCAAGAAGACGGTGGAGAGATAATATATATACAGACCTACAAGCACTTGGAATCAACGACTGGCAAGAGATGGTCAACCAGAGAGACGAATGGAGACGGATTGTATCTGCAGCAAAGAACCTCAATGGCTCGGAACGCTGAAGAAGAAGAAGAAGAAGAAGAAGAAGAAGAAGAAGAAGAAGAAGAAGAAGAAGAAGATATCTCATGAAGGAACATCGGCATCTTCGTTTCTGTATTCTTTACTATTGAAAGAATGGAAATATTATTAGAATCTTGTTCAACGAGAAACACAGGCACTTCTACCCTTTTACACTATCTGACGCCTTATTATTAATCTGATACTATTATATGAGTAGTAGAGGGGCCATTCATCTTATGTTACTTCCTAAGGGAAGGGCTAATGAAAGGTAGCCAGAATACTTATCGTTATCCTAACACAGCTCCACGAGGAACAGAAAAATCAGTTCACCATATAATAACTCCTTAAAGAAGGGGTTAATGAAAGGGAGCTTATAATTTTCTTCAACATGTCAAGGAGAAGGAATCATGTATACACAAAACACTCCTAACCTTCCTTCTACTTGGGGGAATGAGACATGTAAAACGACATACACTTTCTCCTCTACATGGGAATGAGGACCCGTAGAAATGGGAATGTTGTGAAAATATTGAAATGGGTTCTTCTAGTGAGAAGGTTACATGGTTTCTGCCTAACATCTAACAGCTTGATGTTCTTGGATGCCTATAGTCATAACTGCCATGAGACCTGAAAATTAAGTATGCGAAGACAACCGAACAGGGTGAATGAAGGGAGTGAGAGTAAATTAGTTCTGGTATGAAAGGTTTCCGGATGTCAAATCGGTCTCGATGATTGGAGCTGTACATGCTGTGACTATGCTCTTTCAAGACAATTCTGATCATGTGGGCTTCCTGTTAGATTATGTACTAGCCTGCACAAGTCTCCCAGCCTTGCAGAACAGGATCAGGTAGTCTATATGCAAGGTTGATACTAGATTCTGAGGGCCTACCGGCCTTGTCCAATTGTTATGTGCAAATGGACGTAAAGCAGGTCCCTGTCACCAGGTTATTCACTTGCAGTGTCCCCTGGTTGGTGGTTTACATCTGAATGAAGATACAAATTATCAACGATGGCGGAGTGGCGAAGTGGTCAAGCCATTTGACTAGGGCTCTGAAGGTTAAGGTTCGATTCCGGGCCGCGTCCTTCGGTTCACGAGTGAAATTTTTCAGAGACTCCTGTGGTTCGTCGCTAGTGCTACGGTGCTCGTGCTTTGTGCGACGCTTTCTGCGTTGTGGAAAGAGACTGAGCCATATGGGCTAAACCCGGTGCAATGAAGTAGTCCCTGTCGACAATTAAGCTTCTTTTTTATCAACGATAGCGGTCACTCCATGGAGGCGATGCAATAGCATGTTATCTATGAACTACGTTTACCACTTGTGGAGAACGTCTAGATCCGAACTAATGAGAACATTCAGCGTCTGAAACCCACCAGCATGGCCACCATAACAAAAAGATCCTCCTTGATAAGACTTCAGTGGACACTGATGAACCTGAACATTGTACCATCTACCACCCTGAAGTGGCGTTATCAGCAGTATCTTTAAATGCTCAATGTGGCTCATGCTATTTAGCGCTTGTTTATGAAGTTGACTTTAACAGACAATTGAAGTGGTCACTGATTATAGTGAACAGTTCCATATACTCCTATGGACAGTCTAGCTCGGTTGAAGGCACCAGTCTGATCTACCGTATACAGCCCAATCTACCACCGGGAGGAGAACTCCATTTGAATCAGGTGATCCGATGGCGACTCCTGAAGCACTGACTTGGACGGGGCACGGCCCATGATGACATAGCAGATCCAGTGGCCTGAATCCTTCTATACATCTATTGCTTCAGCTGTATAGCTCTAAACTCACACTATTAATTTATAACTGTCACCTCGTATACTGTGACTTAAGAAATTATATTGTTGAATTTCATTCTGACTTTACAAGTTTTTTGGGTTTTGTCTTCTAGAGAAATTTACTATATGAGAATGTCATTAGGTAGAGTTGACTGGGTGGGTGCTTAGCTCAGGGAGCCGTGGGGTGAGCAGAACATACACCCTTACTGTGGCCAGAAGTAATCCTTATGATTAAGAGTGCCATCAAGGCAACCAACTCCATTCCTTCTCAGTACAATCACCATGTGGCGAGTTTTTGTGTGTGAGTTTTGTACTTTGTTTGTTTGTTGCGTTCGCTCTATTTGAATTCAAGCGTAGTACAGGTGCGTAGTAATAGTGTCCTTCGCCTTCAGGCGAACTCACTCCGACTTCTGAGGTACTTATAATTTACGTCCTCAAGTCAAGGACGAGAAGTCAATATGTTAGTCCAGCTGACCGGTGTAGGGACTGAACCCGCTACATTGGTATCAGCATACCGGGAATTTAAGAGCGATTCCTCTTATCCATTCGGCCATGCTGACCTCCTATGGCGAGTCTTTTCAGAGTGCTTCTTTCATCACAGATCGCTCGATAAATACCATATGTACTACGTAAACCACTGACACATGTTTTAGTAGTTACTAAGCTTATGCCTGCTTATTTTACATCAGTACATCATATTCGTTTCCGTAGCACACGTAGTTTTTTTTAAATCACGTGAGAGTAGAGTTGGCAAAATACTGCATTTATAACACTGTTATTTGGGTGCATTGGAAAGATAAATAACAATCACTCTCTCGGATACCACATTGAATTCCGCCAGTCCAGTTATTCTGAGATTCATGGAACTCAAGCCAGCCCAACATTGCTGAAACTCAAAACAGTTTGTTGCCTACCTTGCATGTCGTAAGAGGCGACTAAGGAGGATATGGTTCCGTCGCCCTGCTACTGAGTGAGTGCGTGGCGCGACACTGTGAGCTGTGAGTTTCACGTGGAATGCTTTTACATCTGTTCGCGGTTGTCTGTAGTGTGAACTGCATGTTCGGAACGATGGCGGCCGGCTGTTGCTGGATTGACTGGTTTGCCTTTTCGGTCTCACGAGTGCATTTTTCAGGAGATTCCTGGGAGTCGCCACTGGAGCTACGAAGTTTGTGCTTTGTGCGGCACTTTCGGCGGGTTGTCCTGCGGAAAGAGACCGAACCATATGGGATAAAACCCGGGTCAATGAAGTCTTTCTGGTGACTGCCGTTTCCATCGAGGATGAACTGTATTTTTCATGGAGGTCTTTTGTGTTGGCATTCTGTAGATGGCATTATGCATACCTGTGCGGGCTGTTGGCTTGCCGATACTCCTGTCTATTCCATTGTTCACATTGGGCAGTGAAGAGCATTTTGTGTGGTATTCACTGGCACAGGAACAGAGCAATATGGGGACGACCCGTTGCCGTGATGTTGGAACCACGACTAACTAACTAACTAACTTACCAAAGCATTGCTGAATCTCAAGACAATTCAGTTACTAAATTATTGCTGACACTCAAATTAGTTCAGTTATTCGAAATGTTCTGAAACTCTCGTCAACTCATGTATCTGAATACTACTAAAACGTTGGCCGGTTCAGTTATTATATTATTATTGTCTATGTTTGTGTTGTTTTCCCACCGCAACTCCATGTGGTGTGGAGTTTGTGATCGTGTCTATTCATAGCCTTCTATCTCTTGTACTGCCAATTATTTCTGATGCTGATATCCCTCAATGCCCCGATATCAGTCTGTTTATCATCCTCTCTCGTGGTCTTCAAGTGAATCTCTTCCCCTCCGCCTTTTCCATTTGTTAACGAGTAAGTAAAAGTAAAGTCAGCGAGCATTCGGACCAAAGATGATCTTAGATCCATGATTTGATAAACCAATCGGCACTCCGTGGATTATGTGGTCAATATCACACCGCCATCTTTCCTTCTGAATACATATCCTGGTCAGTTTTCAACCCCTCCCCCTCCAGATTTGAACCCAACACCTGCGGGAATGCAGGCGACCGTCCAGAGCCCAGCCTTTACGCTACGGCGGTTCCCTTGCTCAAAAAGCATTCAACCAAGATTTATTTTTGCAAGACTTAAGAAAAGCAGCCCTTGATCACGTTTACCAACTTCCTGACCCGGACGATGCATTAGCTTTCTGGACGAAGACAGTCTACAATGTGTTCGATAAACACGTGCCAATCAAAGAAGTTCGAGTCAA
The DNA here is from genome assembly GCA_014155875.1 of Cepaea nemoralis. Taxonomy (NCBI): domain Eukaryota; kingdom Metazoa; phylum Mollusca; class Gastropoda; order Stylommatophora; family Helicidae; genus Cepaea; species Cepaea nemoralis. Next base: position 33,451 of record JACEFZ010028405.1, on the reverse strand, counting down.
AAATCAACATAAATCCCCATGGGTCACTAGAGAAGTGCTGGAAATCATGAGAGAGCGCACACAAAAATAAAGACTTCATCAATTACCGCAAACTAAGGAATAAAGTTAAATATGAAATTCGTAGGATAAAAAAAGATCATTTTAAAAATTTGATTGTAGATAATTCAAACAGTACAAATATATGGAAGACTATTAACTTGCTAACCAATAAGAAACGCCCTACAGAATCAGCAATACCAAATTCTATAACATGCGATGAATTCAGTTGGTTCTTTCAATCAGAAATAGAGAATCTAAAGTCTTCAATACCAGACTCATCGTGTAATTTAAGTTCACTGGCATCATTCTGTGAGGAGAAGTGCGCCAGAAATATTCCCGCTGAGATTCCTTTAATGTCTGTTGCAGACGTTTATAAATATCTCTTGAACCTCAAATCAACAAACTCACACGGCTTAGATGGTATCAGTAATAGAATTCTTCGTTGTGCTGCACCAGTCATTAGCGAGTCCTTAACGTTCATATATAACCAGTGCCTGGCCAAAAACTACTTTCCATCTGCATTTAAAATTGCTAAAGTGTTTCCGCTTATTAAAAATGGCTCAATCGATAATAGCGTTTTGGGTAATTATAGACCTATTTCCTTACTATCGTCGCTATCAAAACCACTAGAAAAACACATTCATAAACTAACGTTACACCATTTAATTAACAATGATCTAATAATTAACAGTCAATCTGGGTTTCGACCTAAATATTCTTGCCATAGTGCTCTAACAAAAATGACCGATAACTGGCACTTAAACATCAACAACGGTAGAATTTGTGGAGCGGTGTTTGTAGACTTTAAAAAAGCTTTTGATATGGTAGATCACGATATTTTAATTAGAAAACTAAAGCAAATGAAGACAAGCACCAACATGGTGAACATAATTACGTCATTTCTATCCGACAGGCAACAAGTCGTGTCATTCAACAACTGTCTATCAAGACCCACACAGCTTAATATTGGTGTGCCTCAGGGCTCAATACTAGGTCCACTGCTTTTTGCAGTTTATATTAATAATCTTCCTTTATATATCAATACAACTTGTGATCTATTCGCAGACGACTGTACTATATATACTAGTCAAGAAAACCGTAGTGAATTAGAGAATTCTTTACAAAAGGAACTTGATAATCTTACTAGATGGAGCAATGAAAACCGCATGCAAATTAACATCTACAAAACCAAATCCATGCTAATAACGACCAGACAAAAACTACAGACACTAGCCATAACTGGATCACCGCTCGAACTCCGCATGGGCACGTTACCTATAGTTAATGTGACTGAACATAAAACACTAGGGCTTTTAATAGACAGCCATTTGAACTGGAGCTCTCATGTTCACGCTCTTACCAAGAAAATAGCACAAAAAGTTTACCAACTTGCTAAAATTCAGCACTTCCTGGACGAAAGCACACGAAAAATATTCTATACATGCTATATCCAATCACATCTCGATTACTGTTCCACAGTTTGGGATGGTTGCCCTAAATCTAATTTAAAACGACTATGTTCTCTACAAAACCGCGCTATTCGTCTGGTTTCTGACATAAAGCACGTTGAAAGTAATAATTTGTACAGTCATCTAAGACTTCTACCACTACAAAAGCGCTTCCTTTTCAACAAAGCCAAATTAGTGAATACAATTATATCTCAAAATACCCCAGAGTATCTTCTGCCGCTGATTCAATCTAATGCAATGAACAGCAAGCGTCTAAATTTGTTACATGTCTCAAAGCCTAGATTGGACCTATACAAAACATGTTTCGCCTATTCTGGTGCTCACTTATGGAATGACCTGCCTCCAGATCTGAAAACTCCAATGAGTCCCTACACATTTAACCGAAAACTCTTTCAATACTTAATCCATACCGACTATATGCCACCATAATTCATTTACTGGTATAATTGCTCAGTATAATTGTTCATTATAATTGTTTAACTATAATTCTTCACTATATATGTGTGTGCGTGTGGGAGCGAGAGAGAGAGAGAGAGAGAGAGAGAGAGAGAGAGAGAGAGAGAGAGAGAGAGAGAGAGAGAGAGAGAAAGTGGGTGTCAGTGAGAGGGAGAGAGTGAATGCGTGTGTGCGCACGTGCATGCGTGTGTGTGGAGAGAGTGATTGAGCGAGAAATGGTGGGGGAATGTGTCAGTGCATGCATTCGTACGTGTATGTGTGAGAGTGAGTGAGGGAGTGTATGCGTGCGTGCATGCGTTCATGTGTATGTGTATGTGTGAGAGAGTGTGATTGAGAGAGTGAGTGTGTGTGTGAAGGATTGTGTGTTAGAGAGTGAGACAGTGGGAGAGTTGATGTGTTAGGTGTGTGTGTGTGTGAGCGCGCGCATGCGTGTGAGTGTGTGTATATGAAAGAATACAGAGAGAGAGAGAGAGAGAGAGAGAGAGAGAGAGAGAGAGAGAGAGAGAGAGAGCTGAGCAGATGCATGTCATGTAACACGCATGTTATGTAACACGCGAATCCATATGTTTGTGTATTCTCATCTGTCATATTATCAGTTAAATACCATTTGATTTTATCATGCATAATATAAACTCATGTTCATTACTGTAGTTTGAGTGAGTGAGTCAGTGAGTGTGAATGAGAGACAGAACGAGTGAGCGTGAGAGTGAATGAGTGAGCGGGAGAGTGAATGAGTGAGCGGGAGAGTGAATGAGTGAACGGGAAAGTGAATGAGTGAGCGGGAGAGTGAATGAGTGAGCGTGAGAGTGAATGAGCGGGAGAGTGAATGCGTGAGAGTGAATGAATGAGCGGAAGAGTGAATGTGTGAGCGTGAGAGTGAATGTGTGTGTGTGTGTGTGTGTGAGAGAGAGAGAGAGAGAGAGAGAGAGAGAGAGAGAGAGAGAGAGAGAGAGAGAGAGAGAGAGAGAGAGAGAGAGCATCACTATTTTTACGTCACATACATTTTATGTACACATTTTTCTCCATGTTTAACATTTTTATGAGACTGCTCATGACAAGTGTCAGTGTATGTGTGTGTGTGAAGTGTGGGAGTTTGTTCATACTAGTTTCAATACTAACGTGAGACATTTTGTATGTGTCTAGATGTGAGGAAGTGTGAGTGTATGTGGAGGATGTGTGTGAGTGTGGGGATATGTGTGGGTGGGGGTGTGTGGGTGGGGGTATGCATTTGGATGGGTTGGGGTGTGTGGGTTTTGGTGGGTAGTGGTATTTGTGGGTGTTGGTGGGATGTGTGGATGGATGTGTGGGGGTGAAAGTACGGGTGTTGGAATGGGTGTGGGGGATGTGTGTATGGATGGAGGATATGTGTATGGGACGGATGCAGGGGATGTGTGTTTATGTGGGTGGAGATGTGTGGATGGTTTGAGGAAGTATGTGTGGGAGGCGGGGTTGTGTGGATAGGGGATTGTGTTGGGTGGATTTGGGATGGAAGGGCGGGTGGGGAGAAGTGTATGGTTTGTGGGTTTGAGATATGTGTGCGGTGTGTTGGTGGGGGATGGTGAATGATGTGTGGGTGGAGGGTATGTTTGTGGTGGTATGTGTGGAGGATAGTGTGTGGTGTGGGGATGTGTGTGATGGGTGTGGGGAATGTGTGTATGGGTGGGGTATATGTGTGGGTGAGCAGGGGATTGTGGTGGTTGGGGGAAGTATGTGGGGGAGTGTGGGTGGGAGATGTGTGTATGTGGATGGGGAATGTGTGGGTGGGGGTGTGTGAGTGGCTTAGGGATGTGTAGGTGGGTGAGGGAGTTGTATGTGTCGGGGTGGGATGTGTGAGTGGGTGGAGGATGTGTGTGGGGGTAGGGGTATTGTGATCGAGAGATGTTTGGTTGGGAGTGGGTTGGTGGAGGTGTGTGGGTGCGTAGTGGAGGATGTGTGAGTGAGTGTGTGTTGGTGGACGGGTAGGGAATGCGTATGTGGGTGGGGAGAGGTGTGTGGTGTGTTGGTTGGTGATATTGTGTGGGTGAGGTATGTGTGTGTGGGTGGTTGATTTTTGTGGTGTGTGAGTGGGGGTATGTGGGGTGGATGGGTAAGGGTATCTGTGTGGGTGTGGGTGGGAATATTGTGTGGTATCTGGGTGGGGGATATGTGTGTGGTGTGTAAGTGGGGATGTGTTGGTGAGGGATATGTGTGTGTGGTGCGTGGGTTGGGAATAGTGCGTGGTAGGGGGTGTATGTGATGTGCGGGTGGGGGATTGTGTGGTGGGGGATTAGGTTAAGGCATGTGTGGGTGGCTGGAAGTTGTATGTGTGGGTCGTGGTGTGTGTGTGTGGATTGGGGATGTATGGGTGGTTAGGGAGATGTGTGTGTGTGTGGGGGGGGGGGGGTAGGGACATGTCAGTTGGTGGGGATGTGTGTGTATGGTTTGGGGATGTGTGAGTGGATGTGCGATGTGTGGGTTGGTGGGGGAATTGTGTGTGTGGGTGGGGAATATGTTGTCGATGGAGATGTGGCTGGGGGAAGGGTGGTTTGAGGTGTGGGTGGGGAGAGGATGTGTGGGGTAGAATGTGGATGGGCGTGGGATGTGTGGGTTGGTGGGGGAATGTTTTGTGGGTGGCGAGTGTGTTTTGGTTGGGGGATCAGGTGAGGGCAGTGTGTGTGGGTGGGGGATGTGCGGGAGGGGGATGGGTCGGTTGGTGGGGTATGTATGTGTCCCTTGGTGTGCGTGTGTGTCGGTAGGTGGGGGTGTGTATGTGTCCCTTGGTACGCATGTGTGTGGGTAGGTGGGGGTGTTGTGTGGGTGGGGTGATGTATGGATAGGTGGGAGATGGGCTTCATACCATGGTAATTAGCCTTGTTTATGTTTACAACATTCATTTCACAATGTTTATTTTTCTTCCTATGCAAATGTATAATGCTCTTGATGAACGAAAGACGAGTGATTGGAAGGGCCGAATGTAAGACGGGCCTGCGCGCCCAATTTGTGACCCTAATAAAGTTGATTTGATTTGATTTGATTTGATTTGATATATGCTTATTTCAGCTGTTCACGCATTTCGACGTTAGATATTGTTCGAATCTCGTGCAGGAGGATTTGCAAACCATTACCTGGGCGCCTACGTCCATCCAGTCTGAAATGTTAAATGTTTTGCATATCCTTTACAGAACATCGCTGTCACTATCAGCATCTGTCAGCTGATTGTTGATTTCTTGGCAAGATTACCCTCAGTAGTTTGCCCTTGCTTTCTGAGCGGCCGGGTCACATATCCCACAAGTTACCGACGCGATTCGAACCACTGCTGATTCTTACCGTCGTCACGTTACTTATGAGAGTATACGAGAATACGGAGAAAAGTCGCTAACCTCTGGGTCAGGAAGTCGGCCAGTCTGAAATAGGCACTAGGAAATGTTTGGGAAGTGAATTCGGCCTGTGTTATTCTGATCATATCACTCACCACGTGTCCACTGATCTAAACAAAAACACCATACGCTCATAAAGCCTTTAGGCATGGAAAATGATCATTTACTCACTACAGGGAATTTACTTCATCCTAAAATTCTACTCAAGATTAATGGAGGAAATTGGAGGAAAGGCGCTAGTCACAGGCGCTGGAACTTCAGTTATTCCTCCCCACGACGCCTAACGGAATAAGTGGAAGAAAAACAAACAAAAACAAAAAGTACCTTAAATTGTATCAATTCATAACTGCAACAATATAACATCAAACCTTGGCACGTTCCCTCTATTAGCCGGAACCCGGAACTACACGAGCATTTATAACCGCGATGGCTGTCAACGCAAGAGGTGCCCCCGGGACAAATGACGCCTATGCAATCGTCGCGGGAATCACTACACTTAGGTCCACCCCAGCCTGGCCTGCATATACAGCTGTCGCCTGTCAGAATATAACGTGACCGGAGTTGCAGATATGTGCACACACATTGTAACAATAAGCAGCTAAGCAGTGGTTGGGTTGTCTAACTTTTCGCTTTTGTGTTGGTATTTGGCGCGAAGAGGCATTTAGGACAGTTGTTAATTTAACCAGTATAGAGATAATGGCTACGGTCAACAACCAGTATAGTCAATGCTAATCAGGAAAGCCAAACGCACAAAAGATCTGCTGATCTCCTCCAAGCATTTCACTGAAGCAAATGAAGAACATGAAGTAGTAGTAGTAGTAGTAGTAGTAGTAGTAGTAGTAGTAGTAGTAGTAGTAGTAGTAGTAGTAGTAGTAGTAGTAGTAGTAGTAGTAGTAGTAGTAGTAGTAGTAGTAGTAGAGTAGTAGTAGTAGTAGGAGTAGTAGTAGTAGTAGTAGTAGTAGCAGTAGTGTAGTAGTAGTAGTAGTAGTAGTAGTAGTAGTAGTAGTAGTAGTAGAAGAAGAAGAAGAAGAAGAAGAAGAAGAAGAAGAAGAAGGAGGCGGAGGAGGCGGAGGAGGAGAAGGAGAAAGAGGAGGAGAAGACGACGAAGAAGAAGAAGAAGAAGAAGAAGAAGAAGAAGAAGAAGAAGAAGAAGAAGAAGAAGAAGAAGAAGAAGCAGAAGAAGAAGAAGCAGAAGAAGAAGAAGAAGAAGAAGAAGAAGAAGAAGAAGAAGAAGAAGAAGAAGAAGAAGACGGTAATATGTCGCGATAACCTGTCTAAACTTGGACTGTATCCAATAACCTGACTAAACGTTGACGTTTGGCTAATAACATGACTAAACTTGGACTCTTGGCGAATAACTTAACTAACCATAGATTTGTCACCAATAACATGGCAAAACTGGGATTTGTGGCGAATAACATGACTACTCTTGGACTTCTTGTCAATAATCTAACTAAACATGGACTTGTGGCGATTGACATGACTAAACTTGGACTTGTCGCCAACAATGTAACTAATCTTGGACTCGCTAAACTTGTATATGTGGCTAATAACCTGGCTAAACTTGAATTTGTTGCTATTTACATGACTAAACCTGAATGTGTTGCTATTTACATGACTAAACCTGAATGTGTTGGTATTTACATGACTAAACTTGGATCTGTGGCCAACAACGTGCCTAATCTTGCATTATGGTCAATAACATGATTACACGCAGACTTAGTGCCAGCTAAATGACTAAACTTAAACTAATTGTCTCTAACTTGACTAAAATTTACATGTGGCCAGTGACCTGACTAAACATGGACTTGTGGTCAACAACTTGGTTCAACTAGGGCCGCTGACATCGTTTCAACTACTAACACGAAAGGTTCAGTGTTGCCAACCTGTATCTCTACCTTCTCTAAAGACATATATTTGTTGCATATTTTGTATCAGAAATATGCTTAGAAGATTTCCGAGACAATGTGAATCCAAAAGCCTTGCTTATTTTTTTCACAAGTAAAATATGTTGATAATTTTTACACATGTGGTAGTATGCAATAATACAATATTGTCACTTTTTTCGGCAATAAGTATGATTTTCCCCAAACACCTACTATACTGCAATGTCAAATCCTTGTTTTACCATACAGTCTCATCTCATCTCATCTCATCATGTTCCTCTTGTATCTTGCGGTGTCGAGTGCCCGCTTATGGGCTTCATGTATCGATATTACCATGAACTCTGTTATTCCCTGTGTCCATCGTTCACGTGGTCGGCCTCTTCCTCTGCTTCCCTCTGGTCTGTATATCATTGCTGGTTGTGGTATACTGTTAGTTGGTAACCTATTTGCATGGCCAAGCCATTTGAATTGCTGCTTTCTAATACAATCTAATGCAGCTACAACCCCCACTTTAGTCCTGATTTCTTCATTTTTGATCTTATCTCTTCTTGATACATTGAGGCGGAGGCGGTCACTGCAGCTTTCCGCTGGATCGAGAATACGATACACACACATCGTAATTGTAACTGACACAGAAAGCATGCTGAGGAAGGTGAGGCCAGGCATGCTTCGTGCAGAGTGGCTTGCTTCACTTCGGAAGTCACGCGTGGCAACCATCGCCTGGATCTTTTCTCTGGAGCATGACGGTGTGCTGGGGAATGGACAGGCGGACAGATTGGCCGGCTCTGTAAAACTTGGTGGAGTATTGATGTATGACAAGACAGACGTGGTTGCGACGTTGTGGGAGCACGTGTACACCTCGGAGGAACAAATTAATCATCATGGTCTGGCAAGAATGAGGCAGCGAGGAGTGATGATGGGATCTGGCCGACGCTCGACGCTCAGAGGAAAGGCGAGACGGACATATAATCAGATTGCTACTGGTACTATTGGTGTTGGAACTCTTCGCTGGTTGCTGAGGATGGGGACGGAGCGCCTATGGGAATGCACCGAACGCTGTGATGTCGGTTCCTAGGTCAATCAATCAATCATAGATACATTGAGTATTCTTCTCATTAATGTCATTTCTGTTGTTGTGACTTTTCTCTTTTTCTGTCATTATCAAGATTTGGCGTTGGAAACATAGAGTTGGTAGGAAGATTGTTTTGTAAAGTGCTTTCTTAGTAATTATTGATACATGTTTGTTCTTTAGTATTGGTGTCATTTGTCCATTGAGTTGTTTTGCCTTATTGCATATATTTTCAATCTTGTCTTCTGATTTGCCATTTGATGATATTATACTTCCTAGGTACTTGAAACAGCAATGGCAAACTACTGAGCGTAATCTTGCCAAGAAATCAACATACAGCTGAAAGATGCTGGTGTTGACAGCGATGTCCTGTAAGGGATATGAAAAAAAAGGTACTTGAAACTCTTTACTTGTTTCAAGGTTTGTTCGCTTAGGTGAATCGTTGTTGCTTTTTCTTCTTTAGTTGCAGACATTAACTCTGTTTTACTTATGCTAATTTTCATGTTATGACCCTATATATTTCATTTAGACTTTTCACGTGGTCCTGTAATTTCGCTTCTGATTTTGCTATTAGTGATTGGTCGTCCGCAAACAGGAGTTCTCTTATGGTTAGATTTGCAGATGGTTCTTCTTCTGTGTTCTCGTCATGCAGTGTTCTTGTGGTCTCTGTTTGGCTAGTTTCTTTACATATGTTGTCTATATATGTTATGAACATGAGAGGGGACTAGACACAACCATTCACAGTAAGCTATCTAAAAAGTGCATATTTGTGAAATATTTTAAGGAAAAGATACATATCACTACTGCAGCAGAATAAAGGGAAGCTTGTGTAACATACCTTCACAGTAGACTGTATTTTCAATGTTGCATGTGCACGTATCTAAGCAATCTGTGCCGTGCATATATGAAGGGCACGCTGCGTGAAGTAATAAAACAGAAGGATATGAACTATAGATTGGCTAGTAGATTGGCACACGTTAGTGTGTATGAGAATGTAAATAGCAAAACTCAGTCTCACACAGTCACTTCCTAGGTGGTTTGAGAAGTTATTCAATACGTCAACGATGTCAAAAGGATAAGAGCGGTCGCTTTTAAACTTCCTGTGCGCTGATGGCGAGACAGGCGGTTCAACCTCTTAACCGACATTAAACTCGGCTTTAACGTCGACATCTCGTTAAGAAAGTATTGTTAAACTTCTTTCGCCTAGAAAATGATCCTGAAATTGAGTGCAACGTACTGCAACTGACATGGAACATATTTTTATACTTAGACACGTCAACATTAATAAAATATAGGACAATCAGAATCTCTGGAATACAACCCCACCCCCACCCCCCCCCCCACCCCCCCCCACCCCCCCCCCCCCCCCCACCCCCAAATCACCTTCCTCCCAAATATCAGACATCTATTGCCTATGTATGCATCTACAACTTACCAACAGCATCATGTTAGCTATTATAGATAACACATGTATAGTGCTCGTCCTGTTCATTAGTTTTAGTTTAAAACAAAAACATAATGTAGCGTATCTTTCCGGTTAGCGGGGTAGGGGTATCCCCTATCAAAGGAGATGTAAGACGCCTCCTTTCCTCCGTTAGTCTACGGGACACCCTTGGTCAAGGTGGAGTACCCGTTTAGCCCCCCGATCAGGGTTACGTGAAGCCATGGAAGCAGGTGGTGGATGGAATGTGAGAGCAGCCGACAGATTGTTGTTGGTTATGGTCTTGCACTCTGCGGCGATAGGCAGATGATCTCATCAGTAGAGACAATGGCTATGGCCACCGACTAGTACAGTCACTGCCCAGAAGGAAAGCAATGGCAAACTACCTTCTGCAAAACTTGCCAAGAAACCATAACAACCATGAAAGAAAACATAATAAGAAAGAGATCTGGTGGCGAGACCCCCAGGCCAGGCAGATCAGATAACACTGGAGAAGAGTATGACGCAGGGACAAGTACTAGTAATCGTGATGACGGAGTTAATCCTGACTGTGTTACCAAGGAAATCCCATGTGTCAGACTAAGAAACAGAGTGAGAATGGCAACGTGGAATGTGAGACGTCTGTATGAGGGGAAGCTTAAAGTAGTGTGTGATGAGATTGAGAGGTTAAACATTCAAATTTTAGGGATTAGTGTACATCGCTGGAGCGGCAAGGGACACTTTACAACTGAAAATGGAAGTATTTTCATTTATTCTGGTAGAGATGTCGGAGGCCAGAGTGGAGTGGCATTTTGTTTAGATAAGACAACTGCAAAAACTTTAATGGGATATAATCCAGTTAGTGATAGAATCCTCACTATTAGACTTAAAGGCCGTCCAAAAAACACAACTCTCATACAGATATATGCATCTACTTCAACAGCAGAGGAGGACGAAATTGAAGATTTTTACAACACACTACAAGACACATTAAATAAGATTGGTCATAATGATATAGCAATAATAATGGGAGATTTTAATGCAAAAGTAGGTGCAGGAAGAGCTGAAAATGAGAGACACGTTTTAGGAAAATTTGGATTAGGAAATAGAAATGATGCAGGTGACAAATTAATTGAATTTTGCACAGAAAATGAGTTAACGATAGCCAACACACTTTTTAAACAACATCCAAGAAGACTCTTCACATGGAAGTCTCCAGACAGTTTTACCAAAAATCAGATAGATTATATTTTAATACATAGAAGATGGAGATCAAGCATAACATCTGCAAAAACCCTACGAAGTGCAGACTGTGATACAGATCATCAGTTACTAGAAGCAGATCTGAAATTAAAACTCAAAAAGCTTACCCGAGGACCAAGGCCACTTCGTTTTGATCTCACAAACATACCAGACGCATACAACATAGAAGTTAGGAATCGCTTTGGGGTCTTGATGTCTGTACAAGAAGAAATGACACCTGATGAACTGGCAGTACAAGCTAGAGATATCTTGATAACTACAGCCAAAGATCTAATTCCGACCAAGAAAAAGCAACTTAACCCATGGATTACATTAGACACGTTAGAATTAATAAAACAACGAAGGGAGCTGATACAGAAAGGAGATGAATCAATTAACCGCAGGATGAAGTATAAATCTTTAACTCGAGAAATAAGAAAGAACACAAGAAAGGACAAAAATCAATATATACAAGATTGCTGTACCAGAATAGAGCAATATCATAAGGCTGGAAGAGATTATGAAATTTTCAAAGAAATGAAGTTATTGACAAGAAATGTTCAACCTCAATTGAATGTTATCTGTGACAAGATGGGAAATACCTTAACAGAATCTAGACAAATTCTAGAAAGATGGCAGGAGTACTGCAGTGGAATGTATGATATGAGTGACAGTGAGTATATGAATGAGATACATGAGCCAATGACAGTAGAGACAGAACCTAAACCCTCATTAGATGAAATTGCTTGGGCTATAAAGAACCTGAAGAATGGTAAATCACCTGGATGTGATGAGATACCAGCTGAACTAATTAAAGCGGGAGGAGAAGAAAGCATACACATATATCATGCATTATGTACAAAGATTTGGAAATATGGTATATGGCCAAAAGATTGGAAGAGAACTATCTTCATTCCAATACCAAAAAAGGGCAACCTGAAATTATGCACCAACTATAGAACTGTTGCCCTGATCAGTCATGCAAGTAAAATTCTACTGAAAGTTATAATGCGAAGACTTAGTAAGAAACTGGAAGAAGAGATTAATGTGGTTCAAGCTGGATTTAGACAAGGAAGAGGAACAAGAGATCACATATTCAACTTGCGTTTAATAATAGAGAAGTGCATATAATTTAATGTAAACCTATTCTCATGTTTTGTGGATTATTCAAAGGTATTTGACTGTGTACAACATCATACACTTTGGGAAATCATGAGGAATATAGGCTTCCCATCACATGTAGTACATCTCATAAAAATGCTATATCTAGACCAACAGGCAGCAGTTAGAATAGATGGCGAGACATCAGATTGGTTTGACATCAAGCAAGGAGTCCGTCAGGGCTGCGTGCTGTCACCCTATTTGTTTAGCCTGTACGCCGAAAATATAATGAGAAATGTAAACAGGGAGCTATGTTATGCCCTAAATATCGGCAGTCATAACATACCAGAGATTCGATATGCTGATGATACAGTATTACTATCCACAATACAGAATGGCATAGAAAACCTAATAGCCTCAACCCAATTGAATAGTAAAAATCACAACTTATATCTTAACATAGCAAAAACAAATATAATGCATACAGATAAAACTACCATGGAGAAAGAAATATACATTAATGGAGGAAAATTAGAGGTGGTGGAGAATTTTGAATATCTTGGGTCATTGATTACCAATAACGGTGACACAATGAAAGAAATTAAACGGCGACTATCCATTGCTCTTCAAAGACTAAAACAGATGAATAAATTATGGAGTGGGACAGACAGAACTACAACAATTAGATTTTTAAGAGCATGCATCTTTCCCATTGCAACATACGCCTGTGAGACACGGACACTTACTAAACAAGCTGAACAGCGCATAAACGCCTTTGAATATAAATGTTATAGACGAGTTCTAAGAATATCTTGGGTAAAGAAAAGAACAAATGCATCCATACTTCAAGAGTTGAATATTGAGGAGGGATGGCTATTAAAGACGATAAAACAAAGAAAATTGAAGTATTTTGGTCACTTGAAACGTCACGAAAGTTTGGAGAGAACAATAATGGAAGGGTATATGCCTGGGAAGAGAGGAAGAGGAAGGCCAAAGAGAAGATGGGTGCAGGATGTGGCGGATGATCTCCAGATGGGTGTATCGGACGCGGGACATCTTGCTTATGATCGAGAGGTTTTCCGGAAGGTTGTTATGGGAGCGAGGTTCTGCAAAGGACATGCTACTGAATGAATGAGCGTATCTTTGACACACCGTAGTCACATTGGGCACACGTTGATAGGCCCATGTTTTATTGGTCAATCACACTCTGTGGGTGATGTTGTCGGTGCCACTATGTTCGCCTTTATTTCCCAAGACATTTCTGGTACCTATTTTAGGCTGAGTTGACCTGGAATCCCAGGTCAATTTGTAATCTCCGCCCGATTACGACATTAACCCATGACCATCATGTCAGCAGACGAGCGTATTACTACAATACTACAGCGACGCAGTTTTTGACACAGTTGAGATACTAGAGAATGTTGACTCTGTGGAGATACTAGAGAATGTTGACTCTGTGGAGATACTAGAGAATGTTGACTATGTGGAGATACTAGAGAATGTTGACTCTGTGGAGATACTAGAGAATGTTGACTCTGTGGAGATACTAGAGAATGTTGACTCTGTGGAGATACTAGAGAATGTTGACTCTGTGGAGATACTAGAGAATGTTGACTCTGTGGAGATACTAGAGAATGTTGACTCTGCGGAGATACTAGAGAATGTTGACTCTGTGGAGATACTAGAGAATGTTGACTCTGTGGAGATACTAGAGAATGTTGACTCTGTGGAGATACTAGAGAATGTTGACTCTGTGGAGATACTAGAGAATGTTGACTCTGTGGAGATACTAGAGAATGTTGACTCTGTGGAGATACTAGAGAATGTTGACTCTGTGGAGATACTAGAGAATGTTGACTCTGTGGAGATACTAGAGAATGTTGAATCTGTGGAGATACTAGAGAATGTTGACTCTGTGGAGATACTAGAGAATGTTGGCTCTGTGGAGATACTAGAGAATGTTGACTCTGTGGAGATACTAGAGAATGTTGACTCTGTGGAGATACTAGAGAATTTTGCTGAGGACTCATTTATATGTTGACAGTGGAGAAATGTTTTTAAACAATACTGAATCTGTAGAGGAATCTATGAGTGTCGACTCTGCACAGAAATTAAAGTGCAAGCACATTGTAAATTCATGACGAACAATGCAAATTAAATACATATAACCCACGCTGAAAAATGACATGTTAGCACATGGATGCAGAATATTTACATCTACATACAATGGAAATAACGTAATGTTTGTAAACAAACGATATACGACATCTTTAGTCAGTTAACATTCATCACGTTCGATGTTGGTGTTCTCAGCATTAGTGAGTACAACATTAATAAATGACACAGTATAAGAATTGATGTTTCTCATTATTCTTAACATGTTATTCTTAACGTGTACACCTCGGAGGAGCAGATGGATCACCATAGTCTGGTAAGAATGAGACAGCGAGGTGTGACGAGGGGATTTGGTCGACGCTCGACTCTCAGAGGAAAGGCAAGACGGACATATAATCAGATTGCTACTGGAACTATTAGTGTTGAAACTCTTCGCTGGCTGCTGAGGATGGGGACGGAGTGCTTATGGGAATGTCCCGAATGCTGTGATGTCGGTTCCTAAATCAATCAATCAATCAATCAATCAATCTTAACATGTTTACGTGTATTAATTTCTGAAATTAGCAAATTAAGAATCATAAAATAAATATTTACGATACCGATGCATTTTGTAACAAACTGTTTCAAAACGCGCAACAACTTACGTGTGCAGTAACCAAGTGCAGACATCAAGTAACCATCCCTACAAACGCACGTGTAGGAGCCTTTAAAGTTACTGCAGTACATGTGTGCATGATTACATGGCCTGGTATAACAAAGACAAATACATTGATCATCAACAGTAGCCTTAAATATATTTCCTATCATCATCGAGCCACATGGAAGATATGCCTTGTTGTTACTATCCAAATTCATTCATATAATTGAGCACTATTTTATTATACAAACAAAAATGAGTACACACGATTTCACGGTCTCAATTATATAAATGCATTCATTCACATACTATATACATGAATTCATACTCCCTGTGATATGGACATTCATTCACATATAATATCTATGCTTTCACACACATGCAGCACAGGAATTCGTGTTCTCTTTTATTTCGATGCTTGCATGCCTATATAGTACTCATAAATGCATGTTCTATATGATAGCGATGCTATCACGCACAGATAGTCTCACAGGTTCATGTTCTCAATATCTATGCATTGAAAAAGTATTTATTTTGTAATGCTCGAAGCAGGATTTTGTTATGGGTCTGTAATGTGATATGACCATCACATTATGTAGGCCTGAATGCACGGATAGATAATAGGTCAGACGTTTCCTCTTTTAGCGGGTGATGAACACGGCGTCGAACCCTGGTCCTACTGCGTTTATGGCATTATCAAAGTAGCCCCTTTATAAACTACACTAACGTGTTCATTTTCATACACATACAATACACCTGGATTCGTGTTATATGTCACATAACTGCATTCATAAACATATAGTACACGTGGATCAGTGTTCTATGTGACAGCAAGGCATTCTTACACATACAGTACACGTGAATTAGTGTTCTATATAATAGCAATGCATTCTAACACACATCACAAGTGGATTCGTGTTATATGTGACATCAATGCATTCTTACACATACAATACTCTTGAATTAGTATTATTTGTGACAGCAAGGCATTCTTTCACATACAATATACGTGAATTAGTGTTCTATGTGACAGCAAGGCATTCTTACACATACAGAAAACGGGCATTAGTGTTCTATGTGACAGCAATGCATGCTTAAATAGAACACACGTCAATACAGAAGCAGTGTTGCACATTACGTGATTTCGTGGAAACAGGGTACAGAAATTATGATTGTGTTGTGTCGTCTAAGACGTGGACTTCGCTGAAAGGATAAAAGCGTTTGCTCTTACATTTGCGGCGCGCTGAAGGCGGGGTAAACGGTTCAATCCCTACACCACCAGTAAGTTTTACTCACACGTTGATTTCTCGTTCCATAAGCAATGGCAATAGAATGTAAAATTTGCTGGAAAATAAACCCTGGGTTCATTGCAACGTCCTGCAAAGGTCATATATATGTTTTTGAGATGTCATCTTAGCCGAATGTTGGCAACTCCTTGGACTGCCAGTAACTAGCAACGATTGCCTAAGAAAGTAAAAAATTATATCAAAAATAAATAAGAGACATATTTCTCTGGTCATGTGATAAGAAGCGAGGTATTGGAGAACATCGTGACAACTGAAAAGATCAAAGGAAAGATATGCAGAAGCAGACCAAGAGAAATTATGCTGGATAGCCTGAAACTGTGGCATGGAGGAATATCGTCAGTAGAGTTAATCCAGAACATCAAAGACCGAGATCTGTGGAGAGACATGATCGTCTACGCCAGCTGGATATGCATTTGCTGATAATAATGCTCTTAGCCGCATGTGTGGGTGAGGGGTAACGTGTGCGTTTCACAATCGCATACACAGGGTTCAAACCACCTGCAGGCCATTTAGGATGCTTACCGTCTTGTGTTGATATTCAATAATGGTATGGGATTTAGTCATTCATATAGCATTTGAAAACTACTGAAAGTAACATTACCCACAACAAGCTAAATGCTTGGGTTCACTGTGACGTCTTGTAAAAGATATGTATCTGTTTAATTATATCATCTTTATACGAATAACTTTAAAAAAAAACAATAGTGCGAACAAGTGTGTGTGTGTGTGTGTGTGTGTGTGTGTGTGTGTGTGTGTGTGTGTGTGTGTGTGTGTGTTTTCTGTTGTGTTTTTTTTTTGCATATCCCATACAGGATGTTGCAGTCAACATCATCATTTTTCAGCTGCTGTTGATGTAGTAGGCAAGATTACGCTCAGTAGTTTGCCATTGCTTTCTGAGCGACCGGCTCATATATCCCCATAAGTTACCAGCGCGGGTACACTGCCTGGCTACACACTTAGTCAACCTGTCCATTATCTCGTTGATGTCTCCTAGGAAAACGATTTTGGGTGTGGCCTTAAATCAATGCTGAGCCGCCGCCATTACCTCGTAATCATCTGCAAACACCGGACCTCAGAATGATATATCAAGTGTCCAAACAAGAGAACGTCTGATTGGACTAACTCTATACCGTATTTCTGGGTACACCACGAAATCAAATTGCACAGCATGTAATGTATCCACTGTATCCCCAGCAGTATGAAGGCGGGCGTTGTTGTGCAACAACAATACATATTTTAGAAAACTCCCCAAAGTTCTGGTTGATTCACGGGCTTCAGTTTTCTCACTAGCATTTTATTAGATATAGCACTTATCACAGTTTCACCTCTTGATTTTCCAAAAGATGGTAATTTTGTCTTTTCCAGCGAATTATAGCATCCCCTGTCAACCGGAAACACCAGGTGTTTTCACCTACATCGTTCTATTTATGCATTCGAGCTCCACTGACTCCAACAACTGTCATAATATTGAACCATTATTTTTCTGTAGACTGCACAGAGATTCACATCCTGTGACCATTGAACACGAATAACGCATCTTTGTTCTTCCATGGTGCAAATGGATAGTAGGGCAGTCATTTTATAATCGCTATTGCGCATGCGCAAATTGCTCGATGCTTACGACCCCTACACGAGCCAGTTTTGTGTCCTGAAATATGATTTTCCGTTGTTCATAGTTGTACACGCACTACTTTGTTTCAATTGCTAATATGTAACTAGTTTACTTCGTATATAGGTATCAAGATGCATTACATAACACGACAGGTTATGGCTAACATCATGGATTAGTAAGCAGGTCGTTATTATATCTTTGAGAACCAAGTGTCTCTGGACGCAGCTCCATGCAATAATGCGTGTCTAGGCTACTTGTACTTTCGTCGAACAGATCTCCAGTTCGACAATGAACTGCATATTCAAGGACGGCCTATTGTCGGTACTCTGATGATTTGATCTTGTCGAAATTATTGTTTCTTTCACGAGATTGATAGGAACATACGATTTCCATTTCGTGTGGGTTTATTTCCCCAGTCACGGGAACGGAGCAGTTATTGCTTGCTTGCGTGTATTCGCTGACTGTGAGCTCCAGTTTGAAGTCCTGTATGTCGAATAGTGACACAGTGTTGTCCAACATTAGTGTGATGTCATACCGGACTGAGGTTTGCGTGAGTATCAGTTGCCCCATGCCTGGCTTATTGGTGTGCAGACTGGTGGTTCCTCGCTGTGCAGGCAGATACTCTCCGACTTCAGAGGAATCCACGATCCTACTGACATTAGCCAGGACCCCGAAGAGACCTGTTGCCCAGGACGCGCGATTAGGACGTGTCAGTAGGTCTTGGCCAGCATAAAACCTGACCCCGGTGCTTTGGAAACACCTCTGCGTCCCCGTAGCATTTATATATAGGAGTAGTATACCAACTTAACAATCCGAGACCGAACAAGAAATGTTAAAAGACAAACAGCGGGATTAACACCTTGGGTCACATTTATCGAAAGGCAGAAGATAAAATGGTTTGGCCATATCGTTAGAATGCAACACCATCAACTACCAGCACTGACACTACATCAGAGATAATCTGCGACGAGAGAAAGAGGACGCCCGAGAAGAAAATGGATTGACGACATCAGAGACATTGTACAATCGCACGGAATGACACTATCCATTGCCACCCATCGGACGCTGGAACGCCAGTTGTTTCTCCCCACGACTCTTGACGGCAAAAGTGGAAGATGATGGTGATACTAATATTGTATCTACTACTACTACTACTACTACTACTACTACTACTACTACTACTATTACTATCACAAAAACCACCATCACTACTACTACTACTACTACTACTACTACTACTACTACTACAACTACTACTACTACTACTACTACTACCACTACTACTACTACTGCTACTACTACTACTCCTACTACTACTACTACTACTACTACTACTACTACTACTACTACTACTACTAATACTACTATTAAAATGTGATACAAACGATGTAAGCAACAGAGGGATCAAAAGAATCGGGGGTGAGGGGGGGGGGGGAACCTAACGTATCCCAATGACCCCAAGAGCTCTGTCGACGGAAGCACAACTACATGTCGGACAGATCTTGGGATTTGGATCAGACCAGAGAGACACACCCTGCTGCTCAGCAGGTAGACTGAGGATAGCAGTCACAAGTTTCAAATCAGGCGCACGATGCCACTAACTCATGGTCCGGACACAAAACCTACGGCTCTCTGCTGAGGGATATGGCTGAACGCCTCTTAGCTATTACCCTTCGGACGTGAGAGCAGGGCCGATACTCACTCACTGCAAACTTGAGGTGAGATTTTAAGCCTAATACTGGTTCAGATACGCATCCTACTGATTTCAACTGAGGGATAAGGCCGAACGCCTCCAGGCCAGTGTCTCTCAGATGTGCGAACCTAGCCGTTGCTCACAGCTCCTAAATGGAGGTGAGATGCTTCCGTCCTTTACTTGGGTACGTTAATAACAAGTACTTCTGACGTCGGAGTGGGTTCACCTGCAGGCGAGGGACACCGGTAAAAGGGAAATCAAACTCACACGCAAAATTCAGCCCATTACTAATTTAAACGCCGGCTTCCTGGCCTCGAGGTTAGTGACTTTTCTCCGTAATCTCGTATACTCTCGTAAGTAACGTGACGACGGTGAGAATCAGCAGTGGTTCGAATCACGTCGGTAACTTAGGAGTATGTGAGCCGGCCGCTCAGAATGCAATGGCAAACTACTGAGGGTAATCTTGCCAAGAAATCAACAATCAGCTGAAAGATTCTGATGTTGACAGCGATGTCCTGTAAAGGATATGCAAACATTTTATACTACTTTAAACGGTGTGTAAAGATTATGCTTGAGTTTAAACGAGCGAACAAAAAAGAAAAGAAAATGACTACTCACGGCTCAGGGCTATCACACTCATTGATGTCGTGGTCGCACAGTTTTCCAGTGTATCCCTCTTTACAAATACATGTCCCGGCGTCGTTGGTACAAGTTAACGTTCCGTCCCAAGAACACAGACAAACTGACAAACAATTGTCACCATACTTCCCGTGTGGACATTCTGTAAGGAGATTATGTATTCACGGAAAGCCAATTGGTGATTATACAAGGATATAATGGTTTACTTTTCAATACACAAACAGCACATGTTCCACTTGATATTCGTTATAAAACATTTACTGCAAGTTTTGAATTCACTAAAAGTTACCTACTATTGATAATGATAAAGACATAAAATGCTGATGTTAAGAACGATACAACTAAAAATTCCAAAGATGAGAAGAATGCATGCGACTGATATTAAATAACTTAACATACTCTGTGACATCATAATGGACGGCGTTGTACACAGGAAAACTAGGAAAACAACCCTGAAAATGAAAAACAAAAATTGTTGGATAAAAGTAAACTATGTGATTATGACAATAACATCCTTGAAATTAAATGAATTCATTACTTACATGAACAATTTGTAAGGATAACGGGTAAATGTCTTCCACACACTGAACATATAATTTACAATAACCTCAGCGATAAGGAGAAATACAAGAAGAAGGAGGAGGAAGGAGATGGTGAAGGAATAGCAGAAGCGGCAGCATGAAAAGAACGAACGAACTAACGGACTTTATTTTCAAAGGGTAACAAATTGGGCACGCAGGCCCGTCTAACATTCGGCCCTTCCAATCACTTATCTTTCGTTAATCAATAGTGCATAATACATTCCACAAAGGGGAAAAAAAAAACATTGTCAAAAGAATGTTGTAAACATAAACAATGCATATTACTATGTTATGGGGCCCATCCCCCACCCACCCATCCCCCATCCACACACAATCTCATACACACACATCCCCCACCCAACGACACTCACATCTCCAGGCACAAAAACATTCCCCCACTCATCCACCCATCCCCACATCCCACACTCACCCCACCTACACACATATCCTCACCCACACACACACATCTCCCACTCACTACACATCCCCCACGCACACATCCCCTACCCACTCACACAACCCAGGCACACATACATGCACCCACCCATCCATCACCCACCCACACCCCCCCCCCAACCTATATACATCTTCTCTCCCACAAACACATCATCCACCCACCAACATTCACCCACCCACATATTGTCCACCACCAATCCACACACCTCAACCACTCAGCAAAACACACATCCCCCTACTCACACACAAAACCCACACCCACCCACATTTCTCTCACTTACACACATCCCCATCCACATAATCTCCCCTAATACATCCCGAACCCACACACTCACACATCCTCCACCCACACACCCCGCAGTCATTCATCCCCCAATCACACATCCCTTAATCACACATCTCTTAAGCACACATCCCCCACACAACCCCCACCTACACACACCTCTCTACCCAAACACACATCTCCCCACCCATACGCACATCCCCCACATACACATCCCCACACAACAACACATCCCCTATCCACAAACACATCTGCCACCCACACATACTCCACCACCCATATTTACCTCCCATACACATCTTCCACCCATACACTCATCCCCCACACACATCCATCCACTCACGTACTCAACCCTCTAACATTCACACCCACACATCCCTACCCACCCATCAACACATACATCTCTCATATACCCACCCACACTCACACACACCAACCACCCATCCAAACACACATCCCCCACCCTCACATACATACTTTAGCCACCAGCACATCCCACACACAATCACAAATCCCCCACCCACCCTCAGAACCCTCGCCCACACACATCTCCCATCCCACACAACACCCCACCAATATGCACATCCCCCACCCACACACAAGTTCTCCCACAAACACCCCCATTCACATCCCTACCCACAAACACCTCACCCACCCATTTCCCCACCCATCGCCCACCCACCCACACACCCCCACCTAAAAACACCCTCAAGACTCACACATACATACTCCACCCACCCACCCACCCACACATACCTCCATCCACACATACATATCCCCCACACACACTTACATCCCCACACCAACCCCCACACCCATCCCTCAACCCACACAATCACCCACAACCGCACATACCCATTCACCCACACATCCCTCACCCACTCACCCACATATACATTCCCCACCAACACAACCCCCAACCACCAACACCACATACTTCCAACCATCCATCCAAATATACCCCACCCACACACGTCGCTGACCTGCATACACACATCCTCCAACCACCACAAATTCCTTCCCCTATTCACCCACACACATTCCCCCATTTACCCACAAACATCCCCCACTCACAACTCCTCCACACATATATCCCCCACACACATACACAGATAGCCCCATATACACAACCACATACACACCCACACACACATCCTTCATCTAGACACTTGCATGATGCCTCACATAATCACTGAAACAAGTATGAACAAACTCCCACACTATACATACACATACACTGACGATTCTCAAAAGCATTCTCGCAAAATTTGTAAACAATTGAGAAAAATTGGACATATACATTGTGTAACGTAAAAATTAGTATGCAATTCAACTAAGAAGAAAAAAGAAGAAGAAGAAGAAGAAGAAGAAGAAGAAGAAGAAGAAGAATAAGAAGAAGAAGAAGAAGGAGGAGGAGGAGGAGGAGGAGGAGTAGGAGGAGTAGGAGGAGGAGGTGCAGAAGCAGCAGCAGCAGAAGAAGAAGCAGAAGAAGAAGAAGAAGAAGAGAAGAAGAAGAAGAAGAAGAAGAAGAAGAAGAAGAAGAAGAAGAAGAAGAAGAAGAAGAAGAAGGAGGAGGAGGAGGAGGAGGAGCAGAAGAAGAAGAAGAAGAAGAAGAAGAAGAAGAAGAAGAAGAAGAAGAAGAAGAAGAAGAAGAAGAAGAAGAAGAAGAAGAAGAAGAAGAAGATTAAGATTGCCAGTTTACTTTGCGTCGAAATGAGAGCCTATGCGAATTTTAAAATAGAATCTCCATGGGACTTCGAGCACATGATCACCGGGCGGACAGGCAAGCGTTCTAACTAGTACACCAGGGAGGTTCCCGCAACAGTATTACACTATTACCAAGCATTGCTCTTGAAACTCCCGATGCTTGTAACAGCTATGGCCAAACAGAAACCAGCTTATGGATACTGTCAGCAAACCGAGGGAGTAAAGTGCAGCGGTATTGTATATACAGATATCGCCTTCTTATAAAAGTAGAAGAGACATTTCATGCCGTGTGGCGCAGGTGATCATGCCTGTCCATAGCACTCCGTCGTGTGGTAGTTATTTATGATACTATTGTTCCTTCATGCCATTATGTCAGACTGCCAAACATGTTTTCTCTTGATATACATCCGCCTCATCCCCCCCCCCCCCCCAATTTTCCCGCTGTGACGACATACTGCAGTATTCCCCTTATAATAACATGCTTAAACAGATTGGGATGTCTTCATGTGATGCGTGTAACCAGTTCAGTTTGCCGGTTAACTTCTTCAAAGATATCTTAATTACTCTTTCTATCCGTCCACTGTGCGCTCACCATCCACGCAGACATATGAATATGTAAATATGCAACAGATTTACACTAAACTAGTGAAGTCATAATTATGAAATTCTAACATGTCCTTAATTGATAGTTAAACTCGGACAGGACTGCGACGATTGTGTCAATCGTAAACTATTAAATGTCTGCCTACCGTAGCCGTGTGGTGTAGTCCATTTAATCGAACTTTGTAAACACAATTTAGTGCAACATTTCTGACTCCATCTTACACCAACAAGAAAAATGGGTACGAAACTGTCACTAAATACGTTATTGTTACTCTTTACAGACAGACATAATCTATGCTGCACGGTGCAGAGTAGCCGTCTGTTAAGGGCATCTAAATAAGTGCACACCAATCTCAACTACGTTAGGAATTTTCTTGTTCTTCTTCTGCTGCTGCTTCATTCACCTTCAAAAGTCATCATCCTTATCTTCCACGTTTGCTGTTATGCGTCGTGGGAAGGGATAGCTGACGTTCCAGTGTCCGATGGGTGGTAGTTCCTCTTCTTCTTCCGTTCGCTTGAAATATGTCTGTAACAGCAATGTTGTCTTTTGTATGAATTTAACTGCCTATTTTAGTTCACACAGCGTTCCATAGAGTTTATCATCCACAACTGTCACTCTAGGCCAAACGGTTTGCTTTGATTTTTTTTTTAAAATTGTGAGCAGTCTTGGAGATTGTGCTCTGCTGTCTGTGACGCCAATCTACATGTGCACATGGCTGATTCACCAAACTTGAATTGTGTATACATGTGGTTGCGTAATCTATTGTGTCCTGTTCTGAGGTGCAGAAAAATTACTTGTTCTGGTCTGTCCATAACGTGGTAGTCGCCTTGAGAAGGTTTTGGTGGCTTTCTGACTGATTTGATCATTCTTTTCTTTCGGTGGTAAGAAATGGGCACACCAGGCTGTTCTTCATTTGCTCCTTCCTTAGCCAATCGATCAGCTCTGTCGTTTCCGGGTACTCCAGAGTGGGATGGTATCCACTGTTTACAGACCTTATGGTGACTGCTAAGTTCAGAAAGTAGTGTCCTTAGTACTGGCAATATCCCAGACAGGAGCGCCTCGAGAACTGATTTTGCATCAGTCAACAGCACCACAGGGTGTGTACCGTGGCTGGTATTTAGTAATTTCTCTGTTGCTATCTAGATTGCCTCTATGTCAGCATCATAGTTATGGCAGTACTTTCCTGTTGGAACTCTGGCTGTGTCCCTAGTATTATGTGTGTATTCTATGTACACTCCCGCTCCACCATTTAGAACAGCATTTTGTGCTGACCCATCTGTGTAGACTCGGATGCAAAGGTCCCGTGGGTATTCTTCATCAAGGAAGCTGAGAGTGGCTGTTCTGCGCTGTACACTGTTCTGTTCTTCCGTGTCAAATACCCCTCATACTTTTGTCTGGATTTGTAGTGATAGTCTATGTTCATCTTTCCATGGAGTTCGCTCTGGTATAGTTGTCAGGAGGATACCTACTGTGGGGAAATCGGTGGTTTCTCTGCAGAGTCGTTTGGCCTGGAGGATAAAACTATTTCTTTTCAACCCCCCCCCCCCCCCCCCCCCCCCATAACCAAGTTTTGAAATCTGTACTTCATAGGGTGGCTTAGCAAGCTGAGGCACTTTTCGGCTTGTATTAGCGTTTTCATATCTCTGCGCTCTCTCAGTGCTTGTGTCCTCCCCATTTTCTCCATTTACACTATAGGGGTTGATCTCATCCCTTCTGTGATGACTCTACGTGCTTGACTTTGCACCTTGTCAAGCTCTTGTAGTCAGGTTTTTGATGCTGAACGCCACGCAGTTGACCCGTATTCCAGGTGTGGTCGTATGCTCTGTTGATAAACTTTGCTAAGTATTTTCCCACTGGCTCCCCATGTGGTTCCACTTAGCTTTCTCAGGATGGCTATTTTCCTTCTGGCTTTTGCTACTGCTTTGTTGATGTGTTTTCTCCATGTCAGCCTATCATCAAATGTTACTCCAAGGTATGTTGGTTCTTTATCTTCTTTTAGGGGTGTTCCATTTATCTGGATGATCACCGCCTTTTGTTTTAGAGAAAGGGTAAGTAAAGTGGTGCTACAATTGTCAGTGTTTATGCTGACACATCATCTATTTGCCCATGCAACAAATATATCTACAGCTCTTTGTTACAATCTGGTAGCCACTGATGCATGTTAATTTATGCTCAACAGAACCAGGTCATTAGCGTACATTGCCGCTTTAACTCCATGCCGTAGATTAGCAACGAGATCATTGATGAAGATTAGAAAAAGTGTGGGGGACAAGACTCCGCCATGGGGAACATCGTGACGCAATAATACTTTCTTGCTCTTGAGTCCGTCTATATGTACTTGTGCTCTTCTGTTGTGAAAGTATGCTTTCACCCATTTGTAGAACTAGAAAACATCTTGGCCCAAGATTCTCAACGTCGTCACGTTACCTACGAGTGTATACGAGATTACGGAGAAAAGTCGCTAATCTCTAGGACAGGAAGCCGGCCAACCACATGTATACATAATTCAAAATTGATGACTCAGCCACGTGCACATGTGGTTTAGCGTCGCAGACAGCAGAGCACATACTCAAGAACTGCCAAAACTACAACATGTCCTGGCGATCCTTCAGGCCTAGAGAGGCAACAGTGAAAGATAAACTCTATGGACCGCTGAGTGAACTAAAAATGATTGTTAGATTCATACAAGAAACAACATTGCAGTTATAGACATATTTAAGGCGAACGAAAGAAGAAGAAGAACTAACATTAGACATGCGGATGATACTGTATTGATTGCAGACAATGGGCAGGATCAACAACATTTCGTACATGCGGTTGTTGCACACAGTGAACAGTTAGGGTTAGAATTAAATTGTAAGAAGACACAGATTATAGTCGTCACTAGGAAGAAGAAAATAACATATTGTAATATACAAGTAATTGAGAATATTCTTCAACAAGTGATTAGGTACAATTATCTCATAACAGTCATGGCATCTGATAAGAGATGCATTGAAGAGGAGAAGAAATAAATTGGAGAACTTGGTGATAACTGGCAAGATCGACAACAAGGGGAGGACAAGGGGAGGACATAGGCTGCTCCGTCTTCAGCACCTTTCCTTTGCTAGAGCTCTCTCCCGCTTGGCTCGGCCAAGTTGTATGGTCGAGACAATAACACTGAACTGATCCACGACTCTTGTGATCAAGTGAAATGACAAAACATGACCGCACACGCTTACCGGCATGGCAACTCATGATGATGATGATGATGATGATGATGATGATGATGATGATGATATAGCCAATGTTACGTCAGCAACTTCTTGTATCCTCCTAGTATCCTCAATGTATTTGTCCTTTATAACCTATATGGCGGAGGTGGGGAGTCGGGGCTATCCATCTCGCTTGTCCGGCCACCGAGTAATGAACGCGTAGTAATTCACATAATTGCAGACAGGTGATTATCAATCCGCATTGCAACCACAGCAATGAACATATTGATTATATTTTTTTGTTAATTAGTTGTGAGTTGTGACGGCAACAGCTGGTGGTAGTGTTATTAAACTTGACGTTAGAGTTTTGGAGACAGATGATATGCAGCCAAGGTCTGACTCACAGTGCTGTCCGCTTGGTCTGTTATGTTAACATTGAGTCGACCGTTCAGCAGTATGTTAATGAGACGTCAGGAGTCATAGCAGTAGTATCCAGCTGAGACAGTGTTGTTGTAGTTGAACTTCTATATTGTTGATGTTTACATATATTGGTTTTTATATTTGCCGGTCGTATTCAAACTTTTCTAAACGATGTTTACTAGTGTTCGCATTACATCTACACATTTCTTTTATTATTTATTCTTTTTTATTTCTTTTTTTTTATTTTATTCTTTTTTATTTTATTGGAGGAATTATATAGTAATGGTCACCCGTTGTGTATATTATCAGTCAGGTCTTAGTCAGATATGACTGAGCTACCGTTTAACAGTAGACGGTACTACCTGGTTTCTGTTAGCGCCGAACGTTGGGCGGCGCTTACCAAACCCGACACCCCACATTGTGCCAACGGCTTCGGGCGGAAGAGCGCAATTGGGAGGGTACAAGCCTTACCCTGGTGCGAGGAAATGCAAGCTAAAGACAAAATTGTCATGGCAGGGCAGACCAGGCGCTAAGCCTTGGTTGGCGACTGGTCTAGGATCGAAGCTCCGACAGGCGGACAGTTAGAGCATTGCTTTGCTGATCCGGCAGCTTCTGCAGCTTGTCTTGTTCCAGATGTAGGGGTGTTACCTTTCCTCTGGAGTTAACTAGGCAGGCCAAGAGAGGGATCATGCTGCATGGGCAACACATGATCTCTATATTTTAGCCCAGGCTTTGTGCTATGGAGAGGCAATAACTCCATCCGTGGTCTTAACTGGTCTCGGAATCAAAGCGAGAGGCAACTGTTACGGGTTATAAGTCCTTGTCAGTTGGCGTAGACATGGGGCGCCACGCGTTGCCTCTGACGGTGGGAGACACCTATAGGTGTCACTGATCAGCTACCGCCCGCCTCAAGCTGGGCAGCCCCCAGCCAATTGGGTGCTGATCCGCCACAGCCTTCCTGCTTCAATGGGTGCTTGGGGCTAGGACAAAATCTGAATCGCAGGCTGTAAAACCAATGCACCAGGTACAAACAAAAATAAAAATAGAAACCTCAAGCTACGGCTTGCAACCTGGAACGTGAGAACCATGTGTCCAGGATTTTCCACTGACTTGACCAATATTGACGATGTGAGAAAAACGGCTGTGATTGATGCCGAACTCAATCGTCTTAACATTGATATTGCTGGCCTGCAGGAGACTCGCCTCGCTGAGGAAGGGTCACTCAGGGAAAACAACTACACCTTTTTCTGGAAGGGTAGAGGGCAGGCAGAAAAAAGGCAACACGGTGTGGGCTTTGCAGTGAAGAATTCGCTACTGGGAATGATTGAAATTCCAGCAGGAGGAAATGAAAGACTATTATCCCTGCGCTTGGCAACCTCTTGTGGGTTTGCCACCATTATTACTGCATATGCACCGACACTCGATTCCTCTGATGATGTGAAGGACTTCGTTCTATGAGGAGTTAGACTCCGTGATCAAGGCAGTTCCAAAATCTGACTACATTTATATGCTCGGTGATTTCAATGCTCGTGTGGGCAAGGACTCGAGTTCATGGCCAGTGTCCCTTGGAAAATACAACATCGGTCGCATGAATGAAAATGGACAAAGGCTGCTGGAGCATTGCACCAGTAATGACCTATGTATTACAAACTCTTTTTTTAAAACAAAAGAGATGCATAAGGTCACATGGAAACATCCAAGATCCGGCCATTGGCACCAGCTGGACTTCATCATCACACGGAGACAACATCTGAACCATATATCATTGACTCGTAGTTACCACAGTGCTGACTGTGATACAGGATCATTCTTTGGTTGTTGCAAGAGTTAGACTGAGACCAAAGAGAATCTACACAGCTAAACACAAATCTAGCCCCAGGATTAATATTATTAACACTCATGATCCTGAAAAGTGCTTTCAGTTTCAACAGCAACTTGAAGACGCTTTCACTGATACACCAGAAAATTGTACAGTAAATGAAAAGTGGGGTCAAATTAAGGAAACTCTTTATAAAACTGCCGTAGGGGTTTACGGCACTGTGGATCATAAGAGGCAGGACTGGTTTGCGGCCAACAGCGAGACTCTGCAGCCCTTGATTGATAAGAAGAAGAAAGCTCTCTTAAGAAACAAGGAAAGACCAACGCGTAACACTCTGAGTGAGCTAAGGCAAGCTAGGAAGGATGTGCAAAAGGCTGCCAGGCAGTGTGCAAATGATTATTGGATCAAGTTATGTGAGTCCATTCAAATCGCAAGTGATAAGGGAGACATAAGAAGCATGTATGAAGGAATAAAGAAAGCCTGTAGTCCAGTGATCAAAAGAAGTGCACCATTGAAAACCTTGACTGGAGAAGTCATCACTGATAAGAAACAGCAGATGGACAGATGGGTAGAGCACTATTTGGAGCTTTACTCAAGTGAGACCAAACTAGCGGATGATGCCCTTAACGCCATAGAGGCTCTACCAACTCTTGACCACCTGGACACACTTCCCACCATAACAGAAGTTAAGTGTGCTATAAATGAACTTGCATCTGGCAAGGCTCCAGGTAAGGATGAACAAAAAAAAACAGTTCAAACACCCACAGAGAGACGACTCATATAGACCGATCTCTCTAACATCACATCTAGGGAAAATCATGGAAACAATTATAACTAAAAGAATTACCCACTATCTCGAAAGAAAAAAAAACAACTAATTAGTGACACACAGTCTGGATTTAGAGACAACCTGGGTGCAGCAGACCAGATAATAAAGATAGAGAATCATGTGGAAAGGGCATTCAAAAAAGGAGAAAAAACAATCGCCGTATTTATGGACCTGGCGAAGGCTTACGATCAATGCTGGAGACAAGAGGCCCTAATCAAAATCAACCAAATAGGGATAGTAGACAGAACATATAGATACATAGAAAACTTTCTCCAGAACAGACGCTTCTCGGTGAGAATACAAAACGAGGAATGCAAAACGTACGAACAAATAAAAATGGAATACCACAGGGGTCAGTAATAACGCCAACAATATTCGCCATATTAGTAAATGATCTAGAGCAGGGATCACCAAACTACGGCCCGCGGGCCGGATCCCGCCCGCGACGTCATTTCATCCGGCCCACCGACGATGCTCGAACTTGCTTGACATAACGTGTGAAACACGAGACGTTGTGATATAATTTAAATGTAAATATGTTTAGAATAATAAGGGAACTTCACACGTGCGGAAACCTCCTAGCTACTCTAGGCTGTTTATTTAGGACAGCCCTATTTATATATTTTGCAAACCTTATTATGATATATATATATATATATATATATATATATATATATATATATATATATATATATATATATATATATATATATATATATATATATATATATATATATATATATATACCAAATGAAGCCGCCTGCCGCGGCTCTAAAAGAGTATGATGTAGCATATATTGTGATAGGGGTGTTAGTTTGTGGAGTGGGACAGATAGAACTACAAAAATTAGATTTTTAAGAGCATGCATCTGCCCCATTGCAACGTACGCCTGTGAGACCTGGACACTTACTAAACAAGAAGAACAGCGCATATATGCCTTTGAATATGAATGTTATAGACGAGCATTAAGAATTTCTTGGATAAAGAAAAGAACAAATGCATCCATGCTTCAAGGGCTGAATATTGAAGAAGGTTGGCTATTAAAGACGATAACACAAAGAAAATTGAAATATTTTGTTCACTTGAAACGTCACGAAAGTTTGGAGAGAACAATAATGGAGGGGTATATGCATGGGAAGAGAGGAAGAGGAAGGCCAAAGAGAAGATGGGTGCAGGATGTGGCGGATGATCTCAAGATGGGTGTATCTGGAGCGGGGCATCTTGCTTATGACCGAGAAGTTTTCCGAAATGTTGTTATGGGAGCGAGGTTCTGCAAAGGACATGCTACTGAATGAATGACCTTTGTTCCACCTTGTCTGATAATTGCTGGTGTTGTGTATCAGACTACAGTTAGTGTTTTGGATGATTACCCATGCTGTGATGGAAGATCACTGGTACTGTGTTGGATGATTACCCTTGCTGCGTATACGGGATTACGAACCGCATCCGTAAGACCTTTGCCACGGATACCGGCGCAAGTATTGTATAGAATGACTATCTGGCCCGCCGTGAAAAAAGTTTGATGACCCCTGATCTAGAGGAAAAAAGACTGGAGGACACAATAGGGATGTCGCACTTTGACGACGACTGTGCAATATGGAGAAGTGGAAGGCACATAAAAACCACTAGGGACCGACTACAGATACAGATAAATAGAATCACTAAATGGATGGGAAAATGGGGATTCCAGATCAACACAGACAAAACCGTAAGCATGATCTTCAACATGAAACAGAAGCGGTCATACCCAGACGGAAATAAAAAGACCCACTGAAAAACCATCAAGAGAACAAAACTCACAAAATTCCTGGGAATGACACTGGACGAAAAACTAAACTGGAACGAACACATAACCGAAAAAGTAGAAAAGGCGAAAAAGATATTAAACTTAATCAGAATAATCGAAGGTAACGGATGGGTGTTATATTGTGCAACAATAAAGACATAATAACTACAACCCAAGGTGGCAGCGAATGTGACTGATCAAGCCAAATTCCAATCAATGCTTAGGGCCTGGTCTGCCCTGCCATGACATTTTGTCATTAGGTTCCATTTCCTCACACCAGGATAAGGCTTGTACCCTCCCAATTGCTCTCCTCCGTTGGCACAGTGCGGGTTTCAGGTTTGGCAAGCGCGGCCCAACATTCAGGGCTAACAGAAAGCAGTACTATTCAACGTGTATACGGTGCCGATCACTGAACAACAGTTGGATGGGAGGGGTAGGACTCTATCATTCGTTGACGACATCCTCGTGTATCGACAGGGTCGAGATAGACAGGCGGTTGCCAACTATATGCAGGGCGAACTAGATCGAATTTCCTCATGGTGTGCTGATGCCGATGCCCTTGTCAACCCTGCAAAGGCAACGGTTACATGGTTCTCACTAAACAACCATATTGTGAAAACAGACCTGCCGGCAGTAAGAATGGATGGGAGCATTCTGAGTAGAACCCAGTCAATGACATATCTTGGCGTGAGGCTTGATCGTAGCCTGTCCTTCAAAGATCATTGTCGACTATGTCATAACGAAGGCTCGAAAAGGTTTGGCAGCAATGAGAGTCATGGCGACTGCCAATATCGAGCAAAGACTGCTATTACTTCTGTTCCAAGGACTTGTGCTTTCACGCATCGAGTATGCCCTGGCCATCCTCACTGTCAGCCCTACACAGATTGGAAGACTTGAAAAGGTACAAAACGAAGCCATGCGCATCATTTTGGGCTGCACGAGAGACACCAGCTGTGTAGCAATGAGATACCTCCTTGACTTCCCGACAATGGAACACAGGATCAAGATCTGGAGAGCTCGTGCATACTTAAAAATAAGTGCAGATGAGCAGCACCCTCTGCATGACGCTGTATTCAGAGAAAAGGGTGACAGGCTAAAGAGGGGCAAATCATGGATGGGTCGGGCGGAAGATGTCGTCGGACAGGTCTGCAGTCTTACCAGTATCAACCCCGGCAAGGAATGGGTGCCGGTGCCTCCAGCTTTTAAGTGTACCTTCTCCTGCATTATCACACTCGACAGACGGTGCAGAGAGCAGAACCCTGCCGCTGTCAATGCAGAGGTTAACGCGCTCATCTATGATCACCTCAGATAGCCCCGAAGTGCTCATCTATACAGATGGAATCTGTTGTAAAGCAGCAGAGAAGTACGCATTTACAGCCGGTTCGGCGGGCCGACCGTTCAGAATCCAGTGGTGCCCACTCTCAGGACACGCAGCAGCATGACGATGGCGGTGATGGCAGTTACACAGGCTTGTCATAGGCCGGACTCACAGCA
Source organism: Cepaea nemoralis (assembly GCA_014155875.1). NCBI lineage: Eukaryota > Metazoa > Mollusca > Gastropoda > Stylommatophora > Helicidae > Cepaea > Cepaea nemoralis. The sequence goes on along the minus strand of JACEFZ010028405.1, from coordinate 237 downwards.
CTATCCAAGTGTGTGAACTAATGTGATCAATTCGACAGCATGACTCAGAAGGTCGAAGCGAGAGCAGTACGTAGACAGTGGACTGAGTCGCTGCGAAGTTCGTTGTACCGCAAAGTCACTTCATCTCTCGTCCGGGACATGCGGGTTAGTCAGAGGGAAATGAACGAGCTGAGAAAGTGGACTGGCTCTGCACCCCTGTAGATGGCCAGCCCATGATCGTGCGAATCGTCATTAACG
>JACEFZ010028404.1:422500-504931 GCA_014155875.1 Cepaea nemoralis | reverse complement strand
TAGAGGCAGAAGAATACACTAAAAACGAAGAAACAATCAAAAGAAAAGGATAACGACCAGAAAAAATAAATAGTAAGGAGAAGTGGAGAGAATAGCAAAAGCGGCAAAGTAAAGAGAGATAAAACAGTGATAGTAAGAATGAAGGCAAAGAAGACATGAAGAAAGAAGCAAAGGATAATAGAGAACTAGAAATCGAAAAGTAAATGTAAAAAAAAGAAGATGAGCAATCGAAGGGGAGAAGAGAATAGATATAAATAAAGGGAGGGGAAGAGACGCGGATATGTAGGAACTGAAGAAAGAGACAGGACAGGAGAAGAAAGAAAAAGAAAGAAAAGAAGAGGAGTTAAATACGGATGAGAGGAAGAAAGGAGCAAAAAAGCTAAAGGAAAAAAGGGAGAGGCGAAGGGAAAAAGCAAACGAGGGAAAAGTAAGAAAGTGAACGAAAACACAAAGGAAGGTATGAGATAAAGAAGAGAAAATAAACGAATGGAAAAAGAAAGCAAGAAATTAACATGAAAAAGAGAGGAAAGTAAAATGAACAAGAAGAGAAAAAAAGAAAAAATAGAATGAGACGACGTAAAAGGAGAGCAAAAGAAGCAGTACCTGAGAAAAGAGTAGAAAAGGAGAGAAAGGAGGGGGGAAATAGGATGAGATAGAAAGACAAAGAAGAACGGGAGATGAATAAAAAATAGCAAACGGTGAGGAAAAGAAAAAAATATGAGGGGGAGATGGAGGAAGTGGAAATACAGAGGCAAGAAAAGAAGAAGAGTGACGGGTCAATACAGATGCAGAAAGAGAGAGACAGGGAGAAGGAAGGAGATAGGTAAAAGAGTAAAGAGAAACTGAGAGATGGGAAAAGAAAGACGTACATACTAGGAGTGTAAAAAATAAGACGTGAAAAAAGCAGAGATAAAAAGAAGATAGAGAGGAATATGAGAGACGCTAGAGAAACGAACGGAAAACAAAGGGATGAAGAAAAATGATGAAGAGGAAGTATAGTAACAGGAGAAGGGAAGCAGAGAAGAGTTAGGGAGATGGAGACTGAAGAAAAGAATGAACAGAGAACGAACGAGAAAACAGAGAGAACAGGAACGTAGGAAAAGAAAAACAAAAAAGTAAAAAAAGAAAATCAATATAGGGAGGACAAAGAGGAAGAGTAACGTGACGCAAAAAGGGAGAAAAATGCCAAGAGAGGAAGACTAAAAGAGAAAAAAATGAGACGAGAAAGAGATAAGGACGGAGAACGAACATTAATGAAGAAGGAAGACAAGGTGCAAAGAGGAGGAAAAAAGAAGAGACGACTGCGAACGAAAAGAACGGGAAAGCACAGATAAAACAGCAAAGGAAAGTTGCGAATAGGGAGAAAATGGGAAATGAAAAAATGAAAGGGGAGTAAATAAAGAGACAAAGAAAGATCAACGAAAAAAGGAGACGGCTGAGAAGAGAAAAAAAAAGGAGAAGGAAAATAGATAAAAAGGAGGAGCTAAGAGGAAAAAAGATACAATGAAGAAATGAAAAAACAGTATGTAAAGGAAGAAAAGAAATATACGAGATAGAAATGAAAAGAGATAGAATAAAATGAGAAAGCTAAAGAAATACTGAAGTGAGCAAATAAGAATGAACAAAGTAAGAAAGAGGGGATGAAGAAAATTGGAGCAATAGGATGAAAGGTAAATAAGGAAGGAAAGAGATGTGAATATGTAATAAGTAGAGAGGTAATACAATAAGAAAAAAAACAGATCAGAAAAAGAGTATTAGTAGAAGAAATAAAATAATAAAATGATAAACATCCATAATAGTATAAAGATGCAAACAGGTATAGAAAAGGAAATAATAGAATAGAAAAGAGTAGGAACAAAATAGAAAAAAGAAGAGAGGAAAAGAAGAACAGAACAAAGCTGGATAAACGATAAGAAGAATAAGAAGCCGAAAAGAGAACGAAAAAGACTGTAAGCAGGGAAAAATGGATACGAAAAAGAAATAGACGTAACAAGAAAGAAAAAAAACAAAAGAAAGAAGAATAAATGATGAAGGAAGTAAATAACACAATATAGAATAATGATAATATGATAAAAAGATAATAGAGTGCAATAGAATAGTAAGAGAAAAAGGATAATTAAATGATGAATTAGAGGGAATATGCATAATGAAAAAAAATATAAGATAAACATAGTGAGGAAGCCGTTATTAAAAAAGAAATACTAGAGGGGAAAATACTAATGGTAAATAAAATGAGATGACCTAAGATATAATCGAAAATAATAGGTTAAATTAGTAATGAATAAATGAATAATGCGGTAAAAATTATAGAAGAACCTAAATAATAGTTAAAGGAAATACAGAACTGATAATAATTACCTATACAAATAAGTTACGGTTAATATGAATGAACGAATAGAGAGAGATAGAGATAAGGAATAAGATGGAATGATGAAGAGTGACTAGTAACTTGAAGAAATCAAATCAAAATAGTAATAAAGATTACGGTGTAATTAGGAAATTGGTGACGAAGATTCTATGTACAAAGGTCAGCATGGTAGAACAAGAGCAGAACGTGAGAGAAGTAAGAAAGGACAGACAAGAAGAGGAGAACAGAAGGCGAGAGACAGAAGAATAAAGAAGAAAGAGGTCGGGAAAGAAAAGATAAGAACAAAAAGATGGGAGAAAAGGAAAACAGAGGATAGGAAGGAAAACACTTAACTCAGAACGAAAAAGGTAGAAATAAAAGAAAATGAGAGCCGGATGATAGCGAGGAAGAACGGAAAGAGAAGAGTAGGAGAAAAAACATAAAGATAAGGAGAAATAACAAAAATGCTACGGGAAAAAATAAAGGAGAAGAATATAAACAAATAGAAGAGAACGAAGAAACAGAACGAAGGAAAGAAGACAGTAAATACCTAACAGGTTTAAAAAGAGTAAAAGGTGTATAATAATAGAGAACAGGACAGGAGAAAGTAAGAATTATATAAGATGTGAAAAGGAAAAAGAGGAGAGAGCGAGAAAAAGGAGAGAACCCATATGTAAGAAATAGAAGAAAGAAATAAAGACTAAGATAGATAGTGGAAAAGAAGTAGGTAAATCGTAGTGAAAGCAGATAAATTGAATATCGAAAAGGGAGGATAGAGAAAATATAGAAGAAGAGAGAAATGCAAGAGTGACGAAAAGAGAACAACGAAGGAAAGATAAGAAACAGAAGAAGAGCAAGGCGAATAGAAGAGGAAAGGATAGGAAAAGAAGAGAATGCGCAAGAAGAAAAAAAGAAAGGTGAGAAGAAAAAGGGGGAAAAGAAAATAGACGGATTAGAAGGAGAAAGGAAAGAGAAAAAAGGAATAAGATAAAAAAAGAAATAGGCGGTTGAAATACAAAGACGTAAAGAAAGCGAAGAACAAATGACGAGGGAAGAAAAAGTGAGAAAGGAAAGGGTGGGAAAGAAGAATGTAAAGATTATGAGGAAGCGAGAGAGGAAAGAACAAGATGAAGGAAAGAAGAAGGGGAAGAGAGAAGAACAGCAGAATGAGTGAAAAAGAAAGCGCGCAACGCAACGAAAAGAAGAGAAAGAAAAGAGGAAAAGAAAGAAAGTGCAAAAAAGATGCAGGAATGGAAGAAAAAAGAGGAGGAGATAGATAAAATATACGAATAAAATAACAACGGGACGAGAAAAAAGGGGGAATGAACAGAGAGAACAATAGAAGGAAAGACAAGGAGGAAGACAGGAGAGAAGCGGAAAACGAGAGAAAGAGGACAGAAGGGAAAAAAGGGATACGTACTAAAATCAAGACGCTGAAAGTGAGAAAGAACAAGAAAAGAAAGATAGACGAGGATAGAAGAAAGAGCGAACTAAAAGAAGAAGTAAGAAGGCGGGAAGAAAGACAGAGGGTGGAAGACGATACAGTGAATAAAGAACAGAATTATGAGACGCAACGGCGTTGGGAAAGGAAGAGACTTCAGAAAGGAAAGAAATTAGGAGAAAGACACAGAAGTGAAGGTGAATATAGGAAGACAATGAAATGATTGGAGGATCAGGAAGAAAACAAGGACAAAGAGGAGATTGAGAAGAAGAAATAACGTAAGATGACAAATTGAGAAGTAAGGAATAGAAAAAAAGGAAAAACGAAATGATGAAAAGATTCGTCAAACTAAGCGTGATAAAGAAACATGTGACAGGAGCAAAAGAATGACGAGAGATGCATGAACTAGATAAGTCATAGACAAAAGACATGAAAGAGAGAGAAGTATGAATATAAAGGTAAAAAGTACTTTATAGAAATCAATTAGAAGGGGAAAAAAAAATGAAAAGATGACAAAAAAGATTTTTGAATAAGATTGACGTAACAAATCGCAATGAATGTTACATATGGGAATGGAAAGCATATAAAGGAAAGATTAAAGATCTGAGATGGTAAATACGATTACGTGATAAGTAATGTTGTAAGATAAGTATTAGTTGAATAAGATAAACTAACAGGTAAATTAAAGGGAATAAGAAAAACAGTACAATATGAGGATGAGATCAGTGATGAATTGTGAAAAGAGATACGAAAGAGATAGTATTGCTGTGTTTTTGGTTTGAATAATAAGAAAAGAGATTGATAAGAAACGAAATCGGGATAAAAGAGAAAAAGTAATAAAAAAAAAATAACGGAGAACAAACATGTAACTAACGAAGAGAAGAAGGATTAAAGTAAGTATAAGTAAGAATAAGTGAAACGAGTGAACAGCAACGAAAAGGATAAATTGTAAAAGGATAAGTAAACCTTAGAAAAGCGCATAAAACGAAGAGAAAGATAAAGAAAATATGGAGGAGCGGAAGAAGAGAAGAGGACACAGGACAACACAAAAAAAGTTTATTGGAAGAAGCAAAAAGGAGCGTGGGGAGCAGATTGGGAGGAGATCGAGAGAAGAACGAAGAGAAATAGGATGAAAGACAAAAGGCCAGAAAAGCAAAAGGATAGGGAGTAAGAGGGGATAAAAAGGAAGCAGCAGATTAAAAAACAGAAAAGAAAAAGAAAGATAAAAGTAGACAAAAAGAAGAAGAACAGAATAAATTAAAGAGAAAAAAAAGAATTGACAAAAGAGCCGCGAAAAGAGGAATAGAAGACAGGTAAGCGGCAAGTATAGGAAGGAAGAAACAGAAAGAAACGACAAGCAAAGAAGAACAGAAAAAAAAGTAGAAAATAGAGAAGTTTGTGAATGAATAAGTATGATCAGCACTAAGAAAAAATGGTACAGAGAACACGTAAGGAAAAAAAAGAGTAGAAAAAGAGAAGACAAAAAGTGGCTGGCAGGAAGGGGAATTAGTAAGTAAATATAAGATACTATATGGTAAGAAGTTAAATGAAATAGATAAAAATAAAGAGTATAAACAAAAAAAGAGAATCAAGGATCGAGATAATACAAAAAAGTAAAGGAAGAATGATATACTAACCTAACGAAGAAGCAGTAAACAAAATATAATATAATATAAAAACAAAAAAAAAAATAAAGATAAAAGTAGGAATTACAGGGAAAGATATATGACATATAAAATCAGATACAATAAAAACGGAGTCTATAATAAATGAATAACATAATAAGGAAATGAGTGAGATACAAAGTAAATATAAATAGGATAATTAAAATAAAAAGTAGCGTAATGTATAAAATGTATAAGAATCCCTTAATACTCTAACTTAAGAGTAACAAACTACATCAAAAAAGACTAATGAATACACTAGAAATAGTATAGTAAATAAAAAAAGGAAAAAGAAAACGAGTAGAAACGTAATGAAAAGACCTATATTGAGAAATAGGGACTATAGAAAAAAAAAAGAAAGAAGATAGGTTAGTAAAATTACAGATCGTAAGAGAGAAGAGGAATAGGAAAAAAAAAGGGAGAATTTTATAAGTTAATAGAGTGTCGATGATTAGAAACAAAAAAAAAAAAGAAAGAGATCGAAAGAGGAAGATAAAAAGAGAGAAGGAACATGCAAGAGAAGATGAAAAACTCAGGAGGAAAGTAAAGGGGATAATCAGAAGCAGGCACAGGATACAAAGTGAAGAAGAGAAAAATAGGACAGAAAACTGTAAAAATAAGAGTAAAAATCCGAATACAAACGATAGAATATCGGCAAAAGTACGAGAGATAGATAAGAGAAAACGAACAATAGAGAGCTATATGAGGAAAAGTGAATATAGGCATAGTATGATGGATGAAATTGATGACATAAAAAAAGAATTTGGAAAGAAGTTATAAGAAAGAAGGTGTAGTCGAATAAAAAAATAAACAGCAGATCAAAAAAATAAAGAACAAAAGAAACAAAAGCAGAGGATAAAGCAAAAACCACATCAAGACTCATAAACAATATATATTAAGATTCATCCGCATACCAAGATATACAGCAGAGTCAACTAATGAAAATTAGCACAATAATACCAACATCTAATAAGTAAGAAAAGAATAATTGATGAGAGGAAGGGTGAAGCAAGAGGTAATAAAAAAGATAAAAAGGTGAAGTGGATAATGAGAGTTACCAGCAAGAACAACGTAAAGAGACCACAAATAAATAAAGAAAAAAGACTATTAGAAAATAAGAAAAGGAGAACAAAAGAGGAAGAGGAAGAACGAGGAATGAGAATATCAATGATAAAAAAAATAGAAATAAAAGATAAAAATAATGGTGAGAAATAGTTAAAAAAAAACTATAGCGAAGAGATAGAATCAAAAAATTATAAAAATAAGATAAAAAAGTAAAATAATAAAGTAGCCGAAGGCTGGTTTTTTCTTAAGATATAAATGGTAAAAACTAATATAAAATATAGAAAATAGGAAAAAAAGTAGCTTTAAAACGGTAATAAATGGAGAGTAAAAAGATTAGAAAGAAATGTGGTATAGAGATAATAAGGATGAGAGTAAAAAATTAAGAAGGAAAGAAGAGAAGAGAAAACACTCTCGTAACAAAATAGGATCAAAGATATGAAAAGAAAAGGAAAAAAACAAAAATGTGCGAAAAAAGAAAGAGAGGAAAGAAGTAATTAGAGAAAAGTAGGGACGAAAAGAAAGAAGAAGTGAGAAATAGAAAAGGAAATAGAGAGAAGAATGACAAAAACAAGTAAAAGGGGATGAGATGTATAAAGATAAAATAAGGCTATTAGAGAAAATAAGGGAACACAACTGAAGGAAAAACTAAGGGAAGAAGGGAGGGGAAAGAAGGAACAGTAGTGCATAAACCAATGAAATAGAGGAAGAAATAAATAAGAATTGCAGAAAAAGTGATGAGAAAAGGAAGAGGATAAAAAGGGCTATTAAGGAATAAAAGAGAAAAAAGAGCTGTGAGTAAGAACAAGATAAGAAGAAAATCAGGAAGAGAGCAGAAAGAAGAATTATAACAGAAGGAAAATAAGAGAAAAGAAAAGAAGGAAAGAAGAAGCAGATGAAAGAATGTAAGAAAAGAAGGGGAAAGAGAGAACGAGAGATCAAAAATAGGGAAATCAAAGGGAAGTAAAGAAAAACGTGAAAAAGAATAAAAGGATGAGGTTCAAGAATGATGAAATAGCGATAAAGAAATATAATATATAGTATGATCAAAAAAAGAAGAAGAGTAAATAAGAAAAAGTTTTGTAAGGGAATGTAAGAAAAGAAAAAGAGAAGAAGACAGTAAAGAAGCAATATACAAAAGACAAGGATCGAAAGAGAGGAAAAAGAGATATGTGAGGATAAAGGAGCAGGGTAAAAGAACGAGAAGTTCAGAGAAAATAAAAATAAATAAATTTTTTTATAAGAAGTATTAAATCAGTTATATAGTTGAAAATGTAAAAGAGAGCAAAATGAATAAGATACTATAACGGTGAAAAATAAAAATGATTAAATAAACAACGAAAATAGTAAAGTAGAACTAAAAAAGAAAAATGCTAAATAAAAGAAGAGTGTTTTTCCAATAAAAATCAGTGAAAGGAAAATATAGAAAAATATTAGAATAATCAAAACTAAATAAAACAGTAATGAATATAAATATGAAATAAAAAATGGATATGGAAAAAAAAAAAACCGGAGATAATAAGACCTATAAAAATGGAAATACAAAAATATATCAAGACAGATAATGGGTATAAACAAATAATAAGCGACTAAAACAAAAACAAGGAGAAAATAAAGATAGGTGTGTGGAATGAAATGAAGATATAAAGTGAGTCATACAGGAAAACGATGAATAACAAAGTAATGTGAATATACAGAAGAATCTGAAACTGATAAATAAAATTATTAGCTGGATAATTAACAATTATGAGAAATACTAATATGATAACACTACAATAATTAAAGAAGAATTACATATAAAACACAAATTCTTAAAAACCGACATAACCTACAGACGAAGATTAAGAATTTAAAACTAATAAAAACATAGAAAAATACATATATAAATGTATAGAAATAGATAAAACATTTAAATACAGTCAAGGTATATATGATTAAATAAAGAGAATTTACAGTAAAACTTAATAAAAAATAATGAAATAAAGTCGAGAAAAAAAAGCATCAGGAATCAATCATAAAAAATCCATAAAAAATAATTCAATATAGAGAAAAAGTAAGGATTAACAGAAAGCAGTAACTAACTGCGAAAAAAATAAGGAAAATGGTGAGAAAAGACAAAACTAAAGGAAAAAGATAAAAAAGAGAGAGAATAAAAGATAGCCGAAGTAGGTAGAAGAAAAAATCATAGGATAAAGGAGTGTAGTAATAGGAGTGAAAAAGAAAGAACGAAGAATGAAAAACAGAACATGCTTTAAACAAAAAAGGGGACAGAAATAAGGATTGGACCCGGGAAAGGATACAACTTTGTTAGACTATAAAAAAAATGTAAAAACAAGTATAGAAAACAGCATTTATAAGAAAAACAAATTATAAATATATATATTGATGAAAAATAATTAAACGATAATATAAATGAATAAGTAGATGTAAACGAATTATACATATGACAAAACGAATCAAAAAACACTTATAATTAAGAATAGAAAGAGTTAAGGAAAAGAGGAGATAATAAAAACAAATAAATTAAAATAAGAACGTAAGACAGAGTGCACAAATAAGATTAAATAAATCATTATATAGGAATATAGACAAAAAATATTACATGAAATAATAAACATCATGACGAAGTAATAAATAAAAATCTATCCTTCAATTTAAGAAATTTCTATTATTTATTCTAATTACAGTAAATATAATATAAAGTTAAGACTGCGAAAATAGAAGGAAGTGATGTAGACAGATGAAAGAGCAGTAAAATGAAGGAAAAATATGAAAGAAATCCCGAGATAATAACGAATGAAGGATGGATGCAAAAACTACGAGTAAGGGAGAAAAAGGTAAAGACAGGAACTATAAGAAGAAGAAAGAAGCGAAACAGACAAGAAACAAACAAAGAAGAGAAAGTGTGTAAGAGAGAAGGGAAGAGAATAAGCATAGAGAGATGGGATAAGCGGATTGAAAAGGAGTGGAGGATAAACTAAAGTGGGACAAAAAGTTAAAAGAAAAAAATGAAGATAAGGATGAAAAAAAACAAAGATAAATTGAGAGAGAAAAGTTTTTGACAAGAAAAGATGACAGAATAAGATAAAAATGAAGAATTGGGATAAGAATGATATAGAAAGAGCAAGAAAAAAAGAATTGAAAAGAGCAGAGAAAAAAAAACTAGGAGGAAATGAGTATTAGGGGGGAAAAAGATAAATTATAAGTTAGAAATGCATAGACATAAAAGAAGATAATACAGAGCTATTATAAAAAAAATATCTGATTATTATAAAAACTAAAAGTTAGACTAGAGTATGCAATATTATGATACAATATAAATTAGATCACTATAAAGTGCATAAAGATTAATATGAATATTAAAAAGTACAATATAATATACAATAACTATATTCTATAAATATGGTAATACTAAGGCGAATAGTAATTTTATAGAATATGACTAAAAATAAGTAACTAATTAAAGAAACAAATATAATAAATAATCACTAATTTGACGTAATAAGTACATACAATAACGAGAGCCGGATAAAAATAGTGAGAAAACAAAATACGAACAAAAGAGCATGCAAAAAAGAGAGGATAGGGAAACGGGTGAGAAACTGATAATAACCACGAAAGGAAAGATTAGATAAGAGTGATTAAAGGTATCGAAAACAGGAAACTCCGAGGAAAGCGAATGACAAGAGAGTGTAAGAATATAGGGAGAAGGAATAAGGGAAAAGAAGAAAAAAGTAAACTTAAGTAGAATAAATACAAATGAGGACGGTAAATGAATATATAAATACGTGTCGATCAATGCAAATTGAATAATTGTGATAAGTAATGAGAGAAAAAAGATAAGGATAATAATTAAGATCAAATTATAAGAGATAGGGTGAAAAGTAGCATAATTAAAGAAGCAAAGTGATATTAAATTATTAATGAAGAACAAATGAGTAATTGACAAGAAGAAAGTTGGAGGTTGCAAACGTATAGAGAGAATGTATCTTACGGTCATGAGAATGGATGAAAGAGAGAGAGAAGAGTGATAATTCAATATAGTTTTCTCGCCAAATTAATAGATAATGAGAGATGTATAAAATAGAGAAAGGTAAATAATGAGAAAGAAGTGATCGTAATATAAGGAAGAATAAATACTAAAATATGAAAGTAATCCAGAACTATGCTAATAATAAAGGTATAAGGCGGATACGCTAATATAAAGCTACGTTGAGTTAGTAAAATAGACCATGTGAAATAGAGAAAAAAACTGTATGAGATCTAGAGTGGAGAATACGAGATTATCACAAGTAAAGCATAATTAGAGAAGAATGAGAAAATAATGTTGAAGGTGAGATAAAACTATGAAAAAGCACAAAAACAACTTAAAGGTAGAAAAAGATATAAATATATATTAAGTAAGGGAAGTAAAATTGATATATATTTAGAATATAAGAAAACAAAATTTAAAGTAGGGCAATAACGATAAGTGAAAATAATTAAGAAATATATATTGGCCATTAAATATTAATTAAATGATGATTTAAAAAATAAAATGTAAAATTAATATGTAAGATATTTATGCATAACTAATGAAGAGCCGATAAGTATTCGAGACGAAATAATAACTAGAATGAAACCGAAAGGTATTCAGAAAGTAGAGACGAAAGTAGATAAAGATAAACTAATTAATGCTGAATATAAAGTAACTCGCAGGCAGATGATACATAGCGAAATATATATGAGAGTAAACTTAAGTAATCATAACTCAAAAAAATAAAGTAAAAATGATTAATAACACAGAATAATGAATAGAAAAAAAATTCGATAAATACATTATGATCATAAAGAAAGGATAGTACTGTACTCAATTGATAATAATATTCACAGTAATATAAAGAAAAATATGATATGTATAAGAATAAGGATCAAGAAAATAAGACACAAGGTGATCAAATTTACATTTTTTTCTCTAATAAAGATAAGTTAAAACATAGAATGATGATCGAAAATAATTAAGAATGAAAGGCTGTATTAGAGATTATATTGAATTAAAAGAATAGAAATCTATAAGTATATGAAAGTACTAGATAAGTAAATAAATTAAAAAAAGGTTGTAGAAAATAGTAAAAGAAAGGGAGGAGTTAAGGAAATAGATATAAAAAAATACCAAGATAAACTAATAAGAATAAGGGAGTGACGATATTGAAAATCTACAAATTGTTAGAAAAGGAATTATTATGAAAAATATGATTTAAAAACATCGTAAGAATGTGACGAGAAAGATCAGACAGATAATTATAAATACTAAGAAGAACCAAGTATAATATGAATTTAGTAGAGGTAATAGTACTATAAAAATGAAAGTAATTAAGAATATGAAAAATATATGTAACAAAACAAGTAACCGAATTAACAATTTAAGAATGTGAAAATACATAAAGAATAAGAGTTTTATATAAAAAATAAAGAGTAAAAATATTCTTAGATAACGCATTTTAAGGATAACACATAAAATATTATAAAATAGTTAAGTACGAATACAGAAGATTCAAAATATTCCATCAGTATATATTTATATATGATAAGACATAAAGACAATGAGATAAATATATTTACTACTTGTAACATAAAGCGATCAATATAACATCTAAAATAGTAATAACTCAAAAATCATAACCTAATGTTAGGATGATATAATAAAATTGATGAATACTAATTAGTATAAAATAATAGATGAGATAAAATAGTATATGAGATAAACTATGGTTAAATAAATATAAGTAATATAGTAAAAGAACTATATAACTGTCAAATGTAATTTATAAATATAATATTATAAACATTATATCTTAGTTAACGTAGATATGTAAGTTACAATACGAAAGAAGATAATTTGATGTAATAAATATAGAATATAAAAATAGATGAAGACTATATAGATATTCAAACTGAAAGTTAGAATAGCAGAGAATTTGAATTAGAATGTATTAGATGTACCATATTAAATTTAAATCAAAATAATAGTGTGTGACCACAGTAATAAGAAATTATAAAGATCAAAATTGGAAACATGTAAAAGAAACTAATTGGATAATACAGGTGAATTAAGCTAATAATATATACGGAATTAATGATATGCATTTTTGTTTACTTTATAAAAACGAATATTAACTAAAAATAGCATGAAAAATAAACAGTCTGAACTTATATGGTTATAAAATATAGAATAAAAAACTATCAACACTATATAAATGAAAAATAGCCTAAACGGATAAAAGAAATGAATATAATACATAAAAAAGTAAAATAATATAATACTGATCGCACTTTAAATTTCAACATAGTGAAAGCCGGATTAACAGATATAAACGTATAATAAGTATAATGATTAATATTGTAAATATGATAAAAAGTAAATACTAAAAAACTACAATAACATGAAGATAAGAAACAACTTAAATATATGAGTAGATATAGAGACCAATAAGATGATATAATAGAGAAAAAGTATAATAGCTAATATAAAAAATAAAAAATACTTGTAAAAGTAAGATGTAAGAGAAATAAGAAATAAATATAAAAAATAAATAATACGTTAAAGGAACTTAAAAAAATAGGAAGTGAAGTAAGAAATAAAATAACAGTACTAAGACGTGAAAAAATATATCTTATATAGCTAGAAGGTAAGTAAAATGTGAACAATGAAAGAGAAGAGTACGTAAATAAAAAATGATCAAAAACAGAGATGATATTATAAAGGTATAAATAATGAAAAAAAATAGGCTAGCAGAAAACATAAAGATAATTTGATCGCAATATCAATAATACTTAAATTCATCCGATATGATATATGAGATGATTGAACAAAGATAGTATAAAAATTGATTTTATAAAAAAACTAAAAACAAAAAAAAAAAATCATTAATAGAAGGTAAGAGAGTGTACAATAGAAAAAGTTAAAACAATATTATAATCAACTACTTTATATTAAATAGGACAGAGAATAATTTAAAAGAAATAAATATAAATATGACATAAAAAATAGCTTTTAATATGTAATCTAATCAACTAAAAAAAAAAGATATAATAGAAATATAAAAAAAAAGAAAATAACCAAAATAATATCGTCGTGACTAATCGAATATATAAGCTTAGATACTTCGACTAGGTAACGTTCAATAGCAAATGATCAAAAATTTTTGTTATGATGTGATTAATAACAATAATAATATTAACTAATAAACACAAAAAAATAGAATATAAACAGTACGAATTAATTAAAAAAAGATGAATAAATTAATAGACAAAGAAAAAAATAAAAATTATTAGGATCAAAATAAATTGAAAAGATATAATAATTATATTAGAAGATATATATTATGAATAAGCAAGATACATGGTGAGTGATCAATACCATCTGAATTGAAAAATAACTACCATGACAAAAAAAATACTTGTCATATTGTAAAAATTATTTATAAGAAAATACCATATAATGAATTCTCTAAAATTATATATAATTATGACTTATACATAAAAAATAAATTTAATACAGTTATAGATAATAATAAAATAACGATCGTTATTAGGAAGTAAAAGATTGGGTGGAAGAAGAATTTTTCTTTATCAATAAAAATAATAGAAAAAAATAAAGAAGCTATGACTTACGTATAGTTATGATGTAGTTAAATATATGCAAAATAACAATACGAAAGGGTAAAAGATCATTCTGGTTACAGACAAAATAAGCAACTAACAGAATATTAAAACAAAGAGTACTATATTAGAATAAAGCAAATAAGTCTAATAATAAATATTGTACTAATGTTTATATTTATCAAATAAAATGAATTAGTGTTACAATAATATAATAAAATATATATAATTCATTATAGAGTGATATAAAAAAATCAGAGAAATTTAAATATAGTAAATAATATAATAAATAAAACGTGAATATTCATAAAGAATAATTATAACTTATATATTAAATAATTCTTTGAATAAAATAATAAAAATAAAACTAATAGAAGGAGCATATATTCGGATGTATTAAAGATAAACATGTATTTGAAAAAAAAAGATATAACAAAAATGATTATAAATGTAATAATAATAATAGAAAAATATTTCATAAGAAAATATGTTATGAAAAAGAATAGTGATTGTACGCATCACTAGAACTATAAGATACTTTTTTTGAGAAATAGTATAAAAAGAAAAATAGGTTCAATAAAATACATAACAAAAATTACTAGAGACCATAATTTGGAATTGAGTTAATAGGTAGAGAAGAGAAAGGAAGCAAAAAAAAACAAAAAATGTAAAAGATGTTTTGAATTGAAACAAAAGAAAAAAATAACAGAATTTGATCTATCAATCAATTTGACAGGAGAGTAGATAAAAATGTATTAGAAGGAGGTAACAAGAAAGTGATGAAATCCTTATAGAGTAGATAATAAAAGCGTGACGATAAGGTATATAAAGAAAAATTGACACGAGAAAAGAGAGACGGAAAAATGAAAGGGAAGTGATAATGGGGTGAAAGAAAGGAAAAAATGTAATGTAATATGAAATATGATATTGCAACATAGGTAGTCATAGTAACGATAGAAATACTGAATATAGCTGTAACTAACGTTAAAGTAGTGAGTAAAAGATATAGTAATAAGATATGATGATCGATTAGAAGAAAAATACAAGGAGAGGTACACAGAATAATAAATAAATTATTATAAAGACAAATAAAATACTTAAGAAGTTATGTAATGAATCCAGATAAATACTGATAAATGAAGAATCAGCAGAAGCTGTTAAAGTAGAAATAGAATACTTAGACTTTGATAAATATATAAGTTTGAAAGAATCGATGATGCATAATAATTGTTTAAAAAGTCAAATAGATATATCTTATGTGGTAAAGATAAAGTGATGATAATGGACTAGTGACCAATCAAAAATTACCAATATGATGTAACGATAAATGAAAGCATATCAAATAAACATAAAGCATAGCAATAGACATAGGCTGTTATGAAAATAAAGGTGTAAACATAAGTCCATAATACATCAATAATCAAAGATTACATAAATGTAGATGTATAAAAAATACTAATATATATATAATATGAGAATGAAATGAGATCTTCTTCCTATGATAGATAGGCATGGATATGAAGGACATTAGAAACAGAAAGAATAGTAATTAAGGAGAGGACGTAAATTAAATAAAGTTAGTAGTCGAAAACTAATCGAAGAATAGTGAAAATAAAGATAAAATATAGAATACGTGTACGTTTTTTTAAGAAAGATTCACATAAATACTCGAAATAATATCAACTAATTATCATGAAATAGGAAACATAAAATATCATACTAATAAGAATAAAAATATAAATAGATTTTAATGTATAATTATAATATATACTTAAAAATGTAATATACCTTAATGAATAAAGAGTGAATAGAATAATCGACATATAATGTTAATACTAACTAAATAAATAAAGGTAAGAATATATCATAAATATACTTAGGACCAAACATATTTATCTAAATTAAGTTACAACAAAATTAATATTATATAAAGTTAGTATAATATAAAGAAATTAATGATCCTTTCAAGTTATCAAAAATAGTAAAACGACGGACATTCTTTTCGCAAGTAAAGCCTAATAAAGGATTCATATATAGACTAAATAGTATGTTTATTAAGAACGAATAATATTCTACTAATATGATAATAATTATAATAGTAAAAATATGATATTGGCTGAATAATATTTAAATTATAATATTATCAAAATAAACAAAGAAAAATCAATGTTTCTATTAAAATAACGAACAGATATGCAAATAAATAATATAACTAAAGTAATATATAAATATAGACTAAGTCATTGATTATAAATTGACATATAAAAAATAATATGAAATGATTATATTAAATAATGTACTCTATAATACATAACTATTATTAATAATAACGCTTCTAAACGAAGTTCTTATATAAATAAATTATATTATAAATTATTAAAAGAAGTAAAGATTAAATGTTTTATAAAGTAATATAAAAGATGTAGAAATAAATGAAAATAAAATTGTATGATAAAAGAAATATTAAATACGATAAAAAGAAAGACCTTATTAGAATGAAAAGAAATGAGGGAAATAGCAGATATCGTAATAACACTGCATAACAGATTTAATGATATAATGAACCTAAATAGGGGAGTAGAGGAAAAAGAAAAGGTTAAAAATGTAAGTAGAAAGTAATGGATATATAAACAAAAAATATATGATAAAAGAAATAGTAAAAAATATTAAACAATAACTTTAATGAAATATTTATAATAATAGTGAAGAATTGAAATAAAAGAGAAACGAAGATCATAATCCGAAGTAAATATAGCAAAGATAAAAGATAATGGTCGTATACCTAAAATATTTTCGAATTATGCAATCGCAACAGAATCAAACGCTATAAACAAC
Source organism: Cepaea nemoralis (assembly GCA_014155875.1). NCBI lineage: Eukaryota > Metazoa > Mollusca > Gastropoda > Stylommatophora > Helicidae > Cepaea > Cepaea nemoralis. The sequence continues at coordinate 487,941 of JACEFZ010028404.1, read as the reverse complement.
TAAATAATAGAACAATAGAGAAATGAATAAAGATGAAAACATATATGATAAGAAATCTGGGAAATGTGGAATGCTAAAGAGATGACATGACGCAAAACATAAGAGACAAGAAGAAAAGTATAATAAGAAAGGACTCCATAAAGTAGTTAAACGAAATTATAGAAAAGAAAAAGTAATTGTAAGTGAAAGGAATCAATTTGTAAAAATAAATATGAAAATAAAAGTAAAAAGCATTGAATAAGTGATAAGAGACAATGAGCAAAATACAACATCTACATTAATAAAAAAAATACAGTAATGCTCCGAATTAGAAAGCGGAATAGCACAAGTCAAATATGTATAAATCAGTAAGGAAATATGTTGATAATCAAAAGTGTAGAATATTAATAGATACCAATATGAAGAGATAAGAGTAAAATAAGTGTTAAAGATTAATAATAAATGCAAGTAAATAATAAGATTATAAAAAATATAGTATGAAATCGTAAATGAATATTATATATATTATACCAAGATAATATGGATAATGAAAAAAAAAATATATAAAAATTCTACTTATATTATAAGGTGACTGAATATATAATTTATACTAATATAAAATTGTAAAAAAATAATTAACATAAAATATTATAGATGGAATTAATATTAACAATTAAAATATAGTTAATAAAAAAAAATTAAATTAATGAATTATAAAGATATAAAGTATTCTAAAATCAAAAATAATGAAATATATACATATAAAGTATAAGTACTAAAGAATACTGCCGCATTTGTAGGTAAATAAGAATATATTTAGAATAAATAGAATAATATTAACCGATATTATCATTCAAAATATACCAATATATAATTAAAACATGATATAAATAAGAAAAGTGAAAAGAATATTAGATTGTAATATAAAAGGGTACAATAAAAAAATATAAATTTAGTAGAATGAGTAAAAGAACAATAAAAGTAGAGGAAATAAAGAAGATTAGAACATAAAAGATATATAATGATATAATGTATAATACGAGGATTTTAAAAATGTAATTATCATAACAAAAAAATAAGAGATATATAAGTAGTACGATAGATTAGAAATAGTATTATAGAGAAAAATGTCAAAAATTAGGATACATGAAATAAAAAAATAATTAGAAATGATAATGATATACTATAATACAAATTAAACAAATAATATTCATAATAAATAAAAAATTACAAATTAATAATAAGATAATAATAGCAAATATAAAATAAAATATAAAATAAAAATGAAATGCACAACAATAATAAAAAATGTAATAGAGAATATAAATATATATTAAAAAAAAAAAAATAAAATCTAAATGAAAAAATAACAATAAGTAGAATGATAATATGAGAGTAATCATAGCAAATGATGACTATAATCGATGAAACCAAAGAAATGGTGAATTACTACACTTGAAATAAATTAAATAATACCAAAAAATAAATATAATTATTTTTAAAAAGTAGAAAATAATAATATAATAAAAAAAACCATTTAAAAAAAATAATAGTAAGAAAAAATTATAAAACCAAGAAAAATATTATGTTGAAAAATGTCAAGTAAACAAGTCAATAGTAATAATATAGTTATAAATACACAATCAAGTCAAATGAACGAAACATTATTTATGTTAAAATAAAAATATATATAGTAAACCTAAGATAAAATAAAACTATAAATAAGAAAAAATATAAACAAATACTAAAATATAAAATACTAAAAAAAATGAATATAAGTAGAATAAATAAAAAAATCTAAATTAAATATTACAAAGTATATTACCAATTAAGCAACGTAATATTAATAAATCTACAATATCTATATACGAAACAGGATTTATCATAAAAAATATTTATACTGTTCAATATACACTAAAAAATAAAATAATTATCAATACTCAACTATATATAAATAACTAATAAAATATAAAAATAAATATATATTATGTATATATAAAAATAATGATTAATAAAAGTAAAAGATAATTTAAGTCTAAAACCAATAACTCAAATCATATAAAGGTGAAGTAAAATAATTAATACATATATAAACCGTTAATAAAAAATACAATAAGTAATGAACATATATAAATAAAAACTATAAAGTACAGGATAATATAATATAAGACAAAAATTATCAACACAACAGGAGAAAAAGAAATGAATAAGATAATATTAACATATGTGAATAGATCATAATAGAGAACAAATATAATATCGTAAATAGCAAGTATAGAGCAAGCTATAACAATAAAAGAAACATAAAGTAATATATATCATAAAAATAGAGCTACAAATTACGGGTATAAAATAATAGACGATCAATAGAAACAATGTAAAACAAAAGTCACTATCATTTTATATTAATAAATGATTCGTCAAGTGAATGAAATGGGTTAAAGAAGTGAGATACCGTTTTAAAGTTGTATAATTGATATATACATATAATAGGATTAATGGGACTATAAAAAATATAATACAAGAAAATAGAGAAAAAGAGGAACACAATTAAATACTAATTAGAGAAATGTGAAACAATATATGAATAATACGTTGTAAGAACTGTTAAGAGATATGTATATAAAATAAAATAGAGTAAAGGGTAGAGCCAAATAAAAGTGTAAACGTGTGAAAAAGACAAGTAGAAACAAAGAAAGTAGAGAATAGCAAGAGTATAATTTAAATACAACTCTAGCAGTATATAAATGGTAAAACAAAGTAACTAAGAGAAATAAAGAAAATGAGAGAGGAAGACTAAACTAAAAAAACGATAAAAACGAAAGTAAAGTTATCAAATTAATAAAAAAATTATAAATAATACGAAGTAAATTAATATTAAATATAAAATAGATGAAAAAAAGAAACGGACAAATGCATATAATTGAAAAAAGATTATAGTTATATGGAGCAACTAACGAATGAAGAATAATAAATAATGAATATAAGCTTGAGAATTATATTTAACTAAAGAATGAATATATTAATACATTACTAAATAAATATATAGAATATTAAATATGCAATAATTTTAATAATTTATATCATAATTAAGATTACGTAATATAAAGATAAATGAAAAAAGGGGAATTAAGTAAGTAAATAAGTTTATAATAGAAAAAAATGATAGAAGTATGATAAACTAAATACAAGAAAAGAATTGTAATGAGTATAGAAAATATAACTGTAGAAAATATGAATGAGAAAAAAAAAAATGAGACTTAATAATAAATCTGTAAGATATTGAAATAAAATAAAGCGGATACGCACGTATAAATGATCATAAAAAGAAAGAAATTAAATTAGGTAAGATAAGGAAATGTGAAAGAAACTACAATATAATAAAGATAAAAAAAGATTTTGGAAATTTTAAAGAGAGTAAAAAAGTATACCCACCCTCATATTTGAAGCTAGAAGTTCACTATATACTTGGGTGAAATAGTCGATATAAGTAAAAGATAATAATAATTAAAAAGAAACTAAGATAGTGAAGATATCACAAGGACAGTGAAGTAAAGTATTAAAAAAATCTAATATTAAGTGACAAACCAAATTATAGAGAGTATAAGCAGATGAAACTCAACATAAGAATAAAATAACATATAATTTAAATCATAACAATAATAAAAAAACTATTTAATTAATAATTGAGAAAACACACAATTTGAAAAAAAAATTATATATAAAAATAACTAATAGTATAAAATTATTATTCCAATAATATAAAAGAAAGAAAAGTATGAAAGTATTAAAATATAAATAAAAAGAGTTATAAAATAGTAAAAATACTAAATATGTGATAGATCATAGTATCAGGTTAATAATATACAAAAGATAAGAAAGTGAGGAAATATAATAAATAAAACGAATTAGATATATAATATTAATAAAAATACATATATAGAATGATAATATTCAGAAAATAAGGAGATACATAAAATATTACTAAAGTATAAAGGAAATTATAATGATGTAAACAAAAATTTGAATAAACAAATATATATATTATTATGAACACTAACGAAAAAATATCATTATTATAATTATGTATAGCAATATAAAATAGGTAAAAATGCAATATGTAGAAAAATTCTAAAATAATACTATAAATTATTATGATTAGTTTATAAATAATGAATTTATAATGTAGGTGTAAAGATAGTAAGAGTAGTAAATATATATGTAAGAATAAAAAATTAAAAGACATGGGAATGTATAAAGGTATTAATATACTATAGGTAGGAGAAAGATAAATAGACAGAAATGAGAACGAAAGAAGAACGTATAGAGCAAAAAAGAGGCGAAGAAGTAATTAAACGAGATTCGAAATAGAAAAAAGAGAAAAGAGAAAAGTATAGAGAGGTCCCAGCGAGATGATAACTGTAAGAAATTAGGAGCAGCGACCTTTAAAGTACAAGTGGGAGAGAGATAGCAAAGAACAGCATTAACAGAAGCTGAAATCAACAAGAATAGAGAGCAAAGTAATATAGTAAATCTTAATACAGAAGTTAATAACGTAAAGTAGGAGAAAAGATATAGCAAAGCCAAAAAGAAAATAAGTGTAAGTATGAAGAAAAGGAGATATATAGAAAAATGATTGGGATTAAATCAATAGAACAGGAAAAATAAGTAAAAAGTAGTGGACAGATTAAAAGAGACAACGATGAAAAATAATATATTTATATATAAAAATAAATTAATGTAAAGAAGAGGGATAAAATATGTAATAAATAAAGTTAAAAAACCCTAAATAATAAATTATAAAGAGGTATAATAAGTGTAAAATAGGGATTATGTAAAATCATACTATAAGAGATGAGAAATAAAAGAAGAAAAAAAAGAGGAGGATAAGTATAGAAAAAAAGGGGAAGACAGAAAGAAATGAAATGCCCTAGAATTGAGCAAGCATAGACAGATAACGAAAAGAGAGAAAATGTTCGTAATTAAGTCATAAGATGAAAGACGCGATGGTGGAAGAGTATATAAGAAGAAGATATAGTGGAATATGTCAGATAAAAAGATGTTGAAAGAGAATAAGAAGGAAAGAAGAGGAATGAGAAGGTAGGAAAAAGAAGGGAATGGGAATGATAAGCGGAAAGGAGAAGGAGGGAAGAAGTAGAAGGGGTTAAGTAGAGATAAAGGGAGATGAGGAGAGAGAAGAAGTAGAAGTCAGAGGAAAGGAAGGAATGGAGAAGAAGGAAAAAGAAAAGAAGGATGAAAAGTAGAAGAGTAATAGAGGAGAAATAAGACGAAGAAGCAGAGAAGAAGAGAAAAGAAAGAGGAGAAGGAGATTGAGGTAAAAAAGGAGAAGACAGAAAGGAGGGACATAAGAGGAAGAAAAAATGAAGAGAAAAAAGGGGGAGAGAGGATGAAAGAGGGAGAATAGAGAGAAGAAAAGAGGAAGAAGCAGAGAGAAAGAAGATAAAGAAGAAAAGGATAAAAGGAAAAAAGAAGTAGAGGAAGAAGGCAGAAGGACGAGAGGGTAAAAGATATAAGGGAAAAGAGAGAAGAGGGTCCAAAGAGAGAGTGAAAAAAAAAACATATACCCAAAAAAAACATAGAAGGATAGAAGATAACAGATCGAAATAAATAATCAGGAGAAAAAGAGGGAAAATAAACAGAGAATATGCAGAAAGAAGATTCAACTGTTACAATGCGTAGAGAAGAGAAAAAAGGATGAGTAATAATGAGCAGTATGAAGAGAAGAGTTAAAGAGTAGTAGCAATATCTAATTAGAGAGAAATAGAAATTTAACTGTAATGTAAAATAATAAAATTAAATTTAAAAGTAATAAGAAAGAACAGAACATAAAAAAAACGAGGGTAAATAATATAATAGTTAAAATGAAAAATCTAAAAGTGGACTGATATATATCTAAATTTATAACCAAAAATGGTATAAGGATGTAGTATAAAAGAAAATTAGTAGATAAATAAAAAAGAGTTATATAATGATATTGTATAATATATATAAAATATAACAATTATATCTAAGATTATATAAATTTAAATAACTCGCTAATATATAAAATAAATATATATATAAAAGAAAAACGAAATATATAATCAAAATATCAAGTAGACAATTGGAAATAAAATACAATATAATCTAAAAATAAAAAAAATAAAAAAGAATAATAAAATATTAAATAAGATAACTATAATTAAAAGAACTACTCACAAGTAAATAATTATAAATCTATACGAAAAACTAAAAATAATATAAGAAAACTAAACAAGTAAAACACGTATAATATAAAATATCAATGAAAAGGATATAATATAGCAATGAATAATAGACCTTAAATAGTAAAGATGGATTAATCATATAATGAATAATAATATAGTAAAGCAAGAACATAATCCAAAATATAATAAATTAATAATAATAAAAAAATGATAAAGTTAAAACAAAGGGTATTCAAAGTTATATGTAAGTTGTACTGGTCGTTTTATGAAAGATATATAACGTAATGCATAAATCAAGAAAATATAATTAGCCAGAAAGGTAAATATAAGATGTGATAAAGATGAGTAGGAGACAAAAAACTAATATAATCTGTAAAAATAAAAATAACAAAGAGACTCAACGATTTAAATATAGAGTAGCAAACAAGATAAGAAAAAGAAATAGAAGATATAACTAGCAACGAGATAAAGTTAGCATAACGAATGTGAAAGAAAATAATTTTGATCGATAAGTTAGTTATAAATTAATTAAAAAGACCGGGTGAGAGTAATGAAAGCTAACTTCGAGCACGAAAAGAGGAATGAGTAGGGGTTAGAAAAAAGATAATATGAGGTAGGAAAAGAATAATTCAAGAATAGTGAAAAGGAAACTGAGAAGGGAATAGAATAAACGGACGAGGTACAGAAGATTGATGAATGTCGATGATAAGGAGGAAAAAGATTGAGAATATGTGAAAAAAGTAACAGAGTAACAGATAATGAGTGGACAAGAAGTAAGTATTAATGTAGAAATAGTAGAAAAACGGATAAGTCAGAACACTTAGATGAACGAGAGTAAAAAGAAGAAGGGATAGTAATCAGTCTAAAAAAAAAGAATATATAGTGTAAATTAATAATTGAAGAAAAGAAGGAAAAAAAAAACAAAACAGAAAAGAGTATGAATGGGAAATAAAAAAAAAGATTTAATTAGAATCAAATTTAGAAATGAAACAAGATAATAGACACAGAGAATATATATATAGAATAGAAAAATAAGTCAAAGGAAAAGACGAATCGTGTAGAAACGTTAATGAATACAACATAAAAATGAGCTAAAGTGAATGGAAGATACGAGATAAAGAATAAAGAAAAATAGATAAAAAGGGTAGGAAATAGAAGTTAAAGGGACCGAGAATGAAATAACAAGGAGAGAATAACTTAAAGACAATAGTAATAATAAATATTCGAACAAAAAGAATACTAATAACACATGAGAAACAACAGATACATGTATAGTCAGATAAAAAAAGATTGTAAGTAAATCACTGACAAAAGAAAAAATAACAGAAAGTATAGGTAAATTTAATTTATAAATTAAGACAGATAATATATAAAAAAAAATAAATCCGAGTACAAGCACGCTAGGAATAATGACTGATAATATGTAAATAGAGGCAGAATATATATCCCAAAAGGCAGTAATAATGATAGATATCAGCTAATAATATAAAAATAAGATATAAAGGATAATATGGGAAAGACAAGAGAATTAAAAGAATAAAGGAGAGGATAGACTGAATTACAGAGAAAGATGGCATAGTAGTAGATATATAAAGATGGATAAAGATAATATTAGTAGAAGAGAACAGTAAGAAAAAGAACGAGGGTGAGAATTGAATAAAAGAGATAATCGGAGGGAGACATGAAAAATAACGTAGTAGCGTAAATGGGAGAAGAAAATAGGAACAAAAGGAATAAAGGAGACAATCAGGTATGAAAACAAAAGGCTTTTGAGTACACAGGCGAGGAAAGAAAAAAGAAAGAAAACGAAAAAAAGAGACTGAAGAGATGCAAAAAAGTGTTATGAAGGAAGAATATATAGAACGTAATTAAAATAAGTGAAGAAAAGAAAGAGATAAAGTAAAGATAAGCAGAGTAAGAGAGGAGTAAGGAGGAAAAGAAGAATTAGAATATGAGCTTATAAGAGTCATGGAAAAGGCGCAATGGAATATAAAGAAAGGAAAAGGGAGAAGAGCAAGAATGTAGAATAAAAGAGAAAAGAAAAAAAGAAATGAGGAAGCCGAAAGACGAGAGATTCAAGGGAAGAAGGTAACATGGAAAAGAGAGTGAAACAGTGGACAAAAAACGAAGTGAAAGGAACACAAAGAAAAAATTATGGAAGAATAGTCGGGTAAGAGAGAAAAGAATGAAGTTATAGAGGAGTAAATATGAGACGATAGAATAAGAAAGAACGACCAAAAGGCCAATATAATGATAATGAGGAAGAAGATAAACAGAAACAAAAAACGATGAATAAGAAGCGCACGTAGCAAAAGAGCAATGCAGGAGGACAATTGAATTCAAAGATGTGACAAGTGATAGATGATAAAAGAAGACGTATAGGAGAGAATAAATATCAAGCAAGGTATCATTAGTAATAAACTAAACCGGGTGAAGAGACAGTGAAGCAACAAAGGAAAAAATCAAATACGTAAATAAAAATAAGAAGCATAGCGAGAAAGACAAAGAGAGGAAAGAAAGAAGAAATTATATGAAAAAAGATGACATCTATCGAGGGTAAGGAAAAATGGAAAAAAAAAATAGGAGCGACAGAGAGAACAAAAAGCATGAATGTGGCAAAATACTGAAGAAAAAGAAGAAGAAAGTTATAAGGAAAAAATAATATACGGGACCAGTGAAATAAAAAAAGTTATTGATAAAGAATAGGGTAAAGTGAAGTCAATTATGCATTATATATATAAAAAAATAATTTTGAACTAAATGAGTAATAATATAAAGCTACTGAAATAAAAAGCTACAAAAAAAAAATAGAGACAATGTATTAAATTTAACATAGAACAAAAATTAGATAGTATAATTTAATATATAAATATACTTAATTAGGAAATATATTTATGAGTAAAACCAAGATAAAAAATATAAATAATACTAACAAAAGATAGTTAGTCTCCTAAAAAACAAAACAAAGACAATTTATAATAAAAATGAAATAATAAATGCTAAGTATAAAATAGATACACAATTATCATTATATAATACAAATCATTAATAAATTCTAATTTGTTTGATATACGTAGATTAAGATAAAATATATAATAATAAAAAGATATAGATAAATAAGAATCATAAAATGGACAATATGATAACTTATCTGCAATAAAAAGTAAATCTACAAAAAAATACGATTTATGATAAAAGATAAAAAAAATAATGGAGTAAAATATTAAAAATAATCAATAAATACAATAACTAAGACATAAATAAATAAATATAAAAATATATAAAAATATATGTAATACATTATTATAACAAATGAAAATATACTAAAATATACAATCTAAACACCAACAATAAATTTATTAAAAAACAGAATAAAAATATAATATTATGTATATAAAGTATACGAATATAAATTGAGACAATATAGAAGATAATTAAAAATATCAAATTAGAAAAAACATAAAATAATTAAAAAATTATATGTAAAAAAAAAAAAAATCGAAAATAATATGAATAAAATAAACAAATTAATACTAGATATATAAGATAACTCTTAATTCATACCTACAAAACTATTATGAACGATAATATATTTTAAAAAATTATTAAATAATATGTATAAAATAAAAATTACTAATAGTAAGTTACAATGATAAATGATAATATTTTTGCACGATAGAATGTAAACATATAAAATATAAAAATAAATAAAATACTATAAATAAAAATGAAATAAGATAAAAGAAACTAAATAAAGAATAAATATAAATTGATGGAGGTATAAAAGCAATATGGACGAAAATTGAAGTCGTGATAGATGGATGTAAGGATAGTTCAAAGGATAGACATCAAATAAAAAAAAAAAGGTGAAAAATATATAAACGTATATAAATATCACTTATAAAGACTAATTAAACAAATCGAAAAGAAGAAAAAAATAATAGTTCTAAAGTAAAAATAAAAAGACATAAAAATATAAATGACCATAAAATGTCAGACTGGAAGTAAATGCTGAAAAAATGAAAAAAGTACTAACTTAATAGTAGGGAATATAAAAGAGTTAGATATAATGAAAATATATGCTTAAGGAAAATAATTATAAATAATTTAAAAGACTATCAGATACCGATTAAAAAAATTTAGATGGAATTATATATGACTCTAATGATTAGAGACTATACACTTTAATTTTATAAAATTATAAATATAATAACCAAGAGTATCACTATTATAAATTCAGACATTATATAAGATGAGAATTAATTATATCCGAAAATTAGAAATAAAATATCTTCAGAATAAAGCAAATAAGTTATTATATGAACTGATGAAGAGAATTTGTAACATAAATACAGATGTGAAAGGTTTATTATAGAGGAAAATATCATCCATGTAAATGAAAATCAAAAGTATTAGTAAAAGACTAAAGTGAAAAAAAAAGAAAAATAGAGTGAAGTAGTAACATGTTATACAAATAGATTCCTTGGTAAATATAAAGATCACATACCGAATCCTACTAGGATAAAGATGAGTATAGTCATAAGAGATCAGAGTATGCGAAGCATAAAGACAAGAAAGAAACTGTAAAGATCGATGCAGATATAAGAAGTCATAGTAAAGACATGGAAGTTAGGGGATAGAATAGAAAAAGTAAACATAATGGAAATAGCATGACATAATGAATAATATTAATATATAAAAAAATGTAGAGGAGAGTTATAATATATTGTAAAATAAAATAAATAAATTAATTTAGATAACTTTAAAAATGATATAGAGTAAATTTATATAGAGTAGTAACATAAACTAATAAATACTGTATTCAAAATAAAAAATTAAATAATTCTTTTCGTTTTCATTAATTTAAAAAAATTAACTAACGATATATATGATTAAAAATAATAATACGATCTAAATATGGAAAAATTGAAAATAATCCTAATATAAAAATATAATATATTCAACAAAAAACTTAAATATGATGAAGAATTAAAATAATAGAACAACCATGTTACTCAAATAAACGATGAAGGATAATCAAAGCATAATCAAATAATTAAGAAATATCAATCTGATGGAATTAAAATAGAACTAATACAATCATGCAAAAAATAATCGATGAAATAAAGAGATGATTAGAAAAATAGTCAAGTATTAAAAAGATAAAAATGGAGGGAGAATATTTTTAGCAGGAAAATGAAATGAAACGAAACAAATTTACATAATATAGCGTAATAGTATAATAATTTGAAAAGAAATAACCACAACGACAAAAGATATAAAATAAACTTTAACAAATTAAAATAGTGTAATTTTTTGGATACGGTTTTATATACTCAATCATAAATAAGTACATATAATATGACGTATTTAGAGAGTAAAAAAATGTAATAACTTCATCTATAAATAAAACACTATAAAGTATAATAATCTTAGAAAAATAAGGAATAACACAAATAGCCCCTCCCCCCCCCTCACAAAAAATAATGAAACTCTAATGAAGAAACTATATATAATATTGTACTACCTAAAGTAAACAAATCAATACGCTATTAACTCATAAAACAAGTATAAATACAAAAAGACATATTCCAAATAAAATATTCGTAGGTAATATCATAGATAATAATACCATATGTATGATTGAAAATATAAAAGACGAAAGATGACAAATAAAAGTAATGAAAAAGAATATAGTAATGAGCGAAGATTTTATAAGCAGACAATAAGAAAAAAAATTGGAAAAAACATAAGAAATATAAAATAGAACACGAATTGCATGCCTCGTGAATAATAGTACCAGAAATATTAAGAATTAACACGATACAGAAAATAGGAGAAGGAAAAAATTAATAAAAAATGACCATTAAAAATATAAGAATATAGTAATGAAGGATAAAAGATATGAAAAGAGTATAGGAAAAATAAATATAGATATACGAGTGTGAGAAGAATATATAAGAAAATATCCCCAATAATTAAAGATTCCAACGCTTAATAAAAGTAATAAAGCGTTATACAATAAAGATGAGAGTAAAGAGAGTTAATGATCTTATAAAAATACATAGATGATATTAGTAGTGGAGTAGCATGAAGTGATGAAATACGATGATGAGTAAGAATGAATGATGTAGTATATAATATAAAAAACCTCACAATCAAGAAGTAAGAGAAGCGAGCATAACGATGTGAAATTAGAATAAAATAATGTAACGTTATAGAAAGTATTAAAAGATATTTACCAGTAAAATATATATAATTAATCAGCTATGATTTGAGATTTAAGGAGTGAAAATGAATGGAAACCTGATATACCCAAGGAAGGGAGAAGGATAAATATTGAATTGCGAGAACAAAAATGTATAAAAGAATAGCGCGGCCAGAAATAACAGAGGGAAGCCAGTTGGACGAGCATGTATAGAAGTGATGAAAAAGTTAGACTAGAGTATAATTAAAGAATAGAAAGAATGAGAAAGCGAGGATAAGGTTGTAGTAAAAAAGTAGCTTGAATATAGAGCCTAGAAAAAGGTTATATATAATAAAATATTAAAATAATAAATAGTTATAATATAATTACTATTTTATGACATGTTATCGATTTAGGAAAATATATGTATATAGATATAATATAGTATCATTATGTAATTATTAAGTAATGTATGTAAAAAAGTAGATATAATTGATAAAATAAATTAAGTAAAAGGAGGATAAATAACGTGAAGATGAAGAGATAATCTAAAAAGATAGACACATAAGAGAGCACATATTGTGTTAGAATAAAATAATAAAGAGTATATATTAAAGTGTATAATTGAAGAAAAGTACAGCGAGAAAAAAAAATAAATTTATAGGTAAAACGAGAATGACTACCTACAGTTGTGTGAGCTATATAAATTAAAAGATATGATATAACCCACCTCCACCTAATCGATGAGCAAATAGTGAGCGTGCAAATATAAATAATGTATAAGATCTAGTAATAAGACAGAGGATTAGAGAATAGTATAAAAGGAAAAAAAGGAAAAAAATGATAAATAAAGGGAATCAAATAACAAAACAAGTAGGAGAAGAAATAGAATTGAAGTAATTAAGAAAGTGCGTAGAGATGGGTGTATGATAGGTATAGACGATATATGTCAAAAAGCATAAGGGAAAGAAGATGTAAAATAATATATAAACTATAAAAATATCTTGAATAATGAAGCATACTGGAAAAGAGTAGAAGAATAATAATAATAAGGGAGGGAAATGTACTAAAAAAAAATAAAAAGGTAAAGAAAGGATAGGAGAAGTATAAAGAAATGTGTATAAATAATAAAAGAATAGACTAAAGTTATCATAAATCATAAAAAAGAAGAAATAATATCAGGAAAATAGAATATTAAATAGGAATAGAAAACTAAAAGTAAATTAGTATAGTATTATATAATCTAATAATAGACGTAGAAGTAAGATTATATAATAAGTATGAAAATAATTAATGAATAATAAAAAATATAAAAAAATGGAATATAGCTAATAATATTGATATTGTAATAAATAAAAGTAAATTAATTAAGTCAGATACTGAATAGAAATAAGATAAGAAGTTCTAATAAAAATAAAGATCAAATGCATAACTAACATTATAAGATATATAAGAAAAATAAACACTACATAATATAGAAAAATAGTTGAGTACATAAGAAGATAATAAATGAAGCAATATATATTTAGATATGTTAAATATTAAAGAGTAATAATGCTTATAGATATGAGATATACATGAAAAATATAATAGTAAAAAGAATTAGATTCTGGTAAAATATTATAAAAAAAAGGCTAAGAAATGAAATTATAACGAATTCAATACGGTAAGAATAATAGAAATGAACTTTATAATAAATAATGAAAGAAATATAGAATATAACGATAGAAAGAAGATATGAGAGCTAAAAGGAAAGAACACAAAGAAAACGAAAGTAAAAACTGGAAAAATGATTAGAATTCAAAAGATGAAGAGAGAAAAAACAGTGAAATATAATATAAATATAAAAAAATTATCTAAAATAGTATATAGTTACAAAAAAGAAGTAGAGGATAAGTAGAAACGTTTACGACTAAAGATGAAGAAAGGTAAGATAAAGAGAATAATAAATGCAATAAAATAAATAGACTAAACAATAGATAAGAATGAAAGAGTATAAAGATAAGATTTAAACAATAAATATAAGACAGAGAATTTAAATAAGATGATAATTGAAAGAGAATAAATCAAAATATGAAAGTAAAATAAACTGTAGATAATAACAGCAATGCATTAATAAAACTAGTGTGCACAGATGTAATAGGAAATATGTCAAATAGTTAAAAATCAATAAAATTAATAAATAAGGATGATTGAAATAAGAAAAACATTTATAACATAAAGAAAAATCAAAACCTGTAATAGTAATAATTAAAAAATAAAGTAATATATAGATATATAAATAATAAACGTAGAAAATTTATATAAAAAAATATAATAAAAAATAAAAATATAAAATGAGAAATCATCCTTATACTATAAATGAGTATATATGAGTAAAAAGTAGAAGATAAAGATACTAATATATAAAGTTAGAAAAAGGCAATAATAATTTCAATGGAACAAAATAAGTGAAAGTAAATAAAACACACTGTAATTAAATAGATAGAAACATTATTATAAAAAAAAATAATTCAAGAGGTGCAATATGGCAAAATATATTATGAGCGAAAAAGGAGAATAAATATAATAAATAAGGCAGACAAAATGATAGTGAAGATACGAGATGATGCAACGAAAAAAAGAGAAATCGACAAAATAAGACAAAAAATAGTATGATAATGTAAGACGTAAACATTAAATGAAAAAAAATCATAAGAGTCGAAGTGAAAAAAAGAGAGAAACGTACGAAAAAATAATCAAGAACTAAAATAGCAAGAAAATAAAGCCTGCATGAGGATGTGAAGAGAAAATAGAAAGGATCGGGAGACACAAGAAAGAGAAAGTGAAACCTCGTGAAAAAATCAGAGGCATAGGATCGCAAGCAAAAGAAAGAGCAGAAAGGTGTAAAGATTTTTTGAAATGCACTAAATAGTAAAAAGAGGAACGAAAAACAATACGGATAAAGGAAAGGAGAAAAACGGATATAGAGAGAGAATAACAATAAAGTAGGCGCAAGAAAGAAAAGATACGATAAAAAGTAAAATGGAAAAAAAGAAGAAAACTGGCTAGCGATTAATAAGTATAGGAAGGAAATGAAACTAGGAAAATGGAGCAATAGCGACAATGAAGGGATTCGACAGTCAAGCCAGATATAGATATGAAACGAGAGAAAAGGCATGAAAATAGGAAAGGTAAAAGAGGAAAAAAAAGAGCACGAGGAAACTCCTAGGGCACAAAGCGAGAAGAAGAGTAGATCAACGGGAGGAGTAGCGAAATAGAAGTGGAAGAAAAGAGTTGGTAGAGGGAGAAGTAGGGGGATTGGAAAAAAGATAGGGGTATAAGAGAGAAAAGAGGAATGGATAAATAGAATGTAGAAAGAAAGAGTGAAAGGAATAGTAATAATCAATGAATTTACTGTGTAGGCCTAAACTATAGACGAAGAGTGAAAGTGATATTTTTGAGGTAAACAGGTGCCTAAAAAAACACATTGAAATAGATAGATAGCTAGCAAATAAAGTCTATTATATAAGATCTAGTTAAAAAGTATTAATAATAATAAATATAAGAATTAAAATAAATATATAAAGAATACTAAAAAATATTAATACTCATTAGTTCGTATCTATTAAACTAATGATAAATAAATGCAATTATAAACAATGGTTAGATTAATTTTAGACAGAACTTATAAAGAGAAGAAAAAATATAATGAAATAAATAATAATTACTGTGGACTACTAAATAGTATAAATATAGAATAATAAATCTGAAAATAAATTAAAAACATGATTAATAAGATAATATAGAATAATCGTAATATATGAGTAAAATAAAATAATTAAGAAGTGATTTAATGAGATTATATAACAATTCAATAACTAAATAATAGATGAATATATTGAAAATAACTTGAATTTATAAAGAGAAAAATATAATATAAGAATTATATTTAGTCACAAATGAATTAAGTAATTTTTGGAAAATTAAAATTTAAGAGTACATAACATAAACAATAAATAAATATTAATAAATAAATAATTAAAAAGTATTATAAGAGGATATAATAGATACTTTATTAGTAATTGACCAATTTCATAAATATACACAAAATAGTAAGACATAATTATACCATATAAATTTAAAACATGAGTTGAATATATAAAAGAGTTAATATATAAGTAAAGTTATAAATAGAAAATATCAAAAATAATAAATTATATCATTATCTTTATACTTAATCCAACATTAAAGAAAAAGAAGATATATTATTTATAATAGTATAAATATGTATGATAAATAAGAATGTAATTAATATAAATAAGGTATAAGTTAAAGTTCAAAATATATAAGAATTGTAAAAATAAATAAGTTAAGTTAATTATAATAATTTAATTACGTACAAATTTCCTAAATATAATATCAGCTGTTTTGAAATTAGAATGATGTCAATATAAATAGAGTAAATAATGAATAGTAAAATGAAAGAAATGTAGTATAATCTCACACAAAAATATCATAAAATCTAGTAAAACACAATATAGTACTTAGATAAGTAAGGAAAAAAAATATTTAATTGACTAATAAATAATTATATACGATTAGATATATAAAATAAAATTAGTAACAGATGTAATTTTAAACAAACATCTTATATAAACAATATAATAAAAATAATAATAGGATATAAAATAGTTATACAATATGTTAGATAAAATATATAGTATAGAATTTTTAATAGACTTAGATTATATGTAGTGATAGAAAGAAATAAAGATATAGAATGTTTATGAAGTATATATATATTAAAGTAAAGAATTAAAAGTAAAAGAAGATAATAATAAATCGATAAAGATCTAAATAATGAATACAAGTCACTATGATAGTAGAAATAAAAGCGTAAAAGAAGCTGAGACACCGAAGATAGTGAATTTACTCTTCCGCATGGATAAAAAATAAAGTTTAAACAATAAGTAGAATGTGTAGAACGAAATCGTTGAGTGCGTGTGTTATAGAATATTATAAGTTAAACTATTAACATGATATTCAGAGTAGAAAAAAAAGAAGTAAATTAAAAATTTAAAGGTAAGTAAGTATAATATTATAAAAAGGCGCAAATTATAAAAAAATTAAAGATGAAAAATAGAAAGATAATGAAGCCAGTTAAACGAAATATGAAATAATCATAGTACAACTAAAGTAGACATAAAGAGAACTTGTTTTTTGGAATAATAAATGTATACAAGCGCTAAAGAATCAAAATAGAAGAAATATCTGGCTAAAATCATAGAGTGTGAAGGTATACAGCGAAATAGAGAAGACAAATAAGGAAATTAAAGAAAAAATAAGAAAAAATATAATGTAGATATAAAAAAACTAATATAGAATGGTTAAGATATAAAGAACTAATGTAAAATATAAAATCAGAAAGACTTTATTAAATCAAAAAAATATAGTAAAATATATAAGCATATAGAAATTAATATGATTTTGTTAAATAAGCCAGAGAATAGAATTAGAAAACGATTAAAAAAAATGATACAAAAAAAATACTATAACCTAATCAAAAAATAATTAAATAAATTGAATATAAAAATAAATACTAGTCTTATTAATTATATTATAATATATAAATTAATAAAATATATGTAAATTCTTCAATGAAGTAGTATAATAATGATATACAATAGAAAATAAACCCCAAAAATAAGATATATGAAAAAAATAGTATTATATTGCCACTGTAATTTCACTGAAAAGAAAATATCAGATACGCATTAAAAGGACAATAGTAAAAAGATAAAATGAAGATGCATAAAGTGAAAGTGTGATGAGTCATTATAAAATCAAAAAATATCAAATATCATAATTAACACTTTAATGATGAAAGATATATTGAGAGTATAAGGCATTTTGTCAAAAAAATTGTAACGATATTTATTACGGTTCTAAAAGCAATCAATATTAGTATAAAAAATTGATTATATGACGATTAAGGATAAAAAGATTTAAGATATTTTCCCAGATGGATAAGTAGTGAAATATATAAAAATAATAACAAGTTAAAAAAGCAATAAAAAATATATAGAAAAAGTTTAAAATGAAAATTATAAGATAAATTGCTAAATACAACACATATAAGAAAATATAGCTATTGATATTACAGTAACTAATAAATTGTGTAGAATAATATAATAATAAAAAAATATAATATAGTATAAATAATCGTGAAAAGAAAAAGTATAAAAATCGTATTAAGGAGACTAAGGCAAACTAAAATAAAAATATAAAAACAGAAAAACATATAAACAATTATTAATAAATGACTCAAATAATGGAAAATTGGAATAAAAAATAGATAAACCGAAACAAAGCTATATCATAAAAAAATAAAAATGAATAAAAATATGTATAAAATTTAGGAATAAACTTAAAAAAATAAAATAGATAATAATATCAATAAGAATAGCAGATTCAGTAATAACAATCTAAATATCATAAATAAGGTTAGAACGAAAGCATAAAAGGAATCTAAAGATATGATAGGCATTGATTGAGAATTAATAGAGTGAACCAACAAAGATTAATAGCAACGATATAGAGTATTATGTGATGCACATTGAAATGATATAATAAAACATAATTCTATTATAAATCATATAATAATACTAAAATCTCGAAAAGCCTAAAAATCCGATAAATTAAATAAATTGTGGAATATAAAAAGTATAATTTAAATAACGAGTAAAAATAAGCATAATGATCAAAAGTGAAAAGAGAATAAACGATAGAACTTATATAAAATAAAAAAAGAGAACACTATACAAGATAGTAGTCAGGTGTTGTAGATATATATAAAAAATAAATAAATGTAGTAAAAATACTATAGTAGATATATTATTATATAATACAAATTCATATTAAAATACTATCGAGAACTGATAACAAAATTTAAAAAAGAGATATAATATAAGGACAGATATATGAAGATGTAAGAGAAAAGAGAAAAAAGATCAGATTGAAAAGAGAAAGCACCTTTAATGTAAGTGAAATATAATAATTATGAAGAGAGAGAGAATAGTGTCAGAATATAAACTAATAAATATAAAAAACGAAAAAACCCCAAAAATAACTTACGAAAAAGATATAGTAAGAATAATAGGAAAAGAGATATAAATGTAGACTATATATAATAAATATTAAAAACTAAGTATCAAAAGGTGTTAGAATAGAATAAAACTTATAATATTGGATATATAATACAATGGAAATATAAATGAGGTAGAATGTAAATAAAGAAAAAGTAAATATATAAATATTAGAATAGAATGCAACCAATGATGAGATAGGAAATAAATCCTGATTATGTATAACATAATACCTATAAGAGTATAATATCGAAAATAAGAATTAGATAAGTATATAAAAACTTAAAAATTGAAAATGTCTAATAGACTAGGAAAGTAGTAAGAACTAGTAAAATCAAATTATACCAAAAGAGTACGAAGTGAGAGAGGCTATGAAATAATACAAAGTTGTAAGTAGGTAATAAAACACTCTAAGTGGAGTACGGATAGCAAATGAAAGTAGAAAAGAACAATACCAGATAAAGATTAAACGAGGCAGGTATAGCAATGAGAAGTAAATGATTATGAGTGTTAATAATAGAAACTAAAATAATTCGAGGAAGGAATAATCGGGGAACCGAAAGAATAAACAGAATAATCTAAATAGGAAACTATGATTATAAATAATTTAGAAGCAACGACATAATTGTAAATAAAGTTTGAACTGCAATAGGTAAAAGGGTTTGTTTTTTTTTTTTTTTTTAATTATAATAAAGGATGAATAATATGTGCAAAATACTAACAAATATTAATATTATTATATAAGGAAGTTTACATAGTAGATGATGAAATCAAAATAGAAATAAGCGGAGCTAAGTCAATGATATAGTCAAGATAGTGTGTAATAGGTAAAATAACATTGTATATCAAGGTAAAGCGTTTTAAATAATGGAGAATAAGTATGATTATTATAAGACCGATATGTATGACAAGGTATGGAACAAGTAGAAAATCGAAAGGGACGAGAATCTGTGAGTCAATCGAACAGGAATAAAGAGGTGATAATATATTAGGGATGAGAGCATATAAAAAATATGAAAAATGAGCAAGATGTAGCGGAGGAGAATACCAAAAGAACGTAGAGATGAAAATCTAATGAAAGAGGCTGTACATAGAAGAAGGAATCGAGAGGATGAGAAAAAGGGGGATGCTGAGTAGGGAACGAAGAGAATAATAACTGGATCAGGGAACAATTAGAAAAGGAGAAGAAGAAGAAGAAGAGAAGAGAAAGAAGAAGGGAGGACGTAACATAGAGAAGAGGTGAGAGGAATGTAAGGAAGAACAGTGAGAAAAAATATTGCGAGAGTAGAACAGCAAGGACACACAGAGAGTGGTAAGAAGAAAAGATAAAAGGAACAGGATGAGTAAAAGCAACAAAAGAACTAACTAAGATAATAACTAATAAAATGAATTTGACAAGGAAGAAAAGCGGTTGTTAAGGAAAAATTAATAAACAACTGGAGAAATAAGAAACGAAGATTGTAGACAGAGTGCTGAAGGATCGTAGAGCAAAAAATAAAGTATTAACGAAGAACGGTAGAGTGTGAGAAATAATTTATTTTATGCATTAGTAGATGAGAAGACAGAAGTAGATAAACGTCATATTGGAGAAATGTATTAATGAATATATTGAAGTAATGAATAGTTATATAAAAAAAAAGTGTATAGTAGATTATTTCACTAATGAAAGAGTATTATTAATAATGGATTTATTTAATGAGAGAATTATGCTTTGTAGAAAGTTCATGTCATGGATTAGAATGATTTGTGTGAAGGTGGGAAAGGTTCTAATGAATTACAATGAGTAAGTAGTGGGGATGATAAAATGTGTATTAGAAATCAATAGGATATAGAAATAAAACACATATTATAAGTATAGTAAAATTATTTTTTAATAGTTTAGTTATTTATATAGTAATAACTACCAAAATATACAAGAATATGATAAATAATATAAAGAAGTAATAAATAATATATTATCAATGGTATATAAAAAGTTTTAGATATAAATTATATGAACTAGGGAATGATTAAGGCAGGATGGCTAATGATAAATGAATATGATATATTTGAAGCGATTGCAAAGAATAAAAAAAAGACAGCGAATAAAAAAAAATAGTGATAAAATAAAAAAGGATACAGAAAACACAAAGGCAAGTTAAATATAAAAATATAGAGTGTTCTAAAATATAACAAAAGAGTAAAATAAATAAAATAGGATATGCAAGAGATATATAAAGTTTTTATATAAATATTAACATAATGGCATAATATAAATATCAATAATAATGAACTAAAATCGATAGAAAATGATAATATATAGAGTATAATATATAGTATCTAATAAAAAAATAATAATACATACAACTTGACTGTGAAAGGTGTAGAAAAGAAAAAAAATATGATGGTAAGTAATACAAGGAATAGGACATAATAGAGATAAAAGAAGAAGCAAATAAGAAGCTACAGAAAATATTGATTAATCGTAATATAGACGGGAACGTAATAATGGAAATAATGAGATATACATATAATGAAAGTTAAATCAATTCAGAAAGTACAAATCAGTAGCTTATAATGAACAGAAGAATTGGAAAGATCGTAAGGAGAAGAGAAGTAAAGTATACTAGTATCCGGCGTTAGGACATAACGTAAATAAATGAAAAATTATAGGTTAGTAAAATAATATGCATTAAACCATTGATAGGAATATGAAGTAAGAAATGAAGAAATTAAGCATAAAAGATAAAAATGAGAAAAACAAGGAACGAGTAAACGAAATAAAAAAACAAAAGATAGTAGGAGTAAAAGGGAAAGGAAAATAAAGTAATAAAAATAAGGCATGAATTTAAAAATATAAAATAATCTACGTTAAAATTATATAGTTCAAAAATATAATGACTGCAGTATAAAATCTAATCTGATTATTCAATAAATATATTTGATATATAAGAATAATAAATAAAATTTAAATCCATTAACTCATATAAAAACTATATGAACAAATAATTTTAAGAAATAGGCATATATATAGGAAATATAATGAATAGACAAAGATTATAATAATGAAAACGCGGTTGAAGATACATAAAGTGCCATAATAATTAAATATGTAGAATTATATTGACGAATCCGATTAGTATAATGTAATATTGAAAACTAACGAGTATGAGGAATTAATAAAAATATAATCTTAAGTGAGAATAGAGAGTAAATAAAGAATGGTAAAATCACAAAAGAAAAAAGTAAAAAAAAGAAATAATTTTATATATGACTTGAAAAGATAGTAAGTAAACATACAGAAGTTAAAGTATGAATAAAAAGAAGTACAATATGAATAAAAGATTGTAAACTGATATATGTCACGGAATTTAGATCGGGTTAAGAAGATGATATTTATAATATACGTTAGTAAAAAAGTAAATAAATAGAAAATAAAGATAAGAAATGACAACAACAAATTATGAGAAATAAAGAGGAGAAACTAAAGTCAAAGTAGAATAAATAATGGTAAAAAAAAAATAAAGGAAGACTATAGAAGGACTATGACTTATCAGTAATATAACAGGAATGACGTACCAGATGAAGTGATGAACAGAATTGAAGAAGAAGATGAGAAATCAGAAAAGAAACTAAAAAACTAATAAATAGCAAACTAAACGAATTTTTTATACTAAAAAATACGCATAATCCAAATATTAAGTATAATTAAAATATGGATATCATAATTAGAATCAGTACAGGTCAAATTATATATAATAAAATAAATCATCAAAAGTATAATTATATATACAAATGAAATTAAAATATAAAGAAAAAGACAGAATCAACGAATATAAATTAAAATACAATGCAATAAGAATAACATATAAAAGAAGAACATAAACCATAATAAATGGAGAAATCATGAATTATAAAATATCTAATACATTAAATTTAAATAATACTAGAAGATTATTAACAATATATTTAAATACAATATAATTATAAATAGGGTACAATAAGATAGGCTATAGTATAAAAATTTAGAGAAAATATACAAATATAAGAAATAACATTAACATGTTTATAAAATGATAGCTCAGTCGGGCCGGCAATCTGTAAGCCACGCAATAATATGATCATAATTAAATCAACCTAAAATATAAATAATATTTAATATATAATCGAAAAGATATGACTAAATATAAGTAGTAATAAAATGTATAAGACGAAATACTATATGAATAATAAAAGCAAATGATATTAAAAAACAAAAAAACAGTTTATTCATAACAATAAATATCAATCAAATATTAATTTGACGATGAATATTGCTATCAATAATAAATTTTATACGACAGATGAAAATATATTATTTAATATATACAATATATATATGTGTATAAAAATTATAAATAAATATTAATATTTAACCTATATAAAATTATCAAAATACTTATGACTATACTATATGATGAGAGCAATGACAGATGATAAGAAAAAACGTAAGATATCTAAAAAGTAATATAAGAAGTAAGATTGATGAATGATATTAGATAATTTATAAATTTACTTATAAAAAAAATTATACATTTTATGTAATTATATTATACAAATAATAGAAAGACGATATAATAGATTTATATTGAGATAGAATTGAACCGAGAGTGTATTAAAATCGATATATATAATTTATTGATATATAATGAAGATAATGTGAAGTATTTTGAAAGGAGAGAATAAGAGGTTGAGTATAGATAAAGAGTACGAGTTAGTAATTAAAATCGATATAATAACACTACATTATGATTATAAGAATTTAAATGAGTAATAGCAGATATATTATATATTGATATATTATTAAAAATAGCTAGCGCCGTTTTCAGATTATAAAAATAGAGAAATATGGTTAGTATATATAAAGAATAAGTTAATGTAATTAAAAAATATAATAGTAGAGTAGTTAATAAACGTAATAAGAT
Organism: Cepaea nemoralis; assembly: GCA_014155875.1. NCBI lineage: Eukaryota > Metazoa > Mollusca > Gastropoda > Stylommatophora > Helicidae > Cepaea > Cepaea nemoralis. The sequence goes on along the minus strand of JACEFZ010028404.1, from coordinate 463,478 downwards.
AAATGGTGATAAGATAATAGAACAAGTATCTAAAAATAAATGTTATAGTTTAGAAATGTATGTCGATATAACAAGTTAAATTATGTCATAAATAAAGTTATGTATGTATTTTAAAAATAAGAGGGCTGAGTACTAAATATATTATATTATAATAAAGGTAGTTAATTATATACAAGATATAATATTGATATATAATATATAAAATAGAATAAATTGACGGAGTTTATTATTGTATCATTATGTATTTGTATTGTAATGGGGATATAAGAAAGTATAATATAATGTTGTATATATGATATAGATGATAACAATTATTATAAATATATAGATATAAATATAATAAATAAGGATAATTAAATTAATTGAAATTATTTCATATTATAAAACTGTTTTTAGTAAATGTAAATAACTTAAAAGTAAATACATTTTAAGAATAATATTATACATAAGATATAATATATAATAATGTATTATATAATATATAATATATGTAAAATAAATATTATATTTTAAAAAATAAAGTATGATATATTCAAATGATATATTATATTGATTTATACTTAAGTCTATATATTAGATTAAAATATAATAGATATAAAAATATTATTAATCTAAAATAATATACAGTATAATGCCCTTTTTAATATATTGAAAATGATAGTATGAAAAATATGATTGAGGGCGATAATGATATATAAGAAGTCATGATATATATATTATAAAATAGAAATAGTGTAATATAATAAGTGATAGATATAAACAATTCATCTTGTAGTAAGAACTAGTATATATTACTACATAATACTATTATTAGGATATTCATAAAGTAAAAATAAATAATATATTAAAGATATATACTAACATTATAAACTATATATTAATTGATATATAAATAATTTATCTATGATCAATATATCAACTTAAAAGTATAGAAACGAATAGTGGTGAAATAACATGAAAAATTGAGATAAATTAGAAATAGGAGAATCAAGTCAAGATAAGTGATAATACCGCATAATGGAGTTAAGTAAAATGTTTAATTTTCAATTATAGGATATAGATCCTTATAACTATATCTACTATTAATGTAAGATTTAATCATGATAATTGAAGTTAGAAATAACGGTATTATTAAAAATTAATTAATATAAGTCGCTGTAAAAAAAAAATATAAAATATGCATAAATGTAATTAAAAATGTAACAATGTATTAAAAAGAATAGATGTATTAAAATACTAATACTGGAATTATTATAGTGGAGGGGTAGAATAATATATATAAGATATGAAAAAGAATGTATTATATAATAGTAATATAGGTAGAAGAAATAGACTGAGGATATAAAATATTGAGGAATTATAAAAATAATATAGACAGAGAGTGATATATTAAAATGTAGTATGATAACAGAGAAAAAGTTAAAATTATAAAAAAATATAAATCTAATAATAAATAATTAAAAAAATGGATTTGTGAGTCTTTTATTATAAGACCAATGTAGAAAAGTAAAGTGAGAATAAAAATATATATAAAAAGATAAACTATATAGTAAAGTAAATATAATAATGATATATAAATATAAATTATAAATATTATATATAATTATTATATATATTAATTATATATAAATATTTTAATATTGATTATATAAAATTAATTATATATAATATTATACATTATACATTAATAACTTATATATTAATAAAATAGTTATTATTATATTATAAATATTATAATATTATGATAATAAAAATATAATATATTAAATAATTAATATATAATATTATATAGGATACAATATAGTAATGATAAATAACATACATTAATACTGGAATAAACTAATATAATAAAATTATATAATTAATTAATATCATAATTCTAAAGAAAGTATAAAAAAATATTTAAGTGAACTTATGTCCATGAGGTCGAGCGGAATAATGGATATGAACGAATAAAAAATGAAGTTAAGTAGAAATAATTTAGAAGATAAGAAAAGTAGAGTGTAACGTTTATAGAAATATAAGGTATAGATAATAGAAAATAAGATTTAAAATAAGTATTACATCTATGTTATAAGATATATAATATATAAATTATATAGTATGCACAACATTAATAATATATACTCAAATATGAGAAAGTATAGAAAATATAATAAACTATGAAAATTATGATTTTATAAATATATTTGAACTAATTAGCTCATTACAACAACTTATTTATAAACAGAGTTATAACGAAATAAGTATAAGAAGGTATGGATAGGTTTATTATGTAATAGTATATATTAAGTAGTGAGGATTATAAAATGGTATTGCTGTGCATATAGCGGAGAAGATAACGTCTAGTATATGAGTAGAAAAGTAGATATAAAATTACATTGGATATATTGTATCACTAGAGTAGAATAAATTAAGTGTATCATAAATATAAAGAATAGTAAGTGAGCAGAATAATGATATTAATTGTAGATAAATCATTTATAAAAAGTTTTGTATGAGAAAGAATATATAGAAGATATAAAGATTTATTAATAGTTTATAATTAAGCAAAAGTTATTTAGGTCTATAATTAAGAAATTACGCAATTGGATAGTATAGACGGACTAGTAAGATTAAGGATTTATAATAATATCATAAAATAGACGTATATTTGAAATAATGATTATTATACTAATATAAAAAATTAGAATAAAGTATATGATAGTAACAATAGGAGATAGTAAAATGAAAGTAACTGTTATGAATAAAACATAGAAATAATATTATTATATGAGCCGATAAATTGAAAAAGAATAGATTAGCATAAATGATAGTAAAGTCATAAGTTATAAAAAAAGAATATTATAGTAAGTCTATTTATATGATATCTCAAGAGATTAAAAATACTGAAAGTATATATTAATTGAATCGTTAATCTATGCTGTTAAATAGAGTTATAGTTCGATGTAAAACGATTAGAATTAATAATTGATAATATTGGTAATTAGTTCATATATAATTGCTAAATTATGTAGAAGATCATAATAGACAAGAAATTAAATATATAATAATAACATAAGTAGAACCATTTTGATTATATTAATATATATTTATAAAATATAATAAATAAACTATACTAATATTAAGAAGAAATAAAATAACAACAGAATCGAGGGTTTAGAGAGTTTTTATAACACATCAGAAGTGAATAAGAGAAAAAAATAAATATAAGACTAAAAATAAGAGATAGATTGAAGAGATTGATTAAATATAATATATATATATAGATAGTTTAAATAAATAATTATAATTTTAATAAAAATTAAAAATAATCTACAATAAAATATATATTTATATGTATTAAAACATCTATAACATTACTATATTAATTATTAGATAATCGAAACTAGATAAATAAAAAAATTAAAATTAAATATGAACAATTATCCAATAAAATACTATGAGATTGAATTTGAATATAGATATAACATTAAGAACTTGAATTGTTTTTAAATGTAAGTATAATAAAGAAAATATAAATATAATTTATAGATATTTTTTTATAAATAAATTGTAAATAATTAATATATAACAATGTATATATATAGGAAATATAAGTATATTATGAATAATAAATACTGAAATACAATATTATAAATTAATAAGTAATTTTATTAATTAATTAGTAGAGCTTAAAAATATAACATAAGATGCCTGAAATAATTAATGATATCATTAGATTTATATGAACATATAATACTCACTATAATTATTTCCTGAATAAAATAATTAATTAAAAATATAAAATGAAATACAGGTAAACTAGGGAACATACACTTAACTTTTATATGTTGCTAAATAATAAAATAATAAATATATGCAATGCATATATATTGAAGGTAGAATAAATTATTTATTTACGATAATAAAAAAAATAAAAAAAATTTATAAATAGACTTATATAGAAGTTAAATTATATAATAAAACGGGAATTTATAATTTATAGATAATATATATTACGATAACATATATATATAATAATAAAATGAATGTATGTCTAAAAAATGAAAAATAATGTAAGATAATATTTCAACATTAAGTAATTATTTTAATAGATTATATAACTGTGTTTATCTATTATAATAGATATATATAATATATAAATATGAAATATAGTAATAGAAAAATAAATAATAATCATAATAAAAGTGCTATAAAAAAAATTAATAAAATAAATTACATATAAGTGAGACTATGAATTAATCTAACATATATAGGATAAATATATGAGAGCACGAATAATAATATAAATAATAATAAAGAAACCATGAAGTAAAGTTAAATATAGAAATGGACAACGTATATCTTTGAGTATATATAGATGATATATAATAATTCTTTGTATGTTATAAATAGATAATAATATTAATATTAAATATATATGAAAAAATTATTAACCTAGAACTAATTATATATATAATTATTAAAAATAAAATAGTATTAGACTTAGTATATCGAACCAACGAAGTATTTATATAAATAAGTATAATTAATATATGAAATAATTAAAGTAAGTATATATTAATAACAATGTTAATCAATATAATTATGTACACAAATAAGTAAAATATAAAGAAATTACATTCAGCAATATTGTTCTTTGATAAGTATATATAAAAAATACATTCCTTTTTAAAATTATAATCATTTTAAAGCTAAATTTGAAAATGAAATAATTATAAAGTTTATTATAATATAGATGTATAAATTAATCATTAATAAGCAAAAGGTATTAGGTATGTAACTAAAATAATAGATTAATGAATATATCAATTCACTAATTTTATCAAATATATAAGTTATTGATCAGAATGATATTAATTAAGACTACTATATATTAATTAATAAGAATAAATAATACTAATATAATATTAAAATTAAAGATTACTTAATATAATAGCGTACGTATACCTAAATAATAAAAAAAAAGTAATTAATAGTAAAAAGTTAATGAGATATTCGACAAGTATAGTATATTGAGTATAAATGTAAGAAATAGTATAACAAAGATAAATATAGTAAATAATTCAACCTATAATAAGAGTTAACTATAACTTAATCTATATTACTTATGATTAACGAAGTAGTAAAAGATTAAATAAATGTATAATACACTTTCATTATCGTATAATAATAGGAGTTTATTAATATCAGTTCTATAGTTATAGAAATGAAACTATTTTACCTATTAAATAGGTATATATCACTATGTAACTGAACTATATGATATAAGATAATGTTATAAAATCAGAAACTCGAAAGATTTGACAAGTAATAAGAAATGATAAAATAATTATATAAACTGAAAATTAAATATAAAGAGAAAATAGAAAAAATGATATAATGAAAAAAAATTAGAGTAAGAAACAATGAAAGTAAGGATAGAATAAGAGATAAACTATCAATTCACTTAAAAATAAAGAATAAGTAACACGAAAGAAGGATAGCACTTTAAAAAAATATTATAGATCGAAAAAGTATTATTATATAACGTGTATAACTAATCTGAAAACTTAATAATTAATATATTATAAATACTATAAAAACAGTATACTCACAAAATAATAAAAAAGTATATAAGTTTCATTTAAAGAATCCAGGTCGTATTCATATCAAACTTTATATAATTTATATAGTATAAAAGATAAAATAAATATAACTATATATAAAAATTTTCGTATATCAATATATAAATAAGAAAGTAATTCTTGATATAAAAGTTAAATAGAAGTAGATATAAAAATACTAAATTTGAAACTGTAAGAAAATGAAGGAGAATATGAGTGAATAAAATAATCTATCAAATATAACGTAATAATTATAAGCATTATCATAAATATATCTTAATTACAAATAATATTAAATAAATTATATTATATAAATTATTAATAAAATAAAAGATAACAAATAATGAATATATTATTTCATTAATAATTTAATAAAAATTCACTATTATACCAATATTATATAAAATATTATTAGATTTATAAATATGTATCATAACATAGTAGAGTATTATCAATATTATTATTTGTATTGTTATTAAATAGTTTAGTACATTAGTTGAATAATATTACGATATATTAAAATATAAACACATTCTATAGACTTAATGTAATAATATGCAAAATATAGAGACCGAATGCAGTTTGATAATAAAATTGTAAATATGGAAGAAGATTAGTATCCGGGTGTAGATAAATCATAAATATAATTAAATAAATAAAATACGAACGTGAAAAATATGGCAAGCATCATATAATAAATATACAAAGTCCATTAATTATTATAATATATGATATATATACTAATATAATAAATATAAAGAACAAAAAGTATATGTACGTTACAATTTAAACTCATGTTATATATAGTCAAAACGATATAAAATATAATAATAATCATTACGCTTTAAGAATATAGCTTTTATATAAATATATTATAGATTTAATAGTATACAGTTGTTAATTAAAATTTAGAGATAACTTGTTGATGATTATGTGAGATAAAAAAACTAATAAAACGGATTTATAGATATTATGATAAGGCAAAATAATATATAGCATAAAGTTTATTAAATATAAAATAAATAGTTAATAGCTAAAATAAATTATAACATAATATTTAAATTATATTTAAATAAATTAATGATTCAACAAAAGAATTGTATAATAATGATATTTTATAAAATAATCTAAATATAATAATTAATATTAGTAATTGTAATTAATTAATAAATACAATTCATATTAATAAATATTATGAAAAAAGTATAAACTATCATAATTATAATTACTTCATCTATTTACAATTAACGTTAGAAAAAGATATTACTGATATTAATATAGTGTGAATACAGAGTTTAGTTTAAATCTTATCTTAATGAATAAGGAAATAATTAAAATATTAAGGTTATATAAAATCGTAAAAAAATGTATATTATAAAAAAATGTATAGAAATATCAAACTTTTAATAAATATAATATATATTATTTTGTAATTTAATGTTTTTAATAAAAGAATGATAACTTATAAAATTTTGTTTTTTTGGGTGTATAGATATAAATTATTAATTTATTAACTATTAGTTATGATAAGTAAGATACTTATTGTATGGACAGAAGAAGATGAGAATAGAATGAGATTAATAGATTGTATGATAGATATTACAATATATAATTGTATATATAATATATAAGTTTAATAGCATATTTATAAAAATAAACAAAAGGAAAATATAATTATTATTAGCGGATATTAGATAGATAATATATAAGTTAATCTCTATAGATTTTTTTATTTATATAAATAAATTCTTAAATTACTATTTATATCTTTAAATATTGTAACTTATTAAAATATATATGATATGTATATTGTAATGAAAAAACATAAAAATCAATGTTCTATTATTTAACTAATTTTTTAAATATTATAATATTAGTAAATTATTATATCATGGAAAAAATTATTCATATAAAATAGTTTATATTAAATACAATTATAGAAGTTTAATATATTATTAATATATATAATACAAATTTAAAATAGTTAAATATATAAATATAAATGAAGTAGTATCTTAATCATTAAATTTCAATTAAATTATACTTATATATTAATAAAAGTATAATATATAATATAATTTCCCGTGGTTTGGAAGTAATTGTTTAATGAAAAAATTTTTACATATGGAATTTGTATCTACGGGGATGCAATAAATAACAAATCAAAGATAATAATAAATTTAAAGTATTGAGAGATGAATGTGAAATAGAGTAAATGTATATAGAAATCTAATAATGGATTTTATAACAACTAGGAAACTTGTCTCTTTTCTGAATAGATTGATACAAATTGAAGTGGTTAATAAGAAAAGAGAAACAGAAAGAAAAAGAAATATGAGTGAACATATATAAATGTAAAATGGAGAAATAATATGCTATGTGATAAAAAGAAAATAAATCTGAAGAACCTATATTTAACATTCGAATACATAATTAATAAATGATGTAAAAATGTGATGAAGATAACTATGGGGAGACGATTATAAGTGCCAAAGTAAAATTAGAGGATATAGCAAAAACTAATATGATAATAAACTAAGGGTAATCTGAGATAAAAAAAAAAGACAATTGCTACATAAATAGTTGAGATAAATATAACCTTCCACTGATAGCATTAAAAGATAAATGGACTAGATAGCATAAATAATCTAGTGATAAAAAGAGGTAAATGATATATAATATTAAAAATGAAAAAAAAATGAATAATAAGAAAGTAAACACTGATAATAAATAAGTAACACATTAATGGAGACAGAGGAGGGAATAGAAAGAGAAAAAAGGAGAAGAGAGAAGGAAAATGGAGAAAGAAAAAAAAAGGAAGTAAGAAAGAGAATAAAAGAGGAAAGGAGAAAAAGAAAGAGGAACAAGTAGAGAAGAAAAAGGAAAGAAAATACGGGAGTAAAAAGGAAATGAGATAGTATATGCAATAGAAGAATATAAATTAAAAAAATAAGGAGATGAAGATATATGATATTGTAAACAAGAGGAGGTGAATAAGAAAATAAAGAAGGAATAAGATGAAAGAAAAAATGTAAAACGGTGAATCATAAGGAGGGGTGAAGATCGTTTGTGGCAGAAAGGTAAAGAGCAGGAGAGGAAAACGCGGATAAATAAGAGTAACTCCTGTAAGATTATAATTAGTATAAAAATAATAAGAATACATTTATAATTAACTAATGTGAAATTAATACTCTTATATGTAAATTAAATAAATTAATAAAATATTTAGAAATATATAGATAAATAATATAATGGTAATCAACTCGTGTGTATTACAATTATGAAATTAAAATAATTGAATGACATAAATATGTATGATAAAACTACTAATATATGTTTATATAATTATTAAAGTATGTATTATAATAAGTACACTAATATATAAGCTAATTAATAAGCATAGAAAATATATATCTATATAGTGACTTAATATAAGTAATTAATTTATATATAAGAACACAATAAATATAAATAGGAATAAAAAAAATAAGAGAAAAAGATAAATAAAGAAAGTTAAATAAAATAACATCATTATCAAATAATAAAAGATTGTAAGAATTAAATAACTAAATATAAAGTAATAACAAAAATAATTATATGATTTAACTAATAACAATTTAACGTTAGACAAATATATATATTAGTTCATTAAAATAAATGAATAAATATAATAAACATAATATGGATAAATAAAAAACATATACGAACTGTACATTAAAATAAGTATTAAAAGGAAAAAATATACATAAACAAAAGAGAAAATAAATAGAGTAGAATTTGTGAGATGGCAAAGTGTAATTTAAAATAGTGAATAAAAATAATAAACGTAGACCTGAAAAAATAAGTCGAAAATATAGTTATGATCAATGTTATGAATAGAAAAAAATAAAAAAATATATATAATGAAATTTAATAAAAATATAATTAATAATAATAGTTAAAGTAAAATATTATTATAAATAATATGAAAAGTATATATTTAGTATAAGTAATGAAAATATATAAATATACGCTAAAAACAATAATATAATATAAGTAAATGAAATAAAGCTTTTATTATATAAATAAAACTATTATTTGTGTGTTTATATAAATGATATACAAATCAACTAATTTTGTTTGAAAATATTATGAATGATATTATATGAATAATTATAAAAAAGAAAATTAACGAATAAATCAACAATAAAAAAGGATAAAGAAAATAAAATAATTAAATGACAAATAACATAATAAAGACTAATCAATAGAATATTTAAAAGTAATAATAGGAAATTATGATCTAATAGATAGATAATGAATTTACTTGAAACAAAACTAAAGAAGGTAATAGTAATTGGGAGAAATTCTAAATTAATAATAATGTAGAATTAGTTGAGAATATATATTAATATTAAATCATCAAAGTAAAAAGAAAAAAAATAACTAAAATATAACAGTCTCTCGTAACAATACTAAATAATTATAAAATATATGAAATTAATTTATCTGGATTATAAAATACACCTAATATGTTTAAAAAACTAAATAAGGAAACAGTAAGCTTAAAATATACTACAACAGATATAAAATGTTAATAATAAAATAAAATATATAAAAACAACAAAATACAAATAAAAAAATGATCATAGAAACAAAAAAATAATTTAAGAGTAAATAAAATAATTAATCGGAATGAAAAATGATAGTACGAAAATTAATGATAAAATATAATAATTGATTATAATAAGAAATCTAGAAACTATGTATAATTAAAACTAGACTATGATGATTAAAACTTACTGAAAATAAGTTGAACGGGTATGACTAAACGAAGTATAGCGTAATATAATGAGAATAATACAAAAGAAAATATCATAAATGAAATATGATAATATAAATGTAGATAATATACGTAAGTAATAATATTATGAAGTAAAAAAATCTGTATAATATTAAAGGATATGATATAGAGATAAATTAGAAAACACTACACGTTATAAATGAACACAATAAGCAATATAAGAAAAAATAAATTAAGAAAAAAAAGAAGAGTAAGAACAGTGAACAATTAATTTAATAAAAGAGATAGTAACAGAAAGAGTAGAATAGTAAGAAGGATAAAGAGGGAGAAAAAATAAAAATTACGAATAATATAAGTGAAAATTAGTAATTAAGAGAAGAAGATAGAATGGCAAAGACAAATATAGATGACTGATGAAGTACAAAATTATCATATAAATAAATAAAAAATAGTCTACAATAATAAGTAAAATAAAGAATAAAGTTATAAAAAAATAATTAGCATAGTAATGTCTATGAAATTACAATAAAATATAATAATATGTAAAAAATTAGTGTAAATTAAGATAAAATTTAAATATATATTGTATCGAGAAAAAATTATCATGAACATTAGTTATAAAATAAAAAAAAATTTAAAATATATATCCTAAATAAAACAGAAAAGAGGTAACAAATATCTAAAGTAAATATAACACAAAAAAGAAATACCTCTAGACTAATTAATTATCAAAATAATAATTATAGAGAACAAGAACAATAAAACTAAATGATATATTCTAGTCCATATTATACAATAATAAAAAATTAATATAAATAAAGTAAATAATAAATATAAAACGTATAATAAGATTTAAGTTAACAGTAACGAAAACTAAACCAATAAGAGATAAAATAAAAATTTTTATATGATAAATGAAAAGCATACCAATGAAAAGAGAAAAAAAATATGTATAAATGAATTATAAAATAAAACATCCGTTAATTAAAATATTAAAAGCTACAAATGCAATGAATAATAAAAAAACAAAAAAAAAAAAGTTAGAAGCGTAAAGATCTATATAAAATAAATAAAGTTATAAAATAAAATAGTAAAAAATATGTTGTGAAAACAACTATAGATATCACAAGATAAGAATACAAATGATAATTTATAATATTAAGTATACAAAAATAACTATTATATATAAAATAATTAAGATATAGAGGAAGATAATTATAATGTAGATAGACTATAAGAAGATCATAATTAATATAGTAATATTTATTATAATGATTATAATAAGAATAATGAATATGTAAGAAGAACTGATATAACTAAAAATGATTGTAAAGAAATAAAATAAAAAAAATATAAAGAATAATGAATGGTGAGAAATAAAATAAATAAATAAGATATTTAAAGAAATTATACGTATTTAACAAATTTAAAACAATATGAGTTACAAAGATAAAGTAGAATGTTTTCAAAAACAATTATAGAAGCAAGAAATTTGAAAATATAAAAAAAGATTGGTTTAGTATAACGAAAAAATATAATATATAAATACTAAATATAAATAATAAAATATAAGCTAGTTATTAAAAAATAAATATTAATATTATAAACAAAATAAATAGAAACATAAAAATAGACTAATAAAAATAAAAATACAATACATATAAAAAACATAATATATAGCATGATAAACAAAATACAAAATATAATTAAATATTATATAAATAAAAAAGAAATAATGGTGAAAGACTAAAAATATTATAAACAATAATAATAAAATAAAAAATATTAACAATCATTTAAATATATTATAAAATATTTATAATATATAAAGAAGATAATGTATAATAGCAGGTATAATAATTACCAAATACAGAAGGAAAACATATAAAGAAAATTAGAATATAGAAGAGAAACGTAACTAAATATAAACAGTAAGTAAAATAGGATATTTAAAAATCATAGAAAATGAGTAAAAAACAAATCATATAGAAACACATAAGAAAATATAGGTATATACAGTAGTTAATCGCAATAAATAGTTAATATAAAAACGGAAAATTATATATAGTATTTTAAATAAAATGAATATAATATATAAAAATTAATTAATATATTAATATTTATTAGTACAAAACAGTAAGGCTGCTTTAGTAATGTAGATTAAAAGCTGTACCGTATATATCAATATAGTGTATAAATAGAGCAAAAACATAAGATATAAATAAAAGGTATTAGAATATAAAATATTAAAACATAATAATGGAGAAGTAAAGATGTAAGTAGTAATATATACTCAATAACTAAATTACTAATGTTAAAGAAAAATAAAGATACTGTAACCAAATAGTAACAATATTTAATACTGAAAAAATCAAGAACTTAATGTGAGAAATATATATAAAGATAATACATTAGCTAGTAATGATAAAATGAAAGATAAAAACATAAATAACTATAGATAGATATAGATTATAACAATACAAAAATAATGACAGAATCATAATGAAGGATTACAATTATATAAAAGAAAAAAACGAGTAAATCGATACAACGAGCTTAGTTAATAACTTATCTAACTGAAAATAATAAACTTTAGAAAGAATAAAGAAAGAATAATCAAACAGCCTCAGTATAATTTTGTAAAAATATATAAAGTTATGTATAAAAATTAAGAAAATTCATGAGGATCAATGAAGAATAGAGAAAAATATTATAAATAAAATATTTTATAATCTGAAAAAAAATAAAAGAAATTAGAATGTATATATGGAATAGGATACAAATGTTGGCGTCATTATTAAATATCAAAAGAGGAAAGACAAAAACATAATAAAATGCACAGAATAGCAATGTGAATATATGTCTATGACATAATAAAGTAGAAAATAAGTATATAATCTTTGTTCTTTTGTTTTTTTTCTTTTGAACATAAAAAAATAAAGAATTAATATAATATAGAAAAAAATTAAATAAATTTACAAAGGGATGAATACCCGTATAAAACATAATACAAATACTAGTATAACTATAATCTTATATCAAATAATTATACTTATGAAATGTTTTAAAATGTATATAAATAAGCAACATTGACCTAATAATAAAGCTATAAATACTAGACGTAAAAAAGATAGAGAATAAATTAAGCGAAAAAAGAGATAGGCCAAAATTAGTTGGATATAATTATAAAAATTAAATTTCTAGACTAACTATAGATAGTTAAAGTGGTAAAGATAAAATAAATAGAATAAAGATTAACAAGACAAAACGGATAAAGAAATATAGAAAATAGTAAATAGTAAGTAATATGATAAAAAAAAAGTACAGGAATATTATAAAATAAATATATATAAATGAAAAACGTTATAATAATAAACATAATTTGTAAAAAATATTCCATATATTCTCGCTAATAATCAAATTAAAATCATTTTAATTAGAAATGAATAGATAATAATATAACATAATAAAAATGAAAATCAAATAAATAAGCAACAAAGATCAAAAATCAAAAATTATACAATATATTACCAATTAATAAAAATAATTGTAATATTACTGTTAAAATAAAATAAATAAAAAAAATCATAAAATAAAGATTATAATTATAAGTATAACTAAATTGGAAATTACATAAAAATAATTAATACTGAAAATAAGAGTATTTATAGAATATAAAATAATGAAGTGTAAAAATGAGGAACCAGGATAAATATGAAAAGAGGGATAAATGATATTAATGGTTAAAAAAAAATAAGCAAGATAGATAAGTATAATTTAAAAAATATCACTAAAGTAAGGTTGGTTATAAAAGTTAAAATATTATAAAAAAAAATAAAGAAGTTATTATAAATAACTAACATAAATATAAATGATAGATGTAAGTAAAGAAACAAATAAAATAAAAATAAATAAACGACGACTATAGATACATGAATTAAATATAACAATATATAAATATTAAAATATAGTTAATATATACAAAAAAAGAATTAACATAAAAAGAAGAATAATCAAAAAAAAGAAAATATATTAAATAAGAATATTATAAATAAAAAATAAGGAGAACATATATCTGCAAGAATATAAATATAGATTAATAATAAAATACTTAGAATCAAAAAAGAGAAAAAATAAGCTGAGAATAAATGATATTGTACACAGATGAAGAATAAAAAAAGTAGAGAAAAATAAAAATATAGACAAATAATCAGAGTAATAATAATTAATCACATAATATAAATATAAAATAAAATAAAAATATTAATATTTATAATAAATAACACATAAATTCCATTAAAAGAGAGAGAACAATATATACATAAATACGGTACTGAATTAAGTAAACTAAAATAAATAATTAATCATACACATATTAAAAAGGTAAATAAGATAATAAAGTAGATTTGGCAGTATGAATAAATATATATAAGTATAATATAAATAATACATTACTAAAAATAAAAAATATAAATATTGATAAAGATCGAATAATAAATGATAGTCGTAAAATGTATAGTAAATTAAATAAAATATAATAATCAATAAATATTATACATACTAAAATATATCTTAATATACAAATAGTAATATTTATAATCTTATATATAATAAGAAACATCAGATCAAAAAAAAAATATATATATATGAAGAGTGAAAAATAATAGATAAATAGTAGTATAACCCCTTGACAAATAACTAGATATGAATACGTTAAAAAATAAATCAGGTAATAATAATTAAAATTATATAAATAAAATGATAAAGATTAAGTAAATGGTAATTAAAAATTTAAATAAAATAAATAATCTGTAGAAAAAAAATATAGACGTATGAAAGATAACAATTAAATAATGCTAAATAAAAAAATAATTATTATAAATAAATAATATAAATATAAAATTATTAATAAACAAAAATAAAGTAAAAAATATTACATACATTTCAGATAAAACGAAAAACTAAGAAATAATAATAATAATCAAAAAAAAATCATGAAAGCGAATAAATAATTGAAAGAAAAAAAAGTAAAAAAACGGAAAATCTATAAAATATAGTGACAAAAAATATTATAAAAGTAACAATACAAAAAAAAACGATAATATAATTGTATGAATTATTAAAAGAAAAATAGGAAAGTAAAATAAAATAGAAAAATATAATATAGAATAATATTATAATAATATACAATATAATAAGTATTTAAATAACTATGAGGACTAACAAGAAGACAATACTAAACAATAAAAACTAAAATATTATAATAAATGATAAAATAGAAAGTATAATAAAAGAATAAAAAATTATAAATATTAGTAATAAAAAAAATAAATATAATATGAATAACTAACATATCAAGTCCATATGTTAACATAATATAAATATAAACATAAACTAATTAAATAAACATATGAAAGATAGTAAAAACTTATATTGATAAACTATAAATAAAGAAAAAAAAATAAACTAAAATATTTCCAGAAAAAATAAAATAATGAGATATATAAAAATATATATAGAATTTATAAAGAAAGAAATAATTAATATTGAAGACAATAGAATATTAAAAATAATAGAGATAAAACAGTGATTAATAATATGACTAGAAAATTTTCATTTCTAGACAATGAATCATAAACAATTAAAGGATAATAACTTGGAATAAAATAATAAAAGAAATAAAATCACTATAAATTAACAAATAGAGTTTATTATAGCTTAAATAAATAAATATGAAAATATAGGAATAAAAAGAACTATAGTGTATGTTCATATGCACGACTAATACTTATGAGTGAATATGATATGGATAATGATAAAGAGGGATAGAAACAACTTTGATAAAATAAAATAGTAAAAATAGTGATAAATGAATATAGAAATAATGTAGTAAGAGAATATATGAAAATAAAAGTGTAAAAAAAGAAATATAGATAGCGGAAAAATGTATAAATACAGTGGAAGCAGAATAACAAGAAAAAACAACGGAGTTAATATGATTATGATAATTAAAAGATAATTAGAATGTAAACTTACACAAGAGGAATATATAATTAAAATAATAATAAAAAATTCTAAAATAAGAATATAAAGTATAAAATAAATAGGTATAAGTATTAAGAAACTAATGAAAATAAAAAGAAATAATGAGAAAAGTAATGGATAAAGTGTAGAAAAGATAAGTACTAAAAGTCACGAAAAAAATAAAAAAATGACATATAATATTATAAACATGATAAAATAATAAGTGAATATAGTAAGATAGTGAAGATTGATTGTTTTAACAAAAGATATAATAACAGAGTTACATAAGAAGTGATATAGGAATATAAATAATTTTGGAGCCCTTATATAGTGATCAGTATATAATAAAATATTGTAGTACTATATAAGGGTTAAATTACTAAATTGTGATGTGTAATATTTTATAAGATGTATCACATATAAAAAGCAAAGGGATGAATAAAAAAATAAATTATATAAAAGGAGTAGGAAAGTGGTAAAATTATAATAAGGAAGTAGAAAAAATGGATAGGAAAAATTGAAAATAGTGAGTGAAAATACACTAAAAAAACAAAAAACAAATAAAATGATAATTATATGAAAATAAAATTAATGTATACCTGATATGAGTAAATAGAAACAATGGAAAAAAACTTTAGAGTATGAATAGATAAAAACAATTAATAGAAGAAAAAAATAGAAGAATATTAGATATAATAAAATAGATTATATGATAAAATAGACGTAAAAAGATAAAATAATGAAATAATATTAACACTAAAATTGAAAATAAGTTAAGATAAAAACTACTAATAATGTAATATGAATCAAAAACGTAGAACGAATAAGTATATATAGGCAAATAAACTAAATAAATTTGTATAATAAAAAAAAATATGTGAAAAAATAAAAATAAAATCTTATAAGCAAAAAAGTGATCGAATGGATGAATCAGTAACAAAATAGTATATTGAATATAGAATTATACATAAAACGAATAGAGCACGAAAAGAAAACATATATAATAATATAAATGAAATGAATGTACGAGTAAGAAGTAAAGGATAAAAATAATATATTATAAAAGAGGATAAGAGTCATAAATAAATTATAACAATCTAAAGTGTTAGAAAAAAAAAAAATAACTTCAAATATAAAGAAATAACTATTATTAATAAAATGGTAAATAATAAAAATAATAAAAAAAAAAGAAATTAAAAAATGGATTAAAATTGAATTATATACTATAGGAAAAATAAAATCCCAAATCTAAGTATTAAAAATATATATTAACAAAAGCAAAAATGGTGAAAGATCATATAGTATGATATTAAAAACCAATCAAGTATAAAATATATGAATACAAGATATCAGATAAAAGATAGTACAAAAATCTATAGATACATAAAACAAAATACTTGTAAAATATAATACATTAAATAAATTATATAGAGGAAAAAACATATATAGATTTTGTCTTATATACTTGAAAAACTAAAAAAATTTCTAGACAAAATTGAAAGAAAGATAGAATTATTGATTATTTAGAAATAATAAAAGAGATAATAAAATCGTGAAGTTAATAACTATAAAATAACTACAAAACTCTAAGTAAATAAAATAATAAAACGATAAATAGTATAATTAAATAAATGGATATAAATACTGAAATGTGCAAATAATAAAAGGAGATACACAAATATAAATTACAGATAAATAAAAATATATAATAAAAATAATAATAAATTTAGAATATTAATATAACAATATAAAATGAATTTACCGAAGATATAATATATACTTAACTATAGAAACAATTTAAGTATCTTTTTTTGCTAAAACATGGAGTAGTGAAAAAATTAAGAAAAAATGAAAGTATAGATAGAAAATCAATAATACTAATTAGCGAAAACTGACATTCCCAAATATATTAACTAGGTGAAGGTAGTAATATGAAATAACTAGACACAAGATAACAAGTGATAATAATAGAAAATCGTATAATAGCCAGAGTATGAAAAAAATTTAAATAAAATTAAGTAATAAGCTCTACGATATAATCATGTGAGAATTATTACTTTATATAGTCCATATAAATTACGTGGAATATAAATGTTAAATAATTAAATAGACGGTAATAAAGAATAATAACAATCATCATGAAGATCAGTAGCAGACACAAAGAATGAGGATAAAAATAAACTGAGGAAGGAAATTATAAAATAAAGACGATAATATGGTCATATATATAACTATGATATAGTAGAACAAATGAACTAAATTCGAATTAAGTAAAAAAGAAAAATAAGAAAGTAGTAAAGTATAATTGTGATTACACCTAACTATATAGATAGTAGATTATAGAATTAAAGTCAAAAGATATATAGAACACAAAATGAAAAATATAATTAATCAAAAGATATTAAAACTAAGACGAAATAAATAGCCAAAATAGAATATAAAAGACACTAATCTAATAAAGTAATAAACATGTGAGTAAAACTAAAAAATGTACAGTTAAAAAGTAACTAGAAAAAATCAAATAAAAACGTTACTTAACTTAAAAAGATTAGGGGTACTTTAGCAATTAACAAAACAGATAAATATCTATGAATAAAGAAAAGTAAAATAATTAACTGAGATGAAAATAAGCAAAAAAGTTACTAATATAAATAAATATAAATGACTAGAAGATATAGTCTATAAATATATTGAAAAATAATAGTAAATTATAACTAAAATGATAGAAATATAAAAGGAGAGGTAGAACAAAAATCTAGATAATGGAAGATGTATAATAGATCAACAAAAATGTTTTAAACTACAAAGAGATTGAAAAGAAAATTGTAAAGTCACTGAATGACTATAGAAACTATGATGAATAATATAAGAACTGAAAAAATATAAAGTAAATATATTGTAAAATAGATAATAAATAAATAGTTAACTAAAAAATTTATATTAATATATCTTTTATTATATAATTACTATCGAATATAATATACTTTAGATCCTAAAATATAAAAATAATAGTTAAATACAACAACAAAATGAATAAGATAAAAATAAACTAGATAATAGAAAATACATTAATAAAGTGTATATAAACTAAAATATAGACGGAAAAAAAAATGTAAGTTTAAAATAATATATAATATAAAAAAAATCCGTTTAAAACTAATAAATCAGAACAGAAAAAAAATTAAAAAGTATTGAAAAATTAAAATTATTATATCTAGAATATAATAATAAAAATAAAATGATAAATAAGAAAAAAAAGAAACATAATATTATTAAATCAATATACAATAAAAAAATATAAAATCAGTTATAAACAACATAAACATATTATGAAAAGATCTAGTAATAATGAAATAAACTTAATACTAAAAATAAAAAAAGTAACAATATAAAGAACTAATAAAAAAGAACAAAGTGTATTATAATTGTATATATTGAATAAAATAATATAATATGTAAACACAGATATAAGATATAAATAATCAATATAGCATTTAATTATATGGAATCATGCTTATAGATACTTAAGTATAGTAAAAAGAAAATATTATATAAATATCAATATAAGATTGACGACAAATAAAAGAATAGTAGATATAGAAATAAAAAGAATAATAATAAAAAATATATAATAAATAAAAAATTATAATTTATAAAGATAATATAAAAATAAATATACTGAGAGGAGAGAAGATTTTTTTTTTTTTCTAAAAAAGAATGACATTTATAAGATGATTAAAAAATAGGTAAAGAAATACTAATGCATGATAATAAAAAAAATATAAAATACAAAAAAATACTATATATTTAAATGTAACATAATGAAAACCTAAAGTAAAATACGATAGTAAATATAAAAGATATAATTAATATTTAATTTTGCTATACAAAAAAGTATAATACAAGATTATAGAGAAGAACAATTAGGAAAAAGGAAAAATATAAATCAATACTAAATAAATTATATTAGGTAAAATAATAAATAAGAATTAGTAGATTCAAATAATTTAAAAGAAAACAATATGGATCTGTTACATGATATAGTTGGCATTATAAATTGTAAAAAGAAATATAATTGATTAAATATATTAATAATATATATAATATTATTATAAGTATATAATAAGATTAAAAATATATTATAAAATTTAAAAAAGATATGAAATTTATTAAATAAGAATTAAAGATAAATTATAAAATTAATATGAAAAATATTAATAGTAATTTGATTATAAATAATAAATAATAATAAGTTAAGTAGGATAATAGATATAATTAATATAAAATATAATTAAAAATAAGAAAGAATATAATAGTGATTAGAATTTATAAATTAATATTTAATAAATAATATATATAATGTAAATAATAAATATATTAAAGTGTAAATAATATAAAAATAATTAATAAATTTTAAATAGGAATTTAAAAAAGTGTTTGATTATAATATGGATATTAATATGATTAATAAAAAAATAATTAAAAATAATAAAGAAAATAATTATTATAAATAAATTTTTTAATTTAGTATATAATAAAAATTAAAAGTATTGAAAAATAATTAAATAATATAATATGGTTAAAATATAATATATATGAATAAAAAAGTTATAATAATTATAAAAATTTTAAAATATAATAATAAATAAAAAAAAAAGATATATAGTTATAGATTCAGATTAAATTTAATATTAATTATTAATTTAATGAATAAAATATTATATTATAAATAAAAATTTAAATATTATATAAATTATTATATAAATATGATAGTATAATAAAATAATAAAATATAGAAATAAAAAATAAATTAATATTTAATAATGTATTGAAAATATGAGAAAAAATTTATTAAAATTAATATAAAGTAAATAATAATTATGTGAATAAAAAATTATATTTAGGAATATTAGATAAAGGAGGTAATAATTAATAAATATGAGATGTGCTATTATAATGATCATAGGTAAAAAGAAGTTGAAAAGTTAATTATTAATCTATAGATAAAGATAAAAACGAAATAAGATAATAAGGAGTAAACTACGAAGAATAATAAAAAGAATATAGATAAAAAAAATTATATAGAAAAGAAAATGAAACATACTATCTAGAAATGAGGTTTATACAAATGTAAAATAAAAATATATATATATGGTAAGGACGAAATAAATCAGAATAAGAAATGTATAAATAATATAGAAATAAAAGTGGGGTAACATCGCTAAATAGAATAAATAGATAAAGATACAGAATACTTCAATCGAAAATAAAATAAAATAGCAGAGATATGAACCACAGAACATATAAGTAAGGAGTAGATGGAACATAAGAGCGCAGCCAAAAGATACAGGAATAATCGCATGAGAATATAATGACCAGATTACTAAAGTTAAACATGAAAAAAAAATTTAATAGCCAGTGGTAGAATAAAGCTTGACATAAATATAATGTAAAAAAGACTCGAATAAAAGAATAATAAACAATTAAAATGAATAAATAACATAATATAATAAATGTAATTTTAAAAAAGTAATTATATATAAAGTATATATAATTATAAAAAAGAAAAATCGATAATATAAATCGAAATATAAACAATAGAGCAATAATCCCTATAAATATATATAATAAAAATACAGATATGAAATATAAATAAGATCATGAAAAGATAAATAATACTAAAAATAAAAATACAAGATATACAAATTGGATAATAAATATAAAAAAAATATGGGATATAAATAATAAAATAAAATAATAGAAAAACATATATATAAATCTAATGATATAAAAATAATTGTAACTGAACAAATATATAAAATAAAAACATTACAGACTAATAAAATGATAATAAATAAACATATGTGAATAAATAAAGATAACAAATATAAGTAACGAAAAGATAGGAAACTCTAAAAAATAAAAAATAATCAATAATAATATTAGAGAATATTACATAGATAATGAATAATGATATAAATAAGACTCACATCCAGATTATAGGACGACAACTCAGAAACAATAAATAATCGCGTAAGTTAGAAAGGTATATAATAATAATGAAGTATATTTAAATGAAAAAAGCGTTAATAATTAAAAATTCATAGTAATAGATATAGAAAAAGAAGAATAAATATATATAAATCAAAATAAGGTAAATTAAAGTGAAATATACAATATAATATTATAGTATATAGATAGCTACAAATTTAATAATAAAAAATCTAGTAATAAAATAGTGATCAGTAATATTATAGCGACATATATAAACAAAAAATACTGAAGATGAAAAAAATAAAAATTTAGGATGTAGTATAAAAATAAGAGAAAATTTATAATACAAATGGAGATAAAATAAACTAGTAGATAAACAACATGCGAGCAAAGCAAAAGAAGAGCTGAGGAGAAATAATGTAAAAAAAATTAGAAAATAATAAAATCAAAGTTAAATAATAAATATATAAAACAAAATTAGACAAAGAATAAAGATGCAAAATAAATAAAAATAATAAAAGTTGAGATAATGATATATAACATCAAAAAAGTTGAAAATGTGAGAAATAATATAAAATAAATTAATAGAATTATATATATCGAATTTAAAAAGATAAAATGAAAATTAAAAAAAATATAAAAAAAAATTAAATTACATAATTACACAAACTAGTAAACTAAAATAAAAGAAATAATAAAATCGATAAATTAATATGAAAAAAATAATAATATATTCAATGATATAAATAATATTACATAATATAAAATAAAGACATAATGAATAGATAAAATATTAACAATATAATAGAATAATTTGGTTTATAGAGGATGTAAAATAGAAAAGAAGAATGTAAAATATAGCTTATAAAAGATGAGTTGAAATATATGATAAGGTGATAAAGAGTAAAAGTGATAAGAATTAAATATTTTTAGTAATGAATGATATACAGAGAATAGTGATTTGGATAATCAAACCGTTAAAATATGACATTTTAAGTAAGTGTAGTATCAGTGAAAACTACAAATTTAGTAGACGAAAGGATAGATGAATGATGTGAATATTTATAGGGTTAGTTAGGTTATATAAATAATATTTAACAGAGTATTAAATTAGTGTTTTGAAAATGTGAATGAATTATAAATATGTAGAGTGTAATAACTAGTAAAGGTAAATATTTAAAAAAGGGATAATAATTTAAAATGGGAAGGAAGGGGGGGGTGCGAAGAGAATAGAAGGAAAAGTGGAAAAAAGATATCATTGAGCAAAAAAAGAAGGAGATATATAAAGATAGTAAATGGAAAATGGTGTTAATAGGATGTGATAAGTTGTGAGAGAGATAAGGAGTGGGGATGTAGGGGGGTGGTAAGGTATGGAAAGAAAAAAAAAAGTATAGATATAGTAAAAGAAGAGGAGGAGAAGGAGATAATAATATGAAAAATGAAGAGGTAAGTAGAATAATGAAAGGGAAGAAATAGGAGAGGCGGAGTGGAGAGGGTAAGAAAACAATGGTTTATATACAAATTAGTAGTGATAATTAATTTTGATGATAGAAATAAGTAAGAAGAATAAATAAAAAAAGAATAATAATGAAAATTTAAATAGAGTAAAGGAAAGATTATAGAGATAGATAAGAGAAAAATATGATATGATGTAGAAACAAGAGAGAGAAGAGGGAAGTTGAGAGAAAAAAAATAGTAAGTAGGAATGTAGGGAAGGAAGAACAGGGAGGAAAAAGAAGGCGGGAGGCGTGAGGGAAGAGTGGTAGAGAGGAAAAATAAGATTATGTGTGTTGGATGATGTGGTAGAAATATTATTGTGAATATGTTTTATTAGTAGGTAGAAAAGTAAAACAAAAGATTGATGAGTAAGGAGTGAAGACTGAGACAATGGAAAAGGAAGAGATTGAAAGAGAAAGAAGTATAAGAGAAGGGACGATAAAGGAGGAAGATGAGAAGAACAAGGAAGAGGAATCGGAGGGAAAAAAGAGGTAACGAAAGTATAGGAAAGGATGGAAGTGCATGAGGCGTATTTATGAAACGTAGAGGTATGAAGAAAATAAGAGGTTGAAAAGAAGAAAGTAGGAGAGAGATAATTGAAGTGGTAATGAAAAGTGAGAATGGGAAATAAGGAAATGAGAAAATGGAAAAATGAATGTGATTGGTAAGAAGAATAATATGAACAGGTTATAAAAATTAAAAATGATAAGGAAGATGTAAAGAGAGAAAAAAGAAAAGAAGAGAATTAATATAATTGTTTGGGGGTTTTGGTTGTGAAAGTATTGCGAAATGAAAAGGACGGGATGAAACATGAAATATGAGCGAGAAAGGTGAGAGACGGAGAAAAGTATGATGAAAAAAAAAAAGAAGTGTGAGAAAACGAGTAGTTGAGTAATATAGAAGCGGTAAGGGACGGAAGATTTATTGGAATAGTGAAGAAAGGTAAAGAAAATAGATGTAAAACTTGAGTGAGTTAAGGAGGGGGTGTTTGATTAAAAGATAGATTATAATAACTTGGAGATAAGAATGGAAGGAAAAAGTGGGAAAAGAAAGCGTAATAAGAAAGTTGAAGTGAACAATGTGAACGGTGATATATAAGAAAGTAGGAAAGAAGTAAATAAGTTGGATAGATGTGTATATATGATGTGTTAAGGGGAGCGAGAAAAAGGGGTATGTGATAAAACAGGTAAAGAAAAGAAAAGAAAAATAATGAAAAAAAGGAAAAGGAGAAGGGATGATGAGTATAAGATTGCGTAAATATATGAATAAAATGATAGGGATATAATAAAATAAAAATAAATATATCGAAGAGTTGTAAATATAAAAGAAAGATTAAAATATAAAGAAGGTAAGGAAGAAAATTAGGAGAGAAAGTTGGAATTTAGAGAAAAGAAGGATAAATGATGTAGTTATGAGATCTATGAGTCATTAAGAAAAAGGGTTGTATGAAAGAATGCAGAATTAAAGTATTATCCATGAGTTGATATTAGATGTTAAAGATATAGGGTATAAAGTAAGAAAGAGGGGGAACAAGAAGAAATATAATTAAAGGTAATTTGAATAGTTAAAAGATGAACTTATAGATAAGTAAAAAGAAGGAGAAGCGATAAAATAGATGAGTGTATTAAAGTGGCAGTGAAAAAAAAAAGATGAGATAGATAAGAAAGACAAGTAAAAAAGAAAAAGGAGAATATATAGCGAAATGCAGAACTTTTAGTGTTAAGTATAAAGTAGAGTGAGAAATGAGGTGAGATAATATGGAAAAAACGAAAAGGAATATGTAATAGTGAGTTAAAAGAAATAAAAAAAGGAGTTGAGGAAGAATTATTGGGAAATAACGATATATGGAAAGGAAGTATGGATGTAGGCAAAAGGAGTGATTTAGACTGAAGACTAAAGTTCAAGAAGATTAAGTGTGGTTACGGAGTGAAATATAATGGAGAATAGATAGAGATAGTTAGAAGACAGCAGAAGAGAAAGAAGAAGGGTAAGGTATTGAAAAAGAAAAGAGTTTCAAGAAATAAACTAGAAAGAATGTTAAAAAGATACGAAAGAAAGGTGAGAATAGTGAAAATTCAAAAAGAAGAATGAAAACGAAGATTATATAGGGTTTGAAATGAATATGTGATTAAGTAATAAATATTGATTTGGAATGAAATGATAGGGGGATGGATTATAATTGATGTGAAAGAGTAAAGTACTTGAGGAATTTGGAAAATAAAGAATAAAAAAGGAGGAAGATGAGCAATGTGAATAGATAGAGAAATATGATACAAATAAAGAGCAAAAGAGGGAGTGAATAAAGATAAAGTAAAAAAAATTAATATATTTTTATGAATTTATGTTATATGAGTGGAGGGGTTGGGAATAAAGATAGTTAGAAAGGAAGGAAGTGAAAAAGGAAGTTAAATAAGGTTAGTAATAAGTGGAGAGGAGAGGGAAGTTAATAAAAAAGGATGTCAAGACAGAAGAATGATTAAGTGTAGTTCAGTAGTTAAAGTGAAAAAACGGAGATTGAGGACGAAGGAAAAATAGGGACGAAAAGAATAAGTAAGTAGAAGGAATGTTAGGTTATAAGTAGAATAGAGGTGAATAGAATATGTGAGGAGAGGGTAGATTGAGATAGGATGTATAAGATAGGAAGAATAAAAAAAGAACGAATAATAAAAAAATAATTTGTATAATGAAGACAAAGAAGAAGCATGGATATTTGGAGGGGAAAGAAGATGGAACGAAAAAAAAAATTAGATAGATTTATTGATTATAGGGAAAGGTAGTTATTTGAAGATTAAAGGGTATGGTAATGAAGGTAGTAAAGATAGGAGAGGGGAGAAAGGTAATAAAATAAGAAATAACGTATTGAGTTGAAATAAGATTTGGAAAAAAGGAGAAAGAATTTCTGTGAAGAAGTAAGAGTAAAAAAAAATTAGAATAAGCAGTGTAGAACCGATATGACAATAGAGATGAGAATTGGGAAAAGTGTAGTGGAAAGTAAGAGGAGAATGAGAAATGTTGTGAATATGTGTAAATGATTATAAGATGGGAGTATGAATGAGTAGATTAAAAAAAATAATGGACAGAATGTATTAAGAGAGAGTCATAGTATGGAGTAACAAGCGTAGATATGAAATGGAAGTGACAAATAAGAAAGTATAGAAAAAGAGAAAAGTGAATATAGAGAGGATATAAGAAAGGTTATAAAGGGGTTTGTGGGAGAGAAAATGAATAAAAAGAGGAGGTTTATTGATGTAATTATGTATAAAAAAAATTGAATATAAGGAATGAGAGTAAAAATATAGGCTAACCGATAAATATAGATAGAATGTAGGAGGAAGAGAGGAAGAAATATGAAATGAATTATGAGAAGGAATATATATAATGTTTGATTGAGATAACGGATGAATATAGTATAAGATATTGATAAGAGGTAGGAGGAAAAATGATAGGGAACGATTAAAGACGTGAAAATATAGAAATGAATATAATTGTGGGGAATAAAAAGAAAATATGTTAAAAAATAGAAAGATAGAAATAGCAATAATACGAAGATATGTAAAAAAACCAAAAATGAAAGAAAAAAAAGATTGGTATTGAAGAGTGTGATAAATGAAAGATGAAAGATGTATAAAGGAAATATGGTAGGGAAAGAAATTGTGTTAAATATACGGGAGGAATTATGAGATATATGAAGAGAAGAGAGAAAAATAAGATGTAAATCAGTAATATATAGTATAAAATATAATTGAGTGTAACAAGAGAGAATTTGTGTAAAAATAAGAGCTGTGAAATGGGATATTTGGGGTTGGGTGTATGTAAGTTTAGGTATGTGGATAACTAGGAGTATATGATATACGCTAGTAAAAAAGAATTAACGGAAATGAAATTTAGAATAAGGGTATTAGAGATATGATTTAATAAAAAAGTGTTAATAAAAAGAGGAATAAAAGGCAAATGATAGGAGATAAAGGGAGCATTGATGAGATGTAAAAAAAGATAAAATAGTATAGCCGAAATATAGGATGAGTGTATGTAGAGATAGGGAAATTAAAAAAGTATAATAAATATGTATTAACATGTGGATAGTAGTAGAACACAAATAATCGTTAAATTTTAAAAATGCACAAACCGAAGGTATATTTAAGTATTTACAAAAAGTTATTAAGAATAGAGGAAAAATTAATAGTATTAAGATAATTTTGAGGAGAAGAAATTTAAATAATGGATTACAAGCAAAAAAATAAGAGAAAACTATAATCATAATTAAAAATAGGTAATTATTTAGAATAAAAGAGTGATGTATAAGATATGTAAAGAAATTGAAAATTTAGGTGTAGGATAAGGAAATAGAAAATGAGAGTATATTAGTGAATATAAAAAATCTAATAAAAAGAACTAAAAAAAAATTTGATCTGAAATAATAACAAATAAAGATAATGGGTTCTATTATATATTTATATAATATTATAGTAATAAAATTATTATAAAGATATATTATCAAATGATATGTGTATTTATAGATAATTTAAAAAAATGTAATAAATATATAAGTATTTAATATAATATATAAAAGTAGTGTTTGTATAATTTCCATAGATGGTGGGTAGTATAAGGATGATGATATATTAAATCAATGTAAATAAAATAATAATATGTGTTTTAATTAATATAAAATGAAATTAGATTTGTGATTGAGTGTGTAGATATGTAATAGTTAAAACAGTTAGAAATGAGTATATAAAAAGAGTAATGAAGAAATGAATAAAGTTTGTTAATAATAAAACAAAAAAAGGATTAGTGAAAGGAAGAAGTATACATGGGTCATTTTATAAGGGAAGGAATATATAAAATATAATTAAGCTAAAGAATGTGAATAATAAGGAGAGAGTGACGGTATGATTATAGAAAAAATAATAAGAAAGAAGAATAAAAGAATTAATGAAATATTAATACTATGTCGAATAATGTTTAAGAGTAGGGGTGATGAAATAGTGAGAGTATTGTGAGATGTAGATAATATATAAATAAGGAAAAAGAATATTGAAAAAAATGATATTAAGTATAAAATATTTAATAGTATTATTGGTAGTTCTATAAATTTTAGATGTATGTATATAAAACGGATGGAAAATATTTAATATGTTATTTTTTTATAATATGGTTAAATATTTTAGGTTTGATAAGAGCATGTAATCTAATAAGTGATTAGAATTTAGATAAAATTAAACAGGAGATGCAAATCATGGTAAAGTTTGACAAATAAGTATGGTAGAATAACAATTGGTTAATATAGTATGTATATAATAGATGGACTAAATAAATATAATAAACACTAAAATGAAACTTCATTGATAGAATTAATTGATAGAATTATTGTTAAGATTATATAAAGTATGTTTGTTTTTAATTAAATAATGTTATAAAATATATATAGAATGTAAAAGTATAATAATTAATTAATAGTGGAAATAAGATTAAGAAATCATTTGTGT
Source organism: Cepaea nemoralis (assembly GCA_014155875.1). Taxonomy (NCBI): domain Eukaryota; kingdom Metazoa; phylum Mollusca; class Gastropoda; order Stylommatophora; family Helicidae; genus Cepaea; species Cepaea nemoralis. The sequence goes on along the minus strand of JACEFZ010028404.1, from coordinate 434,082 downwards.
AATTAAAATTTAATATAGGATAATAGTAAAATATATTTAATCCTTTAATAATACTATATAAGATGAATAATTATATTTAAATAAAAGTGAAGTAAGTATAAAAATAATAATTATATTATAAAGATTTAGTAGAATAATAAATGATTGAAGAAATATAATAATAAAACATCATTTTTGAAGTTGTTAGAAGTGTTAACATAAAAAAGAAACAAATATTATTATTTGTATTAATAATATAGAAAAAATTTTTTTTTTTTTTTTTTTTGTAGTGTTTCATTATGTATTTGAGATAGGTGTAACGAAAGAAATAAGAAATAATTTAGGAATTTAGAAAGTGGGGGTTTTTTTGTTAAAATAGTGTAATATATATATATAGAAAATCTATTAAAGAAATGATTAGTAATAATATTAAAAATGGAAATAAATTATATTAGTATATAAGTTTAATATTTTATTTAATAAGTTATAGTGAAAAATAATTTAAATAGTAATATTATGATAAGTGTGTGCAATAAAAGGATATTATAAAAAGGTATTATTATATATAATTTTTTTTTGTTGTTTTTTTTTTTGGGTTGTGTAAAAATGAGTATTTTATCGTTTGATTAATTTACTAGATATTGATGATTAAAATAAATAAAAATTTGAATACTGTAAATAATATAAAAAAAAAGTAGATAGTATAGAAAATTTTTATTTTTTATAGATAGAATGAAAAATAATATTTTTTAAGAGATTTGAGATATTTTTGATAGAATAATTTTTATTTGTGATAAAATATTAATATATATATAATAATAAAAATTATAAGTATATAGAATAAATTTTAGATATGGTAATATATTAGGGGGGAAAAAGTTTGGTATTAATTTTATAGAAAATAATTTTGAAAATTAAATTTTTGAAAGTTATATGTTTAGATATTTAAAATTTTAATAATAGGGTTTTAATAATAAATTTTTTTATATAGTATTAATGGAGTGAAATATTATTAGTGATAATTGGAATTTGTATAAATTAAGTAATATTATATTTTATTAATATTTTATTAAAATAATGGTAATTTTTGTTTGTGTTGTTGGGTATTTATATTTTAGTAGTGTGTTGAATTTGAATTTTAATATATTTTATAGTTTATATTTTTTTTAGGGATATGATAAATAGTGAATATATATTTTTTATGATATTGATTAGTAAAATATGTGATATAAATTAAGAGTTGAAAATAAGTTTAGTTTGAATATGTAGTATAGGTGGGAAATAATGTATATGTATATTAATTTTAAAATATTAATTGTATGAAAATTTAAAAATGATTATAGTAATTTATTTTATTAAAAAGAGGGTATTATAGGATAAGAATAATTTGATAAATTATTAAAAGTGATGAAATTGTAAAAAGTTTAATAAATAGTTAATATATTTATAAGTTAAATATTAGTTGTGTATATTTTTTTTGTTTGTTTTTTATAAATGAAATAAATTGATTAATTATTTATTTATTTTGTATAAAAAAATAAGATTGTTATAAAAATATTTATAATTGGTTTTTATTTAATATAATTATAGTTAATATGAAATTAACATTTATTTAAATATTAAATGGATTAGTTTTTGATTGTTTATATTTGATTAATTTGTATTTAAATTTAATTTATTAATAATTAAAATATAAAATATAAATATTTAAATTAATTTTTAAAAATTTAATAATAATAATATAAAATATTTTAAATTTATATAAATATTTAAATTATATAATTAAATATATTTAAAAAATATATATAATATATTTTAAATTATAAATAATTAATTTTATAATTAATAATATTTTAATAATATTAATAGAATAATAAATATTATTATATTTTAAATATTTAAAATAATATTAAATTTATATTTTATATAAATAAATATGTTAATTTATATATTTTTAATAATAATTAATATAATTTATAATATAAAATATTTATGAATAATTTATTTTATAATATTAAAATATATTAGTATATATTTTTTTAATTTGAATTTTGAATGAATTATATAATAAGTTATATTGTTTAAAAAATTTTATTAATATTTAAATAAATAAATAATATATTATATAAATTACATATAAAATTTTTATAATTATTATAAAATAATTATATTTAATATTTATAAATTAAAATTTTTTATAAAATTTAATTTATAAGTCTATAAAGTATTAAAATTAATTTGTTTAAATTTTTTTAAATATTATGAAATTGAAGTATAAATAAATTTAATAAATAAATAAAGTATTTTATAATAATTATAATAAATTTATAAAAATCTTAATATATAAAATTAGTAATATAAATATAAATAATTTAATTAACATAAGAAATTATAAAAATAATTTTGATATTAATTATAATATTTAAAATATATATTATTTAATTAATTATAAAAAATTTGTTATTATTTAAATTTTATATTATAATAATATATATAATTAATATTTATAATATTATAAATATTTATATATATATGATAAATAGTATTATTTATATTAATAAAAATAATTAATTTAGATTGTTATATAAAATATAACAAAATTAAATAAAAATAATAAATTATTAAATAATATTTTATTAATTATTAAAAAAAATTATACCATATTAATAGAATTAAAAATATCAAATAATATTGTCAATATAATAGTTGTGAAAAAAAAAATAAGAATATAATTAATAAACATTCTTAATTTTTTCATTATTAAAATTATATATTTTAATTATTTTTATTTAAAAAATATATAATAATATAAATTTTAGTTAATTCGTCAAAGTGGCTAAATACCGTAGATCCAGACTGACTAGGTTTGAATGCAGGACTTAGTAAAGGTAGCAGCTTGACTGAATCTAGATCCAGGCCTGACTTTTCTTTAGTGAGTGAAGTATCTGGACAAAGTGATGCAGAACAGTACCCCAACAGAACTCACCTACAAGCAGTTTGCCTAGTCCAGCTAATAGAGGTAACTTAACTGGAATGTAGGGAAACACAAATGCTATCTGATACCCAAGGAGATAATTATCACTCATTAGGAGAACTTAACACAAACTCAATGAATTGGTGGCATTAGGGATCCCGTCACCCTGAAGTACAACTATGTTTATAAGAAGGTTCAGACAGTCTATCTCAAATGACATGAAAGTATGTCACTAAAATGTATATTTCAGGCATCCAGGGTATGAAATATCTTGTACTTGCATTAACACCTATTGATGCATAATACCAATTGAAATTGATGTTGTTGATGTAATGAATGACTATAATCCATGTTTATGTTTTAATAAACTATGTAAGAGGTCATTTCCTCCTTTGAGTGTTTTCTTGTCGTGTCAATAGTTTAATAACACTACGCCCTAGATATTAACCAATTAGTTGAGAGAAGGGAGGCAAGGAACCCCCAACAAGATAGTGTTTGCCTTCAGGAAACGTTACATTGTTCCCTGGACGAATTCCTTGGTTCTTCGAAACTCTATATATTAAATAAAGCATTTGAGCCAGTGCTCGCTTAATTGATTATAACGGACAGGATCACATTGAGAAATAGGAACTTAGTATCCTTTCTCTCTTGGGGGTTGAGCCATCAATCCATACATCCGACAACCACACATACCAGGACCACACATACCAGGAACACACATACCAGGAACACACATACCAGGACCACACATACCAGAACGACATATATCAGGACCACAATATCAGGACCACATATATCAGGACCACATATATCAGGACCACACATACCACAACCACACATACTAGAACCACACATACCTGTTTCACACATACCAGGTCCATACATACTGCTGTAAATATTATTGTTGTGGGATTTCCAACTGTCGAAGATTTTAAACCAGCCCATCGTGAACCCGGGATTTCCTATTTTCTTACCCTAGTTAGATCCACTACCCCAGGATCATGTTATAGTCTTATTTTGTCAAATTAAACATAGTCCATTTCGAGAATCGAACCAGTAGAGCAACAGCATTTCGAGGACATAACCTCAGCTACCCTGCCTCCTGTGTTATTTTTTTAACTGATGAATGCCTTGCATTCGGAACACCCACTATGTCACCGATGACTGTGTTCTTGCAACACTGTCCGTTTCCTCTCATATTTATGTATTCATTGTATTCTTTCAGCAGGGGTTAAAAAGTATTAACTGCTTATGACAAAACACCAACAAACAAAGTAAAGTAATATATTTCAGGAACAGGCCTCTTTTATGCGACAACTTACCGATGTTGAGTCATGGACCATTTCGCAATCAGTAAATAATAAATCGGGACTTTTGAACGTAATTATTGCAGGCCGAATCATGTAGACGATGCATAGAAAGAATCACAGTCCATGGAAATCTCGACATATGAAGCCCATAAACAGGCACTCTCTTCGACACAGTAAGGTACAAGAGGAACAAGATGAGATGATGCCGATGTTTACTTAGAATAGCGTGGGTCAAGACAACTAAAATACTGACATTCTGCACAATCTTAACAAAGAAGAAAACATACAAATACACAGCATCTTATCTCGGACACCTGAAATACGTGTTCATTCTAATACCAAATAAGGGCAACTTGAAATTTGCACCAACTAGAACTGTTGCCCTGATCAATCATGCAAGTAAAATTCTACTAATAGTAATACTGGAAGACTTCGTAAGAAAATGGAAGATGAGATTAAAGTGGTTGAAGCTGGATTTAGATAAGGAAACAGAACAAGAGATTATTCATTAATTTCTTCATTAATTTATTCAGTAGCATGTCCTTTGCAGAACTACATTTGCCATATGGCTTGGAAAGAACTCCGCTGGAAGGCATGGTTTCTGTAAGAAGCGACAGGGGTCCACTAGCACCTAGATGGACATATGACATTGGAGATACCATAGAGATGACCACACATAAGATACGAGAACTGGCAAACGTATCGATAATATTTTCCCAGCGCTTTAGTGAGAGCGACGTCTTGCAATGGATATACTGTATTATGATGATTTATTGTACAGCTTTGCTGCGGTTTAAAATATGCCACGTGTGTTACAAAGTTAAACACTACTTAACTCCTTACATGCAAGGAGGTAAATAAAATTGACTCTTGCTTTAACTGCCTGCTCCGTGGCGACGGGATTCGGACGCAGTTCGTGATCCCACAAACCCGCATTCAAAACACAGCTGCATGCGATTTTGCAGCAGACCGCCTTGCGTTGTTTTTTTCTCTCCTAAAAATGGTATGGGTGCCTGTCGATCAGAAAGCAATAACAAACTACTGACCTTAAAACTTGCCCAGCAATCACGAACAGCCAAGATGCTGGGTTTGACTGCTACGTCCTGTGAAGGACATGCAACTAAATTTTAAACAACAATGCTGACTGAGATAGGCAGAGTAAGAAATGTTTGCCATATATAGAAGTCTGCGTGGCCGATAGATATATCATGGTCGCTTTTAAAGTTATTGTGCACTGACGGTGGGGTAGACGGTGGGCTAGAGGTTTAAAGTTATTGTGCACTGACGGTGGGGTAGAGGTTTAAAGTTATTGTGCACTGACGGTGGGCTAGAGGTTTAAAGTTATTGTGCGCTGACGGTGGGCTAGAGGTTTAAAGTTATTGTGCACTGACGGTGGGCTAGAGGTTTAAAGTTATTGTGCACTGACAGTGGGCTAGAGGTTTAAAGTTATTGTGCGCTGACGGTAGGGTAGAGGTTTAAAGTTATTGTGCACTGACGGTGGGGTAGAGGTTTCAAATCATACGCCGACCAGTTGGACTTTATAGTTGACTTCTCGTTCAGACAGCAATGGCAAACTACTGAACATAAATTTGTCAAGAAATCACAACAGCAAAAAATGCTGGTGTTGACTGCGACGTCATGTAAAGGATATGCCACTAACTTTAGCTTTATTTCTGCTTTGATAGAGATCTGCATGCCAGTTTTCTCACCACTACTTTGTCTATTTATTTTTATTGTTTGCGTTGGCTCTCTTTGAACTCAAGCGTAACCCATGCACGTGTTACTACTACTAGTGCATTGGACTAATTTTTGCGTGTGAATTAGCTTTCCCTATTACCAGTGTCCCTTGCCATCAGCCGAACCCACTCCGACATCTGAGGTACTTGTAATTTACTTCCCCGGTCAAGGACGAGAAGTCAACATTTTAGTCCAACTGACCGCTGTAGGGGTTGAACCCGCTACCTCGGCATCAGCACACCGGAAGTTTAAGATCGCGAGTCTTATCTATTCAGCCATGGTGACTTCTACTTTGTCTATTAGTACTCTCTTTGGTAGTTCTTCATGCTTTATAATTTTACCTAGCCATTGTCCCCTGAATGCACGGAGGAATGCGTGGTCTGGCTTTTCCTCAGTTACGGAGATGATGAATGCAGGGGTTGAACCCTACTCCGACAGTTTTCATGACACTATCAACGAAGCGCCTTATCAACTACACCAACGCAAGGCCTTGGCAATGATACCAAAATGAATAAATGTACAGCCAATGGCATCGAAAGCTGGGCTTTATGTGGTACCGATTGTATGACGGTGGGCCTCTCCTAGACCTGTACTAGTAGTTAAAAATAACCCTGACAATGGAAAGGATTGAATCTTGACCTGTATATTTATAAGAACTCGCCAACCCCACAGATATCGAAGGCTCTGATTATGTTAGTTGCATGTCCTTTTACAGGACGTCGCAGTCAACGCAAATTTTATTAGCAGTTTGTGGTTTATTATCACTTTTATATTCAGAAGTTTGCTATTGCTTTCTGAACAGTCAAAGCTCATACCATCAAAATCAACGCTAAGCGATTTGCTTCCAAATCTCCTGTGGCTGATTTCTGAATATTATGTTAGCTACATGTCCTTTATAGGACGTCGAAAGCAACTCCAGCATTTTTATTTTGGCTTTTTGTAATTTCCTGGGCAATTTTACGTCCAGTAGTTTGCCGTTGCTTTCTGAACGACAGACGCTCATAACATTGTTAAGAATTAACGCATGGCGGTCTGCTTCTAAATCTCCTGCCAAAGATTTTAAATCTGGTAAGCGGGATTGTGAAACGCGTTCGCTACCCCTTAGCCGAGGACGTCGGTGTGGATATATAAGCATAACTGAATTCTAGTTATTCAGATGAACACTGATAAATCTCGTTTTTCTCCATAAGAAGACATGAACCTGCAGACTTCATTCGTTGCCCTTCACCTCGATGTCACCGAGGACACATTGGCAGGCCATGCTCAGAAGTGCTGATCTCATCACGCGCAGACGACAATTTAACGGTTCATGGATTTGTCAAATGCGTCTTGAGAAGATCTTCAGAAATGTCTGAACATTCACAATACTATTGCAACAGGTACGGTTAAATGTGAGAGTTCAGGCCGGAAAGCTTTACATTGAAACGTAGCGTTTGTGGTTTGTTTCTTTCTGGAGCGATTGGGGCAGCTGTCTTTGTGACGTCACTACAGCACGCGGTATGTGTGCAGGAAATGAATGTGATATCCTTTGGTGCAGATATCCTTTTGGCACACCCAAGTTCCACTATCGATTATCCTCTGCACTTTGACCTTATTTTTGTACGCTGCGGTGTGAGACCAGAACTGGGTCGTGGGACGTCGGTGCTGGCAGAGGAAGAATACGCGCACATACACAAGGAATAACTTAGACATTGCGGCAAACTGGGTTCGTGTCCTGGCGTGGGCAGTACGGATTTGATCAAGATAAGACAGGAGCCGAGCTAGCGCTGTAGCCAGACGTTTGTTTAAAGGCCCGGTGGTAATTGGTTTGAATCCACATTGAGGCTGATTTTTAAAATTTACATCGGCCGCCATGTCAACTCAGCTTTAAATTGGTACTAGGACATGTCTTGGAAAGTAAATTTAACTAATGTGGTATTGATGTGTGTGTGGGTGTGGGTGGGCGTTGGTGGGTGGATGTGACTGTGTGTGGGTAGGTGAGTGGTTGGGGCTTGTTTATGAGTGGGCCTGGGTGGGTGTAGGGGTGGGTGGGTGTAGGTGTAGGTGTCTGGGTCGGGAGGTGAGTGTGTGAGCTTGAGTATATGCATTACTTATGCTTACACCATTCATTTGACACTGTTTCTGTTCCTATGTGGATGTAACATGCGAAATGATGAGCAAAAAAGAGTGATTGGATAGGCCGAATGTAAAACGGGCCTGCGTACTCAATTTGTGACAATTTAAAAATAAAGTTTTACCTATCTATCTATCTATCTATCTATCTATCTATCTATCTATCTATCTATCTATCTATCTATCTATCTATCTATCTATCTATCTATCTATCTATCTATCTGTCTGTCTGTCTGTCTGTCTGTCTGTCTGTCTGTCTATCTATCTATCTATCTATCTATCTATCTATCTATCTATCTATCTATCTGTCCTGTCTGTCTGTCTGTCTGTCTGTTGTCTGTCTGTCTGTCTGTCCGCCCGCCCGCCCGCCCATCCTTCCGTCCGCCCGCCCGCCCCATCCGTCCCTGCCTCCCTCCCTCCTTCTGTCCGTCCGGCCGTCCAGCCTTCTGTCTGGCCGTCTGTCCGTCCACCCGTCCGTCCGTCCGTCACCCGCCCACCCGCCCGCCTTGTGTAGTCGGGCTATCGACAGAGTATCCACCAACCCAATCCTATCCGTGTTAATAATATTATTCCTGTCCTTGATTCTTCCGTATTGCATTAGTGCACTATTTGCCAGCTATTCTACACGTTCGTTAGCTTTTACTCAGACCTGTCCGGGTGCTTACATTCTGGTGAATGATCTTGTAGACTGCCGGTTCAGAATGCTGACTAACTATTCGAAGCGCCGACTGCAGGTTGCGAGTTACCCTGGCATATTCATGTTAGGAATATCGGGTGTGTTACCTATTTTGCCAATGAGCAAGTCCTGCAATAAAAAATGAAAACCGTAAACTGATTAAAGAATCTAGACGCAGATAGCCAAAAATTTGTGGGCACAAGGAGAAGGCAGTGGAGTAAATATTTAGATGGCTTGGTCACATGGCATGTTCGAAACTAAAACACAGAGCTGATCTACGACTCTGGTGATCGAGTGAGATGGTGAGACATTGTAACATGTCTGGGTTCATAAACATTGTATCGTGATGGACCTAAGCGAAAGTGGTACTATATAAACAAGCTAACCGGCCCTGAGAAATAATAGACGGAGGTAAAATGAGGCGGGGTGGTAGGTCCCCGGAAAGGGCAAATAAGAAGACAGACGGGGAAGGTTGGAGGCAGTGAGTTTCAGTGAGGATTCGAGGAGGCGAAAGCTCGATAGTGTGGTTGTGAGGCAGACAGTTTGGACTGGAGGTGTGTTGAAGCCGAGACCCAGAGATTGTCGGATAGTGAGTTGAAGCCGAGAGCCAGGGAGGGTCGGATAGTTAGTTGAGGCTTAGACCCAGAGAGGGTTGGATCGAGTGAGTTCGGGCCGGGAGAGTGGCTGGTTAACTGTCGTAGTGGATTAGATTAAGAAGGCCTGGAGAAGGCAGTGTTATTTGAGTGTTAGGTTGTGATGAGGATATATTCTGGAATTACTGTACTGGATTTATATGTTGCCTGTTTCCGTGTTCATTCATTATTAAAGGGATGTTATTTGCGCAAACTCAGTCTTGTTCAGTGACTAATAGATGTGTACTACAGTACTGACTTGTGTCGTGGGACATGGGACTAACCCAGCTTACACTCTGCAGTGAGATAGAAGGAGCATCAGGACCTAGACAACGACCATCTCATTCTGTTGCAAAAGAGATTGTGACAGACATGACCGCTCACGTTTATCTCCATGGCGCATTATGACTAAAACACAGAGCTGACCTACGACTCTGGTGATCGAGTGAGATGGTGAGACAGGACCGCTAACGCTTATCTCCATGGCGCATGATGACTCTCACGATGTTCTTAATGAGAACCAAGTGAGATGGTCGTTGTCTAGGTTACAATGCTCCTTGTATGTCACTACGGAGTGTAAGTTGAGCTAGCCACCTGTCTCACAATATAACTCACCCCCGCAATACACATCCACCAGTCAGTGAACAAGATTGAGTTGGCGCACATAATCTTTTAATGCAGAAGGAACACGGAAACACGTAACATCTTTCTATATCCAGAAAACAATATAATCCACAGAATATATATATATCCTCCTCACAACTTAACCAGCACACGCCACTGCCTTCTCAAGGCCTTCTTAATCTCCAATTTACAAGACAGTTATCCAGCTACTATCCACGGCTGGACCTCACACAATACAACCCACACACTGGGTCTAGTCCTGCACTAACTATTCAACCCACTCTGGGTTTAGGCCTCCATTCAAAACTAGGAGAACAACACAGGACGGAGATCTCTGTCTAACTCCGCTCCTCTCCTTAGACTCCCGACCAGCTCGGAGTCAAAACATCAACTGTCTAAAACGATCCGACACTCAGTCGGTCTCAGCTTCAACTGACCTTCAAGTCTCCTGACTTCACACAAAACTAAACTGTGTCTCACTCCATCCACCCTGTGGGTTTGCATCCACCCTCACCATTATTTCTCATGGCTGGTTGTTTTTTCTCGTAGCCCGGCTACAGGTCACTCACCTCACCGTCAATGACCCAGGCATATGTCAGTGACTAAAACACAGAGCTGATCTACGACTCTGGTGATCGAGTGAGATGATGAGACATAACCGCTGACGCTTATCTCCATGGCGCATGATGACTAAAACACAGAGCTGATCTACGACTCTGGTGATCGAGTGAGATGATGAGACATAACCGCTGACGCTTATCTCCATGGCGCATGATGACTAAAACACAGAGCTGATCTACGACTCTGGTGATCGAGTGAGATGATGAGACATAACCGCTGACGCTTATCTCCATGGCGCACGATGACTAAACTACAGAGCTGATCTACGACTCTGGCGATCGAGTGAGATGGTGAGACATGACTGCTCACGCTTATCTCCATGGCGCATGATGACTCTGGCGAAGGGGCTGTGGACGCAATTCGTAATCCCGCATCCTGCGTTCGAAACACAGCTGTATGGCAATAGACCACCTTGGGTTGGTATTTCAATAAAAGGTAAGAGTGCCGGTCGTACAGAAGGCAATGGCAAACTACCAATCGAAAACACGCCAAGAAATCAGAAACAGTTAAAAATGCTGGAGTTGACTGCCACGTCCTGTAAAGGATGTTCAACTAACTTTTGTATAGTGTACTCCGACGATGACCTTGCTATCTTCATCACGAACCCATGGCCATCGTCATGCGGCCAGGCCGGGCCGCACTAAAGAGATCATAGTCAAGCCTTGTTGGGGATTGACCTCCACCACAGCTCTATTCTAAAGCGGCCCCAAGCAGAAGCTCCCGGCTATCTGTCGTTCTCATTTAGCCACCCGTGCCCTTGTTGATTTGAGCTAGGAGAACTGGTCAATGCCGAACAGTTGATCATGCTTGCTGTATCTTTCATGCCACGGTTTTTCGGACAGGTCTTCCAACGTTCCACATTATGACACGTTATGGACACGCTGCGTTTACTGTTGATTTGTTTAAAAGCCCCGAGC